>CP050230.2:11267994-11867994 GCA_012066045.3 Morus alba | reverse complement strand
TACTATTTATGTATCTTTTTATATTTATCGTATTTTAAAATATCGAAATAAGATATCAAGTATATATTACAACAAATATTTATAGTTTCTGTAATTTCTTAAGCAATAAGTATGACTTATTGCATATTGCTTAAGAAATTACATGTCTGTTGTAATAAGAAAACATGTCTGTTGTAATATTTTTAAAAATTTTAAAAAAAAAATGACAATAGGGCGTAGCAACACGACATGCTCCAGCTTTACAAAAACAGTGGATGACGTAGCTCATGATATCAGACGTGGCGGCCGCTCTAACTGTAAGTCTGTAACTGCCAACAAACAGGAAAGGGATATATATATATATATATATATATATATATATAAATTTAAAAATAAAATAAAAGACAACAGATGTTTTAAAATTACAAAAATAACCCCAAAAATTCTAACCCTACTGAGCTTCCCACTCACACAGGCCACAGACCACGAAGCTTCAGCTCTGGCCTTTAAAGTTCCAGAGTGGACACCACCAGCCGGCCACGTAATCCGCTCTCTTGTCCCCTCCATGGGTCCCACCACCACAATTGATTACTCGTTCGTTTAAAAATAAAAAATAAAAATTTAATATCTTCCCCACGTGCCTCTAGTACGCCGTGTGCGTTCTGCGTACAGCCTGTCTCGCCATGTCACAATCGTTTCAAACGCGTCTATAAATATGTACTCCTCTCTCTCCTTCTCCCTCCTCATTTTTGAGTCGAACACAAATACAAAAACAAATCAACTTCACAACAATCATCCCCAACTGAAAAAACCGAACAACAAAGTACATGCAAATGTCGCCCAAGAGACAGAAGCAGTGGGAATCTCCTCCGCCGCAACTCTCCACCTCTTATCCTCCTCCTCCTCCTCCACCGCCGGCCACCCGCCGCCTCCTCACGCACGATCAGGAGTTCTCCATCATGGTCTCCACCCTCCGTAACATCGTCTCCGGTAACGATTCCGCCTCCGCAGCTGTCGAATTCCTCCAATTCCCTCCCTTCGCCGACGCCATGATCAGCGGCGGTGACAATAATAATCAGTTCCGCGCCGAGGATTTGGACACGTGTCAAGTGTGTGGGCTTGACATCGAAAAGTGCTTGGGGTGCAAACTTTTCTCGCCAATTTCATCTTCTTCACAAAATCACAACGAAATGACGATGATTAATGCAAATAATAATAATAATAATCACATCAGCAGTGGTAGTAGTAATAGTAGGCCTGCTCCAAGGAAGAGAACGGGGAAGAGGAATTACAGAGGAGTGAGACAGAGGCCGTGGGGGAAATGGGCTGCGGAGATTCGGGACCCGAGGCGGGCCACTCGGGTCTGGCTCGGGACGTTCAACACGGCCGAAGAGGCCGCCCGGGCATACGACAAGGCCGCCATTGATTTCCGCGGCCCACGGGCCAAGCTCAACTTCCCCTTCCCGGACACCTCCTTGAGTACCAACGCCCAGAGCAATGCGATTAATGCTACTACTTCGTCGATCAACACTGCAGAAGAAGTGCGCCTACACGTGGCGACGCCGGCGGCGCAGGTGCAGGAAAGTCCAGAGAATCCGAGTAGCAGCGGATTAATGTCGTCTCATGCGGATGATCATATAAGGTTTGATTCGATGGATATTGAGAAAGATCTTCAAAGTAGTAGTGATTTCTGGGACGAGGATATTCATAAGTGGTTGATGGATTTTTCCGGTGATCATTCTTCAGACTCCGGCAACGGCTCTGGGATTTTTAATTATTCTTAAATTCAATTAGTTCTTGGAGCTCCTTATTATTCACTTCAATATATATTGTATATTTTTTCTTTTTTATTATGATTTTTTTTTTTGAAGAAGTTTAGAGATTGTGATGGAGTTTTAGTGAAAAAATCACAAATTAATTGTTGCAATTTTATCCAAAGTGGGTTTTATATTTAGTACTCAAGACCCAACAATAATTTTGCTCAATGAAACTAATGAAGTATTTTGTTTTTTTTTTATTATTTTGATATAAATAAATAAATGTAAGTATTACTATAAAGAACTGTTGTCTATTTTTATGTATGCCAATTTTGGAAAATCCTATGTCTGGGAAAACTTTGCAGCGGGTTTGGATCGGGAATGTTTGGCTGCTAGAGGAAGTGTTGATTGGGGCCCACACGTGGCAACTCCACTGACCTTCAAAAAGATTACGAGTAAGAGGCAACCCCCTGGAAAGAAGCAGGTGGGTCTCACTCCCACTCCCAAACTTCTAGTACGGACTAAAGAGAGCGCGTCGCATAATTGGGTACTCAAAGGGCCCACGTGTGACGCCACGTGTAATTGAGCATGTGTTTTTTTTTTTTTTTTCTTCCTTCTTCTCTCTCCATATGTGATATGACGATGTAATAAGCATGAAAAATATCGGACCAAAAAAAAAAAGCAGAAAGAAATACAACCGATGTTTTTTTTTTTTTTTTTTTTTTAAATACAATCGACTACCCACTCATGTTTTCCACGTGCTGAATTATATTATTCATCACGTGTTGATTAAAACAATAATAATGAGAAAGGAGATAACTTAGGACGTGCCGAAAGTGGAGGCAGAGAGAGAGAGAGAGTTCAGTTAATTAGTATCATTAAATTGTAACTTTTTTAATTAAATAAAGTTGAGGAAGTTTTGGACATCTAATTGGAGGATTAAACCCATTAATTTTGTGCTTACTCGTTAAGTACGATGGGAGGACCAGATCTTGTCATAAAAAACGTGTAGGAAGTAATCATTTTAATTTTGACGAAATCTTCAAATTATATCAACCGTAGTCCTGATTTATCCAAAACACAATCATTTGAAGGCACCTCCACTTTTTCAATTTTATTTTTCGCTAATTATAATTTTCTTAAGAACCGTTTAGTTTGTTAATTTAAGTTTTTAATTTAAGTTGAGATGTAACTGTTTCTGAAAATTTTTATTGTAATAAAATTTAAATCAGTGAAATGAACAGAGCTTTTATTCTTATATTATTGCATACACTCGTTAATTATTTATTTATTATTGAATTTTTTTTAGTACGCTAACATATTGATAAGTTAAATTTTTTATCCGTTAGATCTTTATAAAATCACGTAAAAATAAAAAATATACAAATTTAACAGTTAAAAAAATATGACATACCATACTTCAGTTTAAAAATCTTCCTTATTATTATTATTTTTATTATTTTTTCACATAAATTCTAAATTGTTGGCCCACAAAGGGAAAGAAGGCACCATAAATCGATGCACTAACACACGGTAAAATATTATCTAGAAAACACGGTAAAATATTAGGCCCTTGGGATCACTTTTTCCTTATGCATAACTCAATGATTAACGAGGGCTTTGTAAAAATGATTTAATAGAAAAATTTTACTAATAAAATAAAAAATTATTTTGTAAAATGACTACAAAACAAATAAAAAAAAATATCACTTTTTATTAAAAAAAAACAACAACAAAAATGATAGTCATTCTAGCAAATTTTTATTGACGGTCGTACTTATCCCAAAAAAATAATAGTTGTTTACTCAAAATGATCAAAATCTATATGCTTTACAGCATTAATCTCTACTGTAGAACTCTAAAAAAAAAAAAAACACTTAGAGAGTGTTTGATATGCAGGAATCAGTAAGAATCATAGTTCTAGAAAAGTAATAGAGGGTAATATGATTCTTAAGAATAATACATTACTCTGTTTGGTTACATACAAGAATCTTTTTCAAATTCTCAAGAATATTACATTACTGTGTTTGGTTGTTCACATGAAAGAAGATCTATAATAATAATAATAATAATATTATTATTACTATTATTATTAATATTAATAAAAATAATAATAACAATAATAATAATAATAATAATAACAATAACAATAACAATAACAATGATGATGATAATAATAATAATAATAACTATAATAATAAAATAACAATAACAATAACAATACCAACAATAATAATAACAAACAACAACAACAATAATAATAATAATAATAATAATAATAATAATAATAATTATTATTATTATTATTATTATTATTATTATTATTATTATTATAAGATTCTCATGATTTTGAGATTATGAGAATTTGAATAATATCATGTTGGGTGGTATTTAAATTACCTTAAAATGAGAAAAAGTGAATCTCATGATAATTACTTTCTTAGGAATCTAAAAATTATAATCTTTTACCAAACATAATAATATTACAGATTCTCATTCCTATTCTTAAGATTACTGCATACTAAACGTTCTCTTAATAATAAAATTCTCACATCTTTTAATTAATTTTTTAACAATTAAATATATATAAATTCATATTAAAAATTTATAATGATTAATATAAAACTGCTCACACTCTTTAAAAATTAATTCAATGAACAAAAGTAAAGAGTCTTTTGTGATCTCACAGTACACATAAAAGATGTTGTACGACTCCATTCGAGCTGGCTAGCACTGTAGGAGTATGGAGTGGGCTCCGCAATATCTTTAACCCCCTGTGGGCTCCGCAATATCTTTACCCCCCTGTGTTTGTGTTTGAGGTCATAGAGGAGTTAAATAGCAAAATTCTATATACATACATTTATAGTAAACAAATATATAAACAAACTAAAATACCAAAGTTAATTAATTATTTATAAAATTTTGTTACCGAAGTTATAATATGAGGAGAATATTTGGTACGTCATTGTATTAATAAGTTAAGTTTTTTTAACTCTTAAATTTATATAGTTTTTAATTTTTACATAATTTTATATAAATTTAACTGTTAAAAAATTTAACCTATTGGTATATTAGTCTTATAACATAGTTATTAACGTTTTAGAAATTAATATGAAGTTTTTGATTTTAGGATTAGCCACAGTAGAGCAGTTCACATATATCTGTAAATGGAAATATCCTAAACAAATTCAACGTAGGTATGCTACTGAGAAGAAGATAGAGAAATGATTATTTAATTAGGCCTCGTTCATTTTATCGATTTAAGTTTAAAATTTAAGTTTATTACAGTAAAAAGTTCTCAAAAATAGTCACATCTAACTTTTTTATTACAGTAAGAAGCTCTCATATAAAGTCATATCTTAACTCAAATTAAGAACTTAAATTAGTGAACTAAACAGGTAGTTTATACCTTTATTTTGAGTTTATAAAAAAGTATATTATTGTATCTTTACAATTTTTTTTTTTTTTTTTTTTTTTTTTTGTGTTTTTGGATCAACAAGGCAACTGATGTTCACATTTGAGTTAATCAATTAACCTACCACAAATTACGTGTTATGCTTAAAACAAACAAAAAAAGAATAAATTTTATTTTATTTTTTTGAAATAAAAGTGGACTTTATTACTCAAATGCTAAGTCAACGAGTACAAAAGAGCCAATAAAGTCTGGCCGAAAATTAGCTCAAAAAAATCTCGAAACTGCATACAAGTAGAGCTAGCCAAACAATGGGGTACAGTATTCTCTTGTCGGGGAATGTAGCAAACAAAACCACTAATAACTTGAGACATAGCTTCTTTGACATAGTCAATGATCGAAGCTTTTAAGAGCTTACTCAGTTATATTTTTAAGCTATGATAATTTGAATATAAATTTTGAATTAAATTTAAATTATAATTTAAGTTAAAATTATAATTTGATTTTGTATTTAATTGTGTACATTTGAGTTATAGTTTGAAATTATAATCTTTTAAAATTTGGGTTAGGATAAATCAAAACTTGAGTTTGTATTTAAATAATATATTAATAAAAACTCAATGATGATAAAAAATTTTAATATAGTATATAGGTGAGATTTTATTCGTCTTTTTATTGTGAACGCATAAAAAAAGAATTATCTCAATCGGAATTAAAATGAAAAAATTATAGCGTTTTTAAGAATAGAAAAAATAATGTTCATTAACTTGAGTAATTGCCGACACTCTAAGAACACAAACCCCAGCATCACGAATCACAACACCCACCCCAATAAAAGGAAGATGAGTTTTAATCGCCGCATCAAACATTAACTTTCAACATATTGTCATATGATAATCCCCCAGTAAGCGCCCAGCCCGCTCCAAAGTACCTTGAATATCACCCAGTCTCCCATCAAAGACCGAGGCTTTCCTATCAACCCAAATACTCCACAATAGCATACAAAAAATGGCAACATCCTCCATGCTGCCCCGATTCACAATAAAAGAACAAAGAGAGCTAATTGGACCCCCTGGAAACTTACTAAGACTCAGTGCTAAAGAGCTAGATTGCCATACCGCTTGTGCTCCATCACAGCTCCATAAAATATGGTGAACATCATCCCACTCTTCTGGACACACTGGACAGATAACTAGCAAAAGGTGAATTCATCAATTAATATATTTATGTATCAGTTATAAGGGATTTCTCCCGTAAAACCAGAAAAATAAAATGAAATTATCGGCAATTTTATTTTTTTCGGCCGTTTTTAAACGTCAGATCTATATTAAAAACTGTCTATTCTATATATTTTTTCAATCTCATTTGATTTTGTTTAGATCTAATAGTCATAAAATTCGTCCTACCGGCAGAACGGCATATCAAAAACAGTCCCCAGTTACAAAGGGTGAATTCATTCATCGAATGGTGAAATAAGTTATTCAAAAAAAAAAAAAAACATAAAAAAAACAAAAAAAACAAAGAAGGTATATGAATTTGAAATTCGTAGGTACAATCTTTTAAGAACATTCAAAATATAAAGCATAATTCTTTAATAAATCCAAAATACATGAGATAAAATATTAAATAAAATATCACAAGAATAAAATGGAGTTGAATTTTTCATTAAAAAGGTATAAAAAAAGGAGTTGAACTTTTTGACAAGCGGGGGGATCTTTTATTTATTTTTTTTTTTTTAAGGCTTTGACATAAAATATCAATGGAATTACAAGGAAAACTTCAGTATAAGGACTTATCCTATTCATGATCTGTGACCAACGGGGCTAATTTGGTAATCCACATATTGTTAATCTTTGATTAGTTCTGATCAAAAGCCGAAAGGGTAGAGATCAAATGTTGATGTTTGTGAGACAGACATTTAGGCTCCGTTCAGTATGAGGGAGAGATGGAGAGAGAGGAGGGAAGAGAGATGGTGAATCCATTATTTAATTGGAGGGAGTTGTGAAGGGAGAGGAGACTTGAAGGGAGAAAATTTCCCAGTCGAACCCACCATTTTAAATTCTTCTATCAAAATTTCAATAAATTCATTTAACTTTAAATTGAAAAGTCCCTTTTATTCTTTAAAATAAATAATTAACAAATAGTAAGATGAACAACATGATAATTAAACAAATAATTATTATCAATCCTTTTAACTCTCTTTTTTTTATCAAATAACGTAAATGATTACTATAATTCTCTTTATCCTTCTAACTCTTCATCTCTCCTACCAAACGGATCTTTAAGAGTGTTTGTTTAAAAAATTATCCGTGTTAGGGGCCTTCAGGAAAAAATAAATAAACAAAAGACAAAAATTTTACAATTTGAAGCTGGAGATTCTTCTGGTATTTGCCAAGCGGGCCACTACTAAGAATCGCTTAAAAATTGAGGTCGTGTTTAGAATTGATCATGTTTTTATTTTTCACATTTTTCGAGAAAAAAAATGAAAATATTTTCAAAACAGCGCTTGGCGCAATAAAGACAAAAAAACAGAAATAAAAATGATTGTTTAATTTAGCATAAAATGAGAGAGAAAAGAAAACATTAATGAGTTTTTTACACTAAAAATAATCTCTTGATAAAACTACTAAATACATTTTTAAAAATAATTTTTTTTAAATTAAAAAATTTTTATTTTTATTTTCATATAAAAAATAAAATTATTTTAAAATGAGTTCTAAACATGTCTGAAAATTTTTCATCATTTTACACAAATAAAAAACCGCATAAACAAGGAGAAAATAAACAAAAGTAATCACTATCAATAGAACCATTTGCGTATAAACATACGACAACCATTTGCGTATAAACATACGACAATCTTTACGGTATGGCAAGCTTTTTGGTCCTACCGGTAGAATACATAAAACTTTTGGTTGTCTACACATTTAAGGGGTAAAGTGGACCTCACCACACTATAACAAACCCTGTCTATTCTTTCTAAAAATAAAAAAATAATAAAAATCTGAGTTAAATTTAAATTATAACTTAAATTGAAATTGTAATTTGAATCTGTATTTAGATGTGTACATTTAAATTATGATTTAAATTGAAAATTTTTTTAAGTTTGTGTTTAGATGAGTCAAAATTTAAATTTATATTTAAATACTATTTTAATAAAAACTCAATAGTGATGAAAAATTTTTATAAGATATATAGGTGAGATTTTATTCATTTTTTCGTTGTGAATGCATAGAAAAAAATCATCTCAATCAAAAATTAAAATGAAAAAGTTATGACATTTTTAAGAATAAAAAAAATAATGTTCATTAATTTGAGTTTGAGTTTCTGAATTCGAGTTAAAAAGAAAACTTAAACTCAAATTTAGCCTCAAACTCAAATTCAAATTCAAGTTCAAACTCAAATTTTGTAAAAAAAACATATGAACTTGAATCAAGTTGTAACTCAAGTTTAAATTTTTTCTGAATTTTATTCCAGAAGAACAACCTCTAAAAGTACATAATCTCATGTGAAGAGTTGGAAAAACAACATTGAAACGATCATCTCTTTTTGACCACTCGATTTTCGTCTGGTGGCTCTACCGGTAGAGCCAGAAAGGCTGCCTTACCATAAAGGCTGCCCAAACATTAACGATTAAACACACTTAAAACTTATCATTAAACGTATCCTACTGCGATTTACAAGTGTGAAAGCAAGTAAATTGAACTCTTTCAATGATTACAAGCAAATAGATAGAAGAACAGAAGAGAGCGAGGGGAAGAAATGGAAACCTATCTAATTACACATGACAAAGCTAAAAAATCTAACATTTGAAGTGAAATCATACAAGCACAATAATGCAAACACACTTTCGAAAGGCAAAGGCAAATTCATCTTTTCCCGGAGAGGCTGATTGAACTGACTTTCATAGGGGTTGCAACCACAAGCGGAGCTTCAGGGGAATCGCTGACGGCAAACTTGTCGTGCATGAAACGACTCTCTACGATGGACTCGTCCTTCAACACAATCTTGTAACAATAACAACTCTTAAGGCCTTGCTGATTTCGATAACATCCATGTGCGCTGTTCCTGACCTGCTGGAAATCCCATATCACGCTGAACTTGCCCACTGTTGCAACCAGGTGGCGCTCTTGTTTACCATTTTCAGTAACCTGTAACCCATAAAGTTAAACTAAATTAAGTTTATTCTATAGAGCAAACAGCTTTGCAGAGACAGAGACAGTCTTACAAAATTATTAGCAAGGAACGAATGAAACAAGGGAACTCTAGTACTCCATCTTAGTTAAAAGAAATTATTCTCAATGTAAGCCACAATGGTTGACAAACAAGAAATACGATTTGTAGTTGTGGCTTCTAATCAGGCGCATGTATTCTAACATTTCAAAGTCATAACAGAATAGCAGAATGCTGAAATTTAAGCTAGCAATCAGCATATATCAAGTTCTAGTGCTAGTTTCCTAAGACATTCGGACATGACTCCCAAACTAGTAGTCATACGCACAAGCAGACATGCCCACATTTTAATCTACAGCCAACTGGGAAGAAATAAAGGAACAGAAGAAATAATAAATAAACAAAATCATGTTCCACCAAATTAAAAGTAAAAAATAAATGTGAGAGAGAGTGTGTGTTTTAGGTTAAATCAGGATTATCCGACAAGTTTGATCGTAGTGTCTTCAAAAATATGAAGAGACCAAAACATCTTGTTGATATAGTCAGCTGTATCCCTGACTTGCAGCTTCGATGGGGCCCCCATTGAGCTGTTCAAGCCTTTATAAGGAACAAAACCCAAGGCCTTCAAGTCCTTCGAAAAATAAATAAAATTTGCCTACACGTTCTTTTAGGCGTAGGAGAAGCTAACACATCCCTTAGTGGGACCAAGGAGCAATCCCATTCAAGACCAGTACATTTGGGTTCCTAAATAAACTTATTTCAGTCTGAAGAATCCAGTTGGAGATGACTTGTGGGGGAAAGGAAAACCTACGCAACTAAAGTAAATGAATAAGTGGAAAATAATGCAAAACGTTCATAAACCAGAAGCAGATTTGACGAAAGGAACGGTGGTTCTGAACTATTACACTGTACCACTTAGTACCGAGAATTTTATGATAGTACACGTATGTATATAGTTTTTTAAATGAGGCTAGGCAGTTGCTATAACAAAATACCAACTAATAATCACTCACTCAAAAGACAAGGTATTGCCATAAAAAAAATAATAATAATAAATAAAAAATTGCACTTCTGAGTGCAGAATCCTTTTCTCCAGAAGAATAACGACTGCATTCCTACAATATAGTAATGGAAGCTACAATAATCCGCAAAATATCCAAGAACACATGCTTACCAAATGAATCTCATTTCCTAGTTGGAAATAACAGAACAAGCATCACAAGCCAAAAAGCGAATGAATTAACCAAGCTTTACAAACTAACAATTAATAATAATTGGACACTTAACAATAGAAGGATAGAAAGCTTACCCATGAGAAATGGCCACCATGAAATTTGTTGTCTGTGCCAGCCAAATGAGAATCCAGAGGAGTCAGCTTCAACAATCTCGGAGCTGGTATTCTGTTCCCCATCCGACCGCTAAACCCAGTCTTTGTCCTCCCTTCCTTGTCAGTAAACAGAGTGCAAATAAGGATCAAATAGGTATCAGTAGTGCCCAAAACCCACTTCCCATCATAAGTTACATCCACATGGGTAATCGGCGAGCCAAGCCCCGGAAAAGCAGTCTTCGCCTGCCTCATCGACGACTTGGAATACAACCTTATCTTCCCATCAATAGACCCCACTACAATAGACCCATCTCCGGTGGTGGCAAAGCACTGAAAATTCGTCCCCCGCGAAAACTGATGCCCCTGGCTCCAATGCAGCACCGGAGAATTTGCAGATGCGATGTTCTGAACGATCCCTCTCCGGTCACGCATATCCCACTGACAAAGCCTGTTATCATCCAACCCCAAGAAAGTCGACTCCGAAGGATCCAATTGGGAGCCTTTCGTGTCATTGGTGATATCCCTCATTGTGATCTCCGTTCCATCCTTCTCAAACTTCCATTCCGTGACAATCTTCCCCGTCTCGATATCGAGCTGCTGAAGCCCCGTGGAGTGAGGCTTCCCTTCCTTGAATGGACTCATGAGCATCATATTAGTCTCTGCCCTCATAAGCATGGCTTTGCTCGGAGCTGAATTCCCCAAACCCGAAGCGCCTCGCGAATTCCCGCCGTCGAATTTCACGCAAACGCCCTTCCCGTGAATCCCATGGTTGAAATTCCTATAAACCTGAACGCCATTGTCACTCACTAAAAAACTATTATCCAAAGCGCCGAGTGTCAGGCTCTGCACGCCTCCGTTCGCGGCCTCCTCGAACTCCTCCAACAGGTCCTGCCTCGACCGAGTCGCCGCCGGCTCAGGGCTCTTGATCAGCTCATCGTCGGCGTCCTTCCACATCGAATCGTCAGCCGATTCCGGCTTAACCCAACCTATAAACTCCTTCCCGTAAACCTTCACCTTGTTCTCCTCCGTCGCCGGAATTCCGTACACATTCTCAAACAAACGGTCCTGAAATTCGGTCACGAATCTCCGGTACTGCTCGTCGGTGTAGAATTTCAACGCCCAGACGCCTCGGCACACGAAATCCACGCGCCGTTGGCCGCCGAACAGCTTCAATTGCATGTCGGTCGAAACCCTACACTTAACCTTCGACCCAACCTTCAGAACCCACCAGGACTTTCCCCTGCCGTCCGATTCATCCTCATCCTCATCTTCGTCGGCGTCGGAGGTCTTGAGGAATTCGTACGATGTGAGCTTTTCCGAGACGATCCACTTCGCCTTGGGCGTGTTCCCGCCGATGTGAAGGTAGAGCTTCACAGCGTTCTTCGAATTAGCGTTCTGCAACGATGAAGAAGGAGAAGGAGAACCATACTTGAGCTTTAAAGATTTGAGCTTGGCGTCGACGTCATCAATGGAGGTCGGGATTTTGGATTTGGGGGTGGAAGAGGAATGGGGCTTCTGTTGGAATTGCTCTGAAACGCCGTCGTATTGCTCCTCTTCTTCTTCTTCTTCCTGATCTTCTTCTTCTTCGTATTCGTCGGAGTCTGAGATGTGATCCTCGCGGCTCTGTGAGGTTCCCATGATTAAGGAAGAAGAAGATTGTAGAAATGAGTGATTAATTGATTGACTGCTTGATTTAGAGCCAAAATGATTTGAAAATTCCAAGGTCGTGATGCTACGAGGATCAGATCAGAGGAGTTCGTTACCGCTTTTATACGGAACCAACGGAATGGTCTCACCGGCTGCCTCCGGTTTTTCATTTTTTATTTAAAACTAGGCTTTACTTTTGTAATATTCCCATTTTTTAATGGAAATGTGTAATATATTCATTTCCATCGTGAAATTGAACTTTTTTTTTATTTTTATTTTATAGCTTGGAACAGAAATAGAGAAATAAGTTATTAATTATTGCATATATAAACAAAATGTAATTTATATGGTAACACTTTATAGAGTTTCTTATACTCGTATTTCTATTGAGTTTGCTATTTATTCTGTATTAAGCCACCGGCAATCACCGGTTAGCGTTGATTTAACGCTATATTTACTTCGAAGAGAAGAAATGAGTGTCATGCCCATTTTAGGCCCTTTTTTTTTTTAATTCTACAATTTTGCCCTCGTATATGTCGTCTTTCTACTCATTATACTGTCTTTATACGCGTCGAGGGCCAGATAACATTAGTTTTCCGTGTACACAACGTGTTTATATACAAATTCGTTTTTCTTACTTTTGATCAAATAAATAGAAATGGAAGAATTTCTTATTATTTTCGGCAAAATAAAAAAATAAAAAAAAAAAGAATACTAAAACCTGACAAGTGATTCTACGGTTGAAATCCCAGAGAAGGTAGAAAAAGAAGAGATGACAAAAGTTTCTCAAATAAAGCTTGGAGTGCACTATGAAGAACAAGTTTTCCATCAGCCAATTTAAGTGCAAAATAAACTGTTAACATACAAGGATAACTTCTCAAGCAAATTTTTATATGAGAAATGAAAAAATACAAACTTTTCAATCAAAATCAGTAAAACTTTCTCATACAACAATTCAACTAAAACTAATACAAATCACATTTAGATACTGGCTGGCATCAATATACGTGTTTCTGGGGATTTGGTTCTTTCCCTCAACATTTTGCTTTGCCTCTTGAAAGATTTAACATGTTGCTGGACATTGGAAAAACTAAGAACTAAATGATAAACACGGTGCTCACTATTTCTCATAAAGCATCACGGGAAGCGATCCGGCACGTAATAGCATCTGCAAGTGAGGATATCCCTAGCTCCTGGCTAGATATCTTGTAGTGCTGGAAAATTATTGTTTAAAAAGAAGACGTTACTAACTAAAAAGGATGATTTTTAGGATGCGGAAGTTTTTGATAGCAAAGTGTCCATTATATCATCACACAAACCTTTTGAATTTGGGCTTGGTCCGCTCTAGCTCCTAGTTCTTCCAAGTCAATCTCTTTCCCATTGATTAGTTTCTCTACAGCTTTCATCTAGTATTGTTACCAAGTATAAGAATAACTAATGTCTCAAATCACCTGAAGCAAATAAGCAATTGAAGGCTTTGATCAAATAAACGAAGATACAATAATCTCACCTCATCAAGAGAAGCACTGAAACGGGTTGCCAGCACATAAGTTGAGTTTTCGGAGATCCCGCATCTTTTCAAGGACTCTGTAATCTGTCATTAAACGTCAAACATTATCTAATGGATTTTGTAAAAGAATTCAATAGTAAACGAGGATAGTTGATTAGCCAAAAGCTTTACATGCTTAGATCCGGAATAATTATAAACAAGCTCAGAATGAAGAGTTCGGGTTGTCAACGACTCCCTCGACTTGGACACGAGGGTTTTATGTGCAGCTGCTAGAACAGGGAAAACATCTGGGATCTGTTTCAAGTAGTTTTGACTTTTAAAAGTAGAGTTGTAGAACTCTAATAAAATGCAGCGTACAAAAGAGAATAACAGAATTGAACAGAAGAAAGTTTCTATGGATTGGAAAGTACAAGAGAAGCATTGAGAAAAGCAACTTCTGGTTCCAAAGTTCTGGCTTGCATAGACTCAAGGAGTTCCCTGCAAGACAATAAATTTGTACATCAATTAGGTCCCTCAATTCCCACATATTTTTCCCAATACATGTTTTCAAGCAATATGTTCATTTTCAAATGACAGAGTATGCCAGATTAATTCTTTTTCTTTTTCTTTTTTAAAGAGTTAAAGAAGAATTGTAAGATCAAACAACCTTTTACAGTTTATGAGAGACTTGTCTGCATTTAAGTATATGCGTGCATAACTTACCCTCCTTTACAAAAACCCCAACAAACATCAAAATATCAATAATGCCCAAAATTCTTGGTAGAACTTCATAGAGAAAGAAGCTTATAAATTGGTCTATTATCCTATTTGAACTATGATGCAGCTGATCTATATGATAAGAATAGTTGGATTTCGAATTATGAACAAATTAGAATTTTAATTTATTTAGTTTCCTGATTTTAGAAAATTGATAGATATAAATTTTATTCAAATATAGCTCAATATGTCATGCATATGCTCTTCACTAGTGAATATAGACACATGCCAAAACCACGTTAACTTTCTCCCTTTTATTTTCTCATTTAATCCTCAATACTATTATCTATGTCACAAAATCCATTATCTCCTAATTCAGAGCAAAACCGGAAGGGAAAAAAAAAAATGTCTTCCTCCAAATCTCAAATAGCTCCTTTGATTTAGATATTCCAAACATGCATTTGATAATAAACAGCAAAAACCAAAACAGAAAACAACCAGAGAGCTTAGCTAAACACGTTAATATTTTATTTAGTTCTTGATTTTCCAAGATTACAAATTAGAAAGGGAAACAACGGGGAGAGAAGTATACTTTGAGTTTGTCACGTCGGAGTAAAGGGAAAGAGCGAGAGTGTCTCCATTGACCTCGAAAATCTTCATCATCTGCTTCTCCAAGTCCTCAGCTTCAACACTGCACCAAAATCGTTTTTAATTGGGGCTAGAAACTAGGGTTTTAGGATAAAGTTTTTTACATAGCAAATCTAAAGGCCCTCCATAAAAGTTGGTTTTAACAAACTGCATCTCATCTTGCTCTCTTTTTTGTCCTTTTATCTTTATCCAAAATGCTGATGTGGCAAGTAGAATTACTAGTTTACCCTCATTTCTAATCAATTTTTAATCCAATTAGTCAAAAAAATTTAAGGCCCCGTTCACTTCACCGATTCGAGTTTAAAATTTGAGTTTTGCTACTGTAAAAAATTCTCAGAAACAGTCACATCTAATATTTTTATTACAGTAAAAAGCTCTCATATAAAATCACATTTCAACTCAAATTACAAACTCGAATCAGTGAAGTGAATGGGTAATTTACACCCGTGGTCCCTCAATTCTTAAGAGTTAAGTCAGGGACACTTTGGTCCCTTATCTTTTAATTTTGATAAAAAAGAAAAAACCCTTGAAATCTTAAATTATTGGCAATTAAAGAAAGGCCCGTTTGGAAAGTGTACTCAAATCATGATTTGAGTTCATTGGCGGGAACTTTGTAAGAGAGGAAATTTTGGAATTCAAACCTTTTATGAGATAAAAAAATACTATAGCAGAATCATGATTTAGATTTGAGTATAACTTCCAATCCCTAAGGGTTTCCCGTCTAAATCCGTTAAAAACCTCACTGAAACAGGCACCTGCCCATCACGTGAGGCCATCTGATGGGGTATATTACTCAAATACACCCCAACTATACCCTCCCCCCAAATTACCCTCAAAAAAGCAGATAAAAATTGGGGTTGTTTCTCTTTGAATTGTGTTATCGCAATTAGGGGTGCACGGCGGGTGGTACGGGTGGTATTTGAGCGGTTGTGAAAAATGCCATCCATAACCGCTCAAAAATCTAGGCAGTTTGAGCATTTTTTGGCAGACGGCTTAGGTAGTATGTTGGGCAGTTTGAGCTTCATACATAGACTTTTAAGTAGACTATAACTAATTTTCAAAATACTTAACTTAAACAATAAAAGTTAGACGAGATCATCAATAAAATAGTCATTGGTAGACACAATTCAAACTAAACATATCAATGCAACATGGGTGTTCAAAAGCATTACCATAAAACAATAATTCAAAAGTACAATCCCACACATAATCCAACATCCAAAAAGTACAATAATGAAACATCCAAATTATAAAATCAAATGTCCAAAATATCTCAGGTAAAAACATATGCATGCCAAGAAATACAAATAAAAAAAAAAAATGATCACGGCCATTCTCCTAAATTAATAAAACAGGGGACCAAAAAAATGATCACGGTGCTCTAACTTCGATAGCTAGCCTACTTGACTAACAAGTCCCAATATTTTTCTGTTGACCAAGTAAAAGAGGATATATACGATGACATATCTAATATGATAACATCATGACAAGAGGTAGAAAAGAAAATAAATGGTTTTTTTACTTCCATTAAAAGCAACTAAATGGTGTCTTTTTTTACTTATTCGGTTATTCTCATTAAAAGCATAAACAAGTAGCAAATCAATAAGAACAAAACTACATCATTTGGCGGGTCTCGTGAGTAAACGCCAGGAGGATAAAAAATAAAAAAACCCTCTTATAAGGCTTAGCAATAAATCAACAGCAAACAAAACACACACGAAGGGGAAAAAAAAGATCACTAATCACTATAATCAGAAATCAATAGTCATCGCTCATCAAAACTCTTTAAAAAAAAAAAAAAAAAAAAAAAAAAAAAAACAGTAGAACAATCCTAGTAAAATGTTGATTACCCATACCTGCTCAAGCGAGTAAAAAATGTCTGGGCTTTGAAGGGTCTCTTGACTCCAGGCGGATACAGAAATCGAATTGCAGAGTATTTCAGAGCAAAACGAAGAATTGAGCTTGAAAATCGAGAAGAATCTGTCGGGGCTGTGCGAGGAATCTGAACTGACGGCGGAGGTCAGTTTGTTGGACAAGGAGACGCAGTTGCAGAGTAAAATGAGATGCTAAAGATGGAGATCAAGAGGAAGGAGAATGAGCCAAGTACAGTTCATGAGGAAGCCGTTGAAGCAGCAAGGGCTGGTGAGAGAGAGGCTTCGATGAAGCTTGGATACGCAACAGAGGAGAAGAGGGCGGCTAGTGGATAGGGTAAGAGAGAGTTTGGAATAAGGAAGGCATAATTTCGCCTCTTACATTTAAATTTTAATTTGAGTTAAAATATGATATTTTTTAATAATTTTAAATTATAATAAAAAAATTAAATATAATATTTTTTTAAAAAAGTTTATTATAAAAATTTAAAATTTAAAATTTAAATTAATAAAATGAATGAAATTTATTATGAATAAAAATTAATAGCACAAAACACATGTAATAGAATCCCAAAATGCCCTGCAACTGTCCATCAAGGCCTATCCACCAAGCTGTCGCCATGACAGCAAGGGTGAGCTCCTTCGGCCCAACGTGATCTCCCTTGCTCAGATCTGGCGATCAATCAGTAAGCTCCCGCAATAAGCACATCGATCCTCGCACGATCTTATATCTGTGAATTTGGAATTTTATAGCATCATAATTCATAAATTTGAATTTATAACATTATGATAATTTCTCGAAAAAAAAATACCTCCCTTTACTTCGTATTTTTTGGACCGTTTGATTAAGGTCATTCGGTGCAAAGATATAAAATTCTGTTCATTTTACTGATTTAAATTTAGGTCATGTTCACTTTCTCAATTCTAATTTAGAATTTAAATTTTATTATAAAAAAAAATTCTCAAAAATAATTATATTTAATTTTTTTATTATAATAAAAAACTCTCATATAAAATTATATTTTAACTCAAAATATAAACTTAAATTAATAAAATAAATAAACTCTTAAAATTAAATTTAAATTTTAAAACATAATCATATTTAATTTTTTTATTATAATAAAAAATTCTCATATAAAATCACATATCAATTCAAATAATCTAACTAAACGGATCGAAAAACTCACCATTATTATTGAGGTTCACATCAGATTCATCAAAACTTAAAACATAAAAAGTAAATAAATAAAATAAAATAAAAGTAAATAAATAAATAAATACTTGGATCTGAGAAACTGTCGCTGACAGCGTGATGGGAGTGGGTTGCCGGCAATCAAATCGCGGTTGTCCCACCGTGGTCGTGACCTTATCGTACGACTCGTGGCAGAGGACCGGATGTCTTGTGATGTTGGGAGAGAGAGGGGGTCGCGATTTGCCGGTTTTGGGTGTGGCTTGTGACGGTATTTCTTGGTGAGGTTCGACAGCGAGACCCACTCGATTTTGATGTGCAACGAGGTCTGAATCGATGCTCGATGGTGGTGATGGACAGCTCGTGGCAGATACAAAAGGGCAAAGTTGGCTTGGTCACGGCTTCTAGGCGATGCCGATTGCGATTTCGGCCGAGATTTGACAAATAGACCATTGGATTCCGTAGATCGGAGGCCGGGGAGTCGTTTGGTGAGGGTGGTGTCGTTAGACGCGCTGGCGGCGAGTGCGCAGAGGTGGCCGGCGGCAAGTGGGCGGAGGTGGCCGGTGGCAACATGTTCTATCTCTGTCCAGGGCCTTTTTTTGTATTTTTCATTTTATTAAAAAAAGTTAGAATGTAGTTTTTTTTTTTTCATTTCCATAAAACCATGATTTGAGATAATAAGATGTTTGGTTTTCTCATAAAAAAATACACATAAATCACAAATAATTTTAAATTATAATTTTAAATCCGTAAACTAAATGTCTATTTAATTATTAATCTTGTCTGAAAAAAAAAATCAGGATTAGTACGAATCCATGCAAGTACTACTTTTAAAGATTATGTTATTCATTTTTAAGGACTTTATATGGTAAGTTAATATACTGATAAGTTAAATTTTTTATCTGTTAAATTAGTATAAAATCACATAAAAATTAAAAAATATGCATATTCAATCATTAAAAAAATTTGATCTATTAATACGTTAGACGTAAAAAAAAATCTCCATAATTTTTAATTATCTCTTAATTATGTGATTTCCCTATTTCTAGTAAAATGTTGCTTACTAATATAAATGTCCAACGGTCTAAATCTAGAGAGATTTGTTGGAATGGAGAGAGAAGAGAGGTTTTTAGAGAGCGAGAGAGTATGAAAGAGTTTGTTTTGAAATAATTATATGGACAATTTTGTAATTGTACTATCAATTTTATAAATTTTATAAATTTTATTGCATTTTCAATTACAAATTGAACTTCGAAAGGCATTTTATGACACGACCTATAATTTACAGGACAATCATGTAATTTTTGTTATACCAGTAAATTAAGTTTTTTATCTGTCAAATTTACATAAAATCACACAAAAGTCAAAAAATGTGCATATTTAACTGTTAAAAGAATATAATCTATCGGTATGTCAGTTGTAATAAAGAATCTTCATAATTTTTAGTTATTTATGTGATTTCCCTATTTCTAGTAAAATGTTGCTTACTAATATTAAATGTCCAACGGTCTAAATCTAGAGAGGTTTGTCGGAATGGAAAGAGAAGAGAGAGAGTCTTTAGAGGGTGAGAGTGAAAGAGTTTGTTTTGAAATAATTATATGGACACTTTTGTAATTGTACTATCAATTTTATAATTTTTATTGCACTTTTAATTACAAATTGAAGTTCAAAAGGATTTTTGTGACACGACCTGTAATTTGGAGGGCAACCATGTAATTTTTGTCATACTAGTAAATTAAGTTTTTTATCTGTTAAATCTGTATAAAATCACGTAAAAGTTAAAAAATATGTATATCTAATAGTTAAAAGAACTTGATCTACTGGTACACCAAATGTACTAAAAAATCTCTATAATTTTTAATTATCTCTTAATTATGTAATTTCCCTATTTCTAGTAAAATGTTGCTTACTAATATAAATGTCCAACGGTCTAGATCTAAAGAGGTTTGACAGAATGGAGAGAGAAGCGATAGAGTTTTTAGAGAGCGAGAGAGTATGAAAGAGTTTGTTTTGAAATAATCATATGAACAATTTTGTAATTGTGTTATCAATTCTATAATTTTTATTGCACTTTCAATTACAAATTAAAATTTAAAAGGCATTTTGTTACAGGACCTCTAATTTGGAGGGCAGCTATGTAAATTCTTCATTAGCTTTTATAGTTTTTCTTTTTTTAAAGATTTATCTAATTGAACTTGTTTTGTGTAGCTTTTTATTGAAACTTGGCTCGATCAATATTTGATGAATTTTATACTTTTTTCTTATTTTCTTTTTTTTTTTGGGATATTGTTAGTTTTATTTTTTTAAATAATGTTCAACCCGCCCATTCAATTAATCCAATCCAATTTTAAGGAGGAGGGTTAACTAGTTGGTTAAATTTGAACTCAATCCTCCTAAATTTGATTGGGTTGGTTAAAAAAAAATCGTCTATCATTACAAAAAGTTTATGTATAGTAAGGTTATTTGCATAAAAAATTCTTGATGATATACACTAATCTCATTTTGATCCCATTACTTACTATTGAAAGTCTAGCAATATCAAATTTTATGAAATATGCAGTTTTGTCTCTCAATGAATGTACTTTCTTTCTTCTTTTTTTTTTTTTTTTTTCTCTCTTCGGATAAAATGTAGTGCGAGCATAACATGTGAGGATTTTAAAAGAGATAAAAATGCTAAAAAAAAAAAAAAACAAAAAAAAAAAACAAAACAAACAAACAAACAAACAAACTCGCGACACATTCTAGTTTTCCTTTTTAAGTTTTTTCTCTATAACTGCTTTACTTTTTTATTATTTTATCTCTTTCAAAATTCTCACATACAATTATTTTATTTGAAAATAAATAATTTATTAATTGATGGATCAACTGTATATTAGTCCAGTTTATTTTATAAATTTTTTTGTTAAAGTATTTTCTCTCACAAAATTTAATTTATATTTAAACTTATATATTCAAACCTATGAACTAAATGGGTCAATTATATACTAGTTGAACTTAGCGGTGGAACTTTGGGCTGGCGGGCAGGCCTGCTGCCCGAATTTTTCAGGCTCGGCGGGCAGGCCCATTTGCCAGCCCAACCAAAATGAAAATTCAAGCTCGAGCTCGGGCAGCCCGAATTTGGGCACCTCGTCGGAGCCTACCGCCGTGTAGGAGCCATCAACCGCTATCCGCCGGAGTTTTGTTTTTGCATTTTTCCGGCCAAGCCCGATTTGCCCGAATGCCCAACCCACCCGACTGCCCTAAAATCATGAAAAATGGTAAAAATATATGACCGTTCCTGCCCGACATGAATTTTGTCCGCAAACCTGAATTTTGTCCGAATACCCAAGATGCCCGAACTGCCCAAATGCCCGAAAACCCGTCCAACGGCTAGTTTTTTGCCTGAACTTGTCCGAACCCACCAAACCCTAAACTAGCCATTACACTCCAAATTTTTTTAGCAAAAATCAATTTTTTAACCCAAAAATTTCCCTATAAATACCCCTCATCCCTCACACATTTTTCTCACTCAAACTCTCTCAATCCCTCTCAATTTCTCTCAATCTCTCTCTATCCTCAAATCTCTATTACAACTTTTCTAAAAACTATCACATTATCCTAAAGCTCTCTCTCTCTCAAATCGCTATTATTTTTTTTATAATGGATCTGTTTAGTTATAGTGGTATTCCTGTTGATGCTCAACACAACGTGGAAGAAATGCAATTTCCCACTACTGAATTTATTACGCAAGAATCTACTAATCCGAGCCCTGGTGGACGTATTGGAGGTCGTGGTCGCAATGGTGGTGGGCGTGGAGAAACGGCGAGTGCCAGTGCGACTGCGTTTGTAAGTGTTGCAACCTTTAGGAGGAAATGCAAGCGCACCTCGACAGTTTGGGATCACTTCGATGTAATTGAGGAGATCGACAATGAAGGTAACACTAAACATATAACTTAGTGTAAATATTGTTTATCTAAATTACAAGGTGACACTATTCACGACACCGCACACTTGAAAAGATACTCTGAAAAGTGTCTTCAAAAGCTTAGCCAATCCGGCGGACCCGAACTCCGCCAAACACAATTATCTTTTGATCGCGCAACCGGTGGTCTAACCACTTGGAAATACGATCCACAAGTAGATCATATGGAAGTTACACGAATGATAGCTGCTTTAGATCAACCACTTAGTTTTGTAGAGTATCCTAATTGGCAATGATATATTAAGGTTTGTACATAATCCTAATGCACAGTTTACTTCAAAAACTACTCTTAGAAAAGATTTATTAAAATTATTTAAAAAAGAAAAAGAAGCATTAATAAACCTTTTACACTTGACTAGCAGGTGCATTGCATTAACGGCAGATATTTGGTCTGCTGTTTCCAATAAAGATTATTTAGTTGTAACCGGACATTACTTTAAAGGATTTGAATTAGATAAGAGAATATTATGTTTTAAATGTGTTCTAGGATCACATAGTGCGAATTTAATATATAATACCATTTTAAATGTAAGTGATGAATTTAGATTAAGAGATAAAGTAATGACTATAACATTAGATAATGCTAGTGCCAATACAAAAGTAATTGAGTTCTTTGAAAATGATTTAAGTTTATTCGATGACGGTACTATTTTCTACCAATGTTGTGCATGTCACGTAATTAATTTAATTGTTAAATCTGGTTTAAAAGAAATGGGTAATCACATTAAAAGAATTAGAGATAGTCTTGCACGGATTCAAGGTAGTAACCAAAGAGAAGAAAATTGGTTTAGGTTCTTACAAGCATTAAATATACCTCATAGAGCATTAGCGTTAGATATGCCTATAAGATGGAACTCAACCTACATAATGTTTCAACAATGCATCCCCTATAAGGATGTTATAACAAACTATATGTGTGTAGAAGTAGGAGTAGGACATATAGACGTAGATGATTGGCAAATTGTCGAAGTTTTGTATCAATTTTTAGGTAGGTTTTATCAAGTGACTCTAAAACTTAGTGAAACATATTACCCAACATCACCTTTAGCTTTAGGAGAACTTTTACGAATTAGTATTTTATTTAGCAAATATAAGGAGGACCCAATCTTAGCAGTTCTTATCCATTGTATGGAAAAGAATTTATAAAATATTAGTCTAAGTTGCCTTTGTTGTATGGTTTAGGTACTATTTTTTATCCTAGATTAAAATTAGAAGGTTTAGAAAGTGGTTTAGAAAATTTAGGTGAATTTTTAGGCATCAATTGTAAGGACCAATATCTAATAATAAAGGAAACAATATATTCAATCTATGGTAAATATGATATTAGGTTTAGAGTACAGGAACCGTAACAACAAGACGAAAATCCGCATTCATTCTTGAATGTTTTCAGGTTGAAGAAGAAGAAGAAGACAACTCAAACAGAAGCTGAGAGTGAATCTTCATCAACAAGTGGCAGCGGCAGCGGCGGCGGCAGCTTCAACGAGCTTTTGGCATACCTCAGTGAAGGCTTAGTAGTCCACGGTACGATAAAATCGTTTGACTTAGTTCAATGGTGGAGGGCACGGGCATTAACTTGACCAATCCTAACTCAATTAGCAATGAATATATTCTCGATTTCAGTCTCCTTTATTTCATCCGAACAAGCCTTCAGTACGACAGGAAGAATACTTGAGGAACGCCGGAATGCATTACAAAGGGATATTGTTGAAGCCTTAGTTTGCATTAAGGATTGGGATTAGGCCGATCAACATCTACAGGATACAATTTCACCGGCAAGCCAAGAATGGATTGATGAATTTAATCGATTAACATTTAATTTTGAAGACGATCCTTCAGCTTCAAATTAAATTGTAAATTTGTAATTTGTAAATATGTATTTACTTTTGACATTGTATTTGTATTTGTATAATTTTGTAAGTTTGTGAAATTTGTAATTCGTCACAAAATGATTGCGCTCTTTTTTCCTTACCAAGTTTTTATCCTAATTGGGTTTTCCTTGGTAAGGTTTTTAACGAGATAGTTATGAATTACGAATTTAATATACATCAATAATATAAATGATTAATTTATTCAATTGCGTTAATAATGTCTATTGAATGTTGATTTTGATTTTTACATAATTTTAACACAAACTAACTTAATAATTATAAAAATTAAAAATATTTTAAAAAAATTCGGGCTATTCGGGTGGGCTCGGGCGGTCCGGCCAGGTTCGAGCAGCCAAATATAAGCCCGCAGCCCGTTCAAGGGCATTTTTAGGCTTGAGCTCAAGCGGCCCAAATTTTTCGGGCAAGTCGGGCTCGGGCTCAAGCAAAACCTCGGTATTTTCGGGCGGCCGTGGATGGCTCGTCCAAAGTTTCAGCACTAGTTGAACTCGACATGTGTAGTAATATATGTGTTAAGTTTTAATTACTGTGTTATTATTAAAAATGTATAACATTTGAATTTAAAATCCCAAAAGGAAACCAAAAAAAAAAAAAAAAAAAAAAGTTTTAGGGCAAGAAGTCAAAAAAGATAAAAAAAAAAGGACTAAAATGAAGAAATAAATAAGTTTTAGGACAATAGGGACCAAAATGAAAAAAATAAATTTTTAGGGCAAGAAAAATAAAAATGGGTAAAAAAGGACCAAAATGAAGAAATAAATTAGTTTTAAGGCAAAAAGAACAATTACGGGGAAAGTTTTAGGAAAGAAATAAAGAAAATGTCAAAAAAATGACTAAAATGAATAAATAAATAAGTTTTAGTATAAAACAGACTAAAACGATAAAAAAAAAAAAAAAAAAAAAAAAAAAAAATCTAAAGTTTCAGGTCAACAATATGAAAACGGGTTAAAAAAAGATCAAAACAAAAAAATAAATAAGTTTTAGGGTAAAATGTACCAAAATTAAAATAAATAAAGAGTAAAAAAGGCTATCAAAACAAATAATAATAATAATAATAAATTTGAGTGCAAGAATAAAAAGGACCAAATTTTAAAAAGTAAATAGTTTTTAAGCAAAAGTAAATAAAAGGAAAAAAAATAAAATTTTAGGACAAAAATGGAAAAACAAATGGTTAAAAAGGACTAAAATGAAAAAATAAATAAATTTTATGATACTACCAGAGGGAAATTGAAAAGGAAAAAATTCATTAAAAAAAAAAATTCCAAAACCTGCGTTTCAACCAAAACGCATATTTTGATTGAAGTATTGTTTATTGAAAAAAGAGTGAAAACGTACGCTTCAACCAAAACGCACATTTGATTAAAGTAGTGTTCATTGAACAATTCTTTCTGAAACTTATTATATGTTGTTAGGTTAGATATTATGAAATTGAGGATAGCTTAACCTCTTAAGTCTAAAGATAAACGTTGAAATGGCATCGGTGTGAATGACAATGTAATATATGGTATGACCAGGTCAAGCATGTCCTCATGGGATGATGGGGTTCTTCTCAATTTGCATTTCTATGTTCAAGCAGAGCCCTTCCACGTGTCACCCCCACTCAAACCACCTCCAGCCAGCCATGCCTAATTCATCTCTCTCTCTCTCTCTCTCTCTCTCTCTCTCTCTCTCTCTCTCCTTCCAAAACCAAACTTCCGAGTTTCAATTCTTTTCTGGGTTGCCCTTCCCCCTCAAACATGTCTCTCTCCATCTTCCTCCTATGGTTCGTCTCCATCCCTTTCCTCTCCCACTCCCATTCCGACCCCACACCCACAGGTCTGCCTGAATACATAAAACACATCCTAACATTATTATTAACACACACAATATATATTTATATATATGCATGGTTCGTTTCTCATATTCATATTTATAAATAAGAGTAATGTCAGAGAATATCGATAGCACTGAGCACCACACTTAATAATTTTATTAGTTGTGATGCTTAGTATCAGCGTTAAATGACGCATTTTTCATATATCTAATATGATCATCTCAATGCAACAGGCTATCTGTTAGATTGTGGGGCTGGCGAGTCTTCACCACAAATTGAAACCACGTCCGGGATAGGCCTCAAGTACGTAACCGACGAGGGCTTCATTTCTGTGGGAAACATCACAACCCTCACCAACCAGGACCTCGTACCAATTCTATCCACGTTGCGCTACTTCCCCGACGCCTTCGCGCGAAAGTATTGCTATTCGGTTCCCGCAATTAGAGGCGGCAAGTACCTTATCAGGACGACTTACTTCTACGGTGGCTTTGATGGAGGGATGGAGCCGCCGGTGTTCGACCAGATCGTGGACGGCACGAAGTGGGGGGTCGTCGACACCTCCCAGGACTACGCCAACGGGCTCAGCTCGTATTATGAGATCGTTGTCGTCGCTGCCGAGAAGTCCCTCAGTGTCTGCCTGGCTAGAAACGAGAACACGAAATCCAGCCCGTTTATATCGGCCCTGGAGGTGGAGTACTTGGAAGACTCGTTGTATAACTCGACGGATTTTAGCAAGTTTGCGCTTAGTACGGTGGCGAGGAGTACCTTTGGCAGTGACAATGAATATATTGGGTACGCAAATCTGTTTCATTTGTTTTACTATTGCTTTGTGTCTGTGTGTATATAGGCGTATTAAAAAAAAAAAAAAAAAAAAAAAAAGATAGGCATCAGGCATGGTATGAACCGTCGTATTTTTATCAAGTTTAACTAAATTTCATATTATTTTTTGTAATTTCAACATTATGAGATAGGTAACTAACACGGTGACAGCTTTAACAATTTCATAGGTATCAAAGTTCAAATATACTATCTAATTTATCACTTGTGATTGTAAAGTTGGTTTGTCTCATATTAAAAATTACATAGAGAACTAACACGGTGACAGAGGCTGTGACACCAATATGACAACCTCAGTGAAGTTATTCTGATTTTGTAATACGTAAACATGAACTCTTAGCTTTCCAGATGACAAATTCAACCGGATATGGCAACCGTTCAAGGACCTGAACCCCAGAGTGACAAGCCACTCGGACGTTAACCCTTCAAATTTTTGGAATGACCCGCCTGCAAAAGCGTTCAACAATGGAATCACAACCAGCCGCGGCAAGACACTCCAAATCCAATGGCCCCTAATGTCGCTTCCTAGCGCCGACTACTACATTGCGCTCTACTTTCAGGACAACAGAACGCCAAGCCCTTATAGCTGGAGAGTGTTCAATGTGTCAGTGAATGGAAAGAATTTCTATGCAAATCTCAATGTCACAACCAATGGCATTACTGTTTATTCCTCGCTGTGGCCTCTATTCGGGCAGACAGAAATTGCCCTGACTCCTGCCGAGGGAATGCCTGTTGGGCCTGTGATCAATGCTGGTGAGGTGCTGCAGATTCTGCCTCTTGGTGGGCGGACTTTAACTAGAGATGGTAAAGAATCTGAACACTATTCTTTGTTGCAATGGAATGTGGTGTCATGTCGTCGACTTCTTTTAACTATTCTGTTCTTGGTGTTCGCTAGCGGTGGCGATGATGGACTTGGCGAGAAACTTCAACAAACCACCTTCGGATTGGAGTGGCGATCCTTGCTTGCCTGAAAAGAATTCGTGGACTGGAGTTACATGCTCGCGCGGGAAATTTTCTCGAGTCGTTGCTCTGTAAGTTCATTTAGAATTTTCTAAGATTACCAATTCCTTTGATACTGATTTCTTTTGAAGCACAATTAACTGAATATGGTTCTTTCTTTTGTGTCACATCAATTTTGATCTGGGCTCAACATGTTTTTCTGTATTGTGAAGGAATTTAACTGGCAAGGGACTCTCCGGGTCCTTGCCTTCAACCATAGCAAATTTAACTGCGCTTAACCATATGTAAGTAATATGTAATTCCCTCCATTGTTGTGTATGTTATCTAATCTTTGAGGGCCCCTATTGTACAGCCAGTCTAATTTGATCAAATTATGCAACGTTTTTTCAGGTGTTAGATGATGGTCAAAAAAGACGTGAACTGTTGAATTCTTTTTGTTATTGGGTCCCACCAGACAAAAGAAGCTCAAAATTCAACGGCCTAAAAATGGATTTTTCCATCATCTAATACCTGATAATTTTCTCATACAATATGACCAAATGGTCGCTCCATGTTTTTATAATGATTTACTGATGTTGTGTGTTTGTGGAAACTATATATGCCTACAGTTGGCTTGGAGGGAACAAGCTCACAGGCTCCATTCCGGAAATGTGGTCTTTAAAGGAGTTGAAGACTTTGTATGTGTACAATGAAGCTTGATCTTTTTTTTTTCTTTTTTTTTTTTTTGTTCATTAATTGTCTGTATTCTCAGACACTTGAACATTCTACTTTGTTGTCCTTGTGAAGGCATTTGGAGAACAACCAACTTGAAGGACCAATTCCTAAATCATTAGGCCAACTTCCAAGACTTTATGAGATGTGAGTCTAAATCAACAATGTCTCTAAAATCTTTCAGGACATCAGATAACTAATTTGGTGCCCTGGTTTGCTTAACAGATTCCTTCAGAACAACAATCTCGACGGCCAAAATCCCGCTACGCTACGGGCGCAAAACGGAAGAAGCATTCAGTAAGAACTATCTATCTCAGTATCTGGTCTACTCTCAAACAAAGTTAATTCAACTTCATTTTGTGAACTTCTAAAGAAAAGCTCTTTTTGGGTCTCAAAAGTTGCACCTCCACTGATAATTCGGCTCTTTTGCTTTAGGATATGACACCGGATAAAGCCGACTGAGGTTGAGAGAAGAGCAATGGATGTGTTCTTAAATTTTCTGACAGGACTATTGGATAATTTGGAGGGATGATTAAGGATAAATATAAGAGATTTGGCCTTGATAAAGGGTGTGGTTTAGGGAAGATCTATTTATATGTATGTCTAGCCTAGTTTCTCCGAGTTGTATCTATTGGTGGTAAAGGAACCACATTTGTAAACCAAAAAAAAAAAAAAAAATTTAAGAGCAATGGATGAAGTATATATTGCTGACATATTGCTGTTTGCTAATGAGAAAGTTACGAAACAGAATGCATAATACGAAATTCTCTGAAAAAGTTTCTCTCATGTGCTAAATGTAATTTTGATGGCTTTAATGACGCGTTTAATCCCTATCCCACACTTTTACTATAAAAAAAAAAAAAAAAAAAAATCAATAGACAATGTGCCTTTTTCTTTTTGCTGGAAAAAAAAATAATAATTGTAACAGAGTGTTAATACCATTGGTCTCAATTTTCAAAAGTGCATAATTGCGTCACTTGTCAATGGACAAATTGGTCCAGCAAGCATGACCACAACTGCTATTGTTAAGAAAACAATTTCTCATGAATCTATGATCAGCCAGTACAGAAAAAAAGAAACTCATTTTTCATGATTTACTTGTGTTTTTGTTGTTCTAAGAGCCACATGGCACGAGACCAATTTGTCCTTCATCTTTAATTTCAAGGTCTAATAGTCCGAGTCAAAATCTAGCAAGGATGCAATGAAAATAATTAATTAAATTACGAACAAATCTTACAAGTTATCTTTCTACCAAAAAAAATAATCTTTCAAGTTATCTTATTATTAGTAATATCTTTCTTTAAAAAGTTCTTTAACATAGCCCGAACAATATTTGCAAATTGTCAATCTCTTATTCGATTCCGTCAATTTTACATACATTTTTATGAGTTTTACTAAATTTAACATATTACAACAAACAGAATCAGTAGTAATCTCTCCCATTCTTTTAAGAGTTATTTTCTATTGTATACCTTGCATTTCGAATTGATAAAAGGCCAAAAAAAAAAAAAAAAAAAAACCTACATTTTAGATGTTCTCAAAATTATACTTTGAAATTTCAAATTCATATACATTTTGTACTTTTCACCGTTAATAGTTGACTTGACCTTAGTATTGACAAACTTAATATTGATAACAATAGATGATCTTGTAACAGATAATGAATCAGGTGTAATGTTTAAAGGGAAAAAAAAAAAAAAAAACTCATGAAAATGTATTTTCAAGGCTCAAGCTAAGTTGCAAAGAGTAATTTATCAATAATTGACGTTTATGTATAGGTTACGATGAGTAAATTTCGTCAATTCATAAGTGTAAAATCATAAACAATCAATCTTATTTATTGTATTAGTTTCTGATAATTAAATCAGGTCAAAATCACACTAATTATTCATAGTTTATTTGTTTTTGGAGAAATTTAAATTAAAAAAAAAAATCTAAAAGGAGTAATTAGGGGTTGTTTTTTTAGAGTGTAACTTAAGTGTAGTTTTTAAGTTGAATTTGAGTTATAATTTGAATTGAGGTTGTAACTTGAAAAAAATTAAATAAAATTAAATAAATTAAAACTTAAAAAAATATAAACTTAAATAAAATTAAAATTCAAATTATTTTTTTTTTTTTTTTGGACCAAAAAAAAAAAAAAAAAAAAAAAAACAACCCCTAAAAAGCGGGCCTTGTCTTAAATATGCCAAAGATCGTCCCAATTTTCAACTGCCGACCAAAAAGACAAACAAACCAAAAATCAAAATTAAAAATAATAATAATAATAATAATAATAATAATAATTTAAAATCCAATATAATCGCTTCACTTTTCTGACCAATGTCTTCACAAAACATATAAAAGACCGTCGAGCTCCACAAACTCTATAAATATCCGCTGCGTCTCTTCCGTTTTCTCCTTCTTTCAAATTCAGTCCAATCTTCAATATAAAGTCTTCTAACATCACGCTTTTTCGCTGAATGTTCGCTTCAAGCCCTAGCTCCCTCCTCTTCTCCTTCAACCCCAATCCCCCACTACTCCGCCCTCCACGCCTCCGATGCCGCGCCGCCGCCGCTGGAGCCGGCGACCTTGCGGCGGGTCCGGCATTCCCCAAATTGTTCCAGTATCTGTCAATCGCCGGTGTCTCCGGCGGCGTCGGCACTCGGATTGGCATTGACTCTTCGGACGGAGGCGCCGCCGCCGACGGCGCGGTGCGGCGAGGCGCTAATGACGGCGGGACGAAGGTGAATGCCAAGGAGAAGAAGTGGTCGCGAAGTGGAGAGAGTTATTTGACCGACGATGAGGATCCTCTGCCCCTCCCTATGACCTATCCCGATTCTTCTCCCGTCTCCCCGGAGGAGATTGACCGCCGCCTCCGATGCGATCCCCAAGTTGAGGTGCGATTTTTCCTTGCATTGTTGAAAAAGTCGTATTTTTTGTTTTTGTTTACTTTCTGGTGAGATGGTTGGGAGATGCTTCCAAAAATGTTGTGCTTTCCTTTCTCCCTAAAATTCCCCAATGTTGTCGGAACAGGAATTAGCAGTAGGATCGAGAGAGTGATGAACGCATTTCTTTAAAACCAATTCTAGTCATGGTATTTAGATTAGCGTATGGTTTTCATCTGGGTCAAATGATTTTGTTCAAAGACTTGTTACTGGAGTTTCATCTCTACTGCCAAAACGTATAAGGCATATAGTAAAGCAAATTACTTGACACGTTATTATTATTTATTTTGGGAAGGGAAAATAGAAAAGGTGAAATTCTATAGTAAGCTGTGACAAATTGTGACAAATTGTGTACCTTTATGATAAAGTGACATATTGACAGAACAAAATCAAACACTTCTAGCTCAAGGAACAGAGGGGAAAAACAACAGAGATATGCAAAGAATCAGTTTTGGAATCTGACTCATTTTTTAAAATTGTAGGATTGCAAGGAAGTAGTTTATGAGTGGACGGGAAAATGTAGAAGCTGCCAAGGTTCAGGATATGTCAGTTACTATAACAAAAGAGGGAAAGAGATTATCTGCAAATGCATTCCTTGTCTTGGAATTGGTATTTTTCTCACTCTTCCACCTTGAAATTTACCGAAATAACTGTGTCTACATTTTATGTAGTCTCTCCTGAGCTCAGTTAATGGTGAAAATTACAGAAACACGAAAAATAATTTTCCCCAGGATGAAGCTAAGCGCATAATCACTTTGCAAAGTCCATTTCTGGCTAAATTTAAAGTTGATAATGGTACTTCCAGCAACAAAGTCTCTATATTAGCAATGAGCATACTGTTAAAAGAACTAAATTAATAATTTTCCCTCGTGGTAGTAGATTAATCTTCCTGAAAAATGATAACAAAATTGTTAATGCGAGTTTGTTGGTTTCTACTTTTCACGGAGATATGCTTCTGGTATATCGCTTTATCAAAAGGACAGATTCGTGTTTTTTTTTTTTTTTTAAAAAAAAAATCAAGGAAAAGTCTATTTGGGGATGGTTAAAAGTGGGTGGAAGTTGAATATAGTTTGTATGAGTTAGGCCTTGTAGATTCCTTAAATTTGCTTTCTGTATGAAAAGTGATATTCCCACGCAAAATAGCCACCAAGAAGCGAGGGAATACTTCCTTTGTCACATCATGTGGTATTTTCACAATCTACTCATTGGTTGATACTTGCAGGATATGTTCAGAAGATAACAACTCGCAACGACATAGAAGTGATGGAGGATTTGGATCGATCATGACCTAAAATGAATGGAGATTTTGTTTTTGTTTTATTTTATTCAACTCGGTATTTATTTTTGCAATTCTTTCGGTGAGCTGTAAACCTTTCTCTTTTCCTTGTTCTTCTTTAAAATTGGCCGTCATTGAATGGCCCTCGACAATCTACCTCCTTAAGAGAGTTAGGAGGATAAGGCAGGAAACTTGTAGGAAAAAAGTTAAAAAGAGGGGAAAAAAAAAAATAATATAAGATTTTAGCTTTTGCAAAGAATTTATTCTTATCTTCTACATTGCTTTCCAACCTTTATAATTCATGCTTATCTTGTTCACCATCGCCTAAGAATCTGTTACCTTTTAGTTGTCTCAAGTTGTTGAGGTATCAATGTATTTTAGATTGCTTTATCCCATTGACTAAAAACCTTTCAATTTTCTTGCATCATGTTCAGCATATAAAGTCTGGTGACTCCTCTATCTCTTCCATCTCGAATTGAAGGTTGTTTACACTTAATATCTCAGTTTGATTTAGCAGTTTCGATAGCTGCCAGCCAAGAATACCTCTGAAAATATGTCGAATAGAAGTTTCCTTGACTTCCAGTATAACATCTCAAAAAGGAAGCTGTTGCAGAAACCGAGTCGACTGTTTTCTCGGGACAGGCAGAGCTCTGGATTGAAGCCTTCTTTCATTCCAAATCAGGATGAGATGAAGCTAGTATTTGATAAATTCGACACTGACAAAGATGGAAAGATATCTCAGCAAGACTATAAGGCCATTTTGAGGTCACTGGGCAAGGAAACCGTACCTGGAGAAGTCGCAAAGATTTTTCAGATAGTTGATCTTGATGGGGATGGCTTTATTAGTTTCAAGGAGTTCATGGATGCACACAAGAAAGGCGGTGGCATTAAGACTATGGACATACAGAATGCCTTTGGGATGTATGATCTTAACAATGATGGGAAAATAAGCCCAGAGGAGGTTATGGAGGTGCTAAAGAGGTTGGGCGAGCAATGCAGCCTTGACGATTGCCGACGAATGGTGAGAGCAGTAGACACTGACGGGGATGGCTTGGTTGACATGGACGAGTTCATGACCATGATGACTAGCTCCATGAAGATGACTCTGGTTTAAATTGGTCCAAAATTGGTAGATACACGTGGTTCTATTCAGTTTCCCTTGTTAGATGTACGTTATTTGTCTTGCAATCTGAAATATGTTATTCTTAATCTTGTACTTTATTCTTAACAAAAGAACTAAGATATATGCCGTCAGATTGAAAGCAAAGTATTTGTATAGGTATTGATGTTACCTTAAGTGCCTGTTCTTATGCCAAGCAAGATTATTTTATCTCTCGTTCAAATAATTGCTTTGGAGGCTTGGAGCCTAGTCCCTTACTCAAAACTTTTCGGTTTTCTTGCCTCATGACAGCAACTTTTTTTCTTTGAATAGTAACTGGTTCTCCCTAAATTATGGTCTAAAACTTTTAAATCGAGGGTTTTAGTTCTCTTTTTTTTAAAAAAAATTATTATTATTTATTATTACCCTGTTAATCTCGAAAGTAGATTTTTGAAAAAAATTTAATAGAAAGAGAATAAGAAAATTGCCAGACAATGTGATTAGGTGCTCTTTTGGTTAGTGTTTGTTTTGTTTTTGTTTTTTGTTTTTTTGTTTTTTTGGGAAAAAAAGAGAGGGTTGGCTTCAAGCGCTAAAGGTGTTCTCTCTTAACTAAAATGAATTGGGAACTAAACTCTAGATTCTTAAGTTTAGGGGCCAAAACCAAAGTGAGACTTTATTCAGGGACCAAAACTAAAGATTAATCTCTCTCTCTCTCTCTCTCTCTCTCTCTCTCTCTCTCTCTCTCTCTCTCTCTCTCTCTCTCTCTGTGTCTCCGTTTTTATTTTTTATTTTTTATTTTTTTTTAGGGACAAGATAACATTGTCCTCTCAATTTCCTCTGGTATTCGTAGAACACTGAATTGCAAAATATATATATATATATATATATATACACACACACACATATATTCCTGATGGTAGCACACAGTTAAAAGTCTTCGACTCGGCTATTTAACAAGATGAGATCACCAAATCAACATCCTTTAGAATCCTTCATTCGCAAGTTAACATGGCTGTTTTGCCACACGTAAAGAAATATATTACTTCCTAACTATGGCATGCATAATAGATTCGATTTGATCTACTTTACAACATCTATCTATAATACTAATGGCATGTTTACTTACTAAGAGTGAAAAATGAGAATTGAAAATTAAAATCAACCTCATATTTATTTACTTATTTTTGTTTTAGAATGAGAGTGAAAAATATGTGAGTCTCACACTAATTTGAAGTTGAGGAATGAAATTAGCACTTCCCTCACCCCTCACTGGATTGACACTCTCAATTCTAATAGTAACTGTCAATTATAATTTTACCCTTAATTTTACTAATAAATTTGTGAATAGAAAAGCAAAAAGTAAAAAATTAAAAATGCCTTAATTTACTTTCACGCCTCTCATATCTTCTTGTTCATTTCCTCTAACATTTTCTTCTCAAAACACAATATTGCATCCACAGCAACCAAGAGCATCTCTCTTCTTTTCAAGATGAGTCAATAATATAAATAATTGTGGTTCTTTTTTATTGAATTGCAAGTTTTTATTTTATTTTTTTTTTATTTTTTGTGTTTATCTGTTGAATCTGTGATCAACCCATGTTTTGCCCCTTGATTGCACAACATCATTTCAAGGATTTGTAGAGAACTAGACCATTACAATTTCTAATTACTAATTAAAAAAAATCTAGATGTAATTAAAAAAATCTAATTACTAATTAATTATCTTAATATTAAGATAGTTAGCATAATATACAATTTTTTTAAGTGCAACACACAAAAATCTACTAAAAGAGTAGGTAAGTAAATATATAATAGTTTATTCTGATTCTGAGTGTAAATAAACGCATGAATGAGATTAGGACTTATTCCGACTTTGATTCTTAAAACCTAAGTAAACAGTTTATTCTGACTCCGATTCCTGTCCACTCCAAATCCTATCCATTCCGATCCATGTCCACTCTAATTACGGATAAGTAAACATGCCATAAGGTTACATATATATATATATATATATATATATATATATATAAATCTACGATACTAGGGACAATAGTGACTCTAATTCATTCATTGATTTATGATTCAGGGACTTAACGGTGCAAAGCTTTTAACAAAACACAAAGTTGTAATCCTCAAACTTGACAAGCTACTTAAACCAATCAGATTTCAGCCATTGTACGTCACTCGTTTTATGTGCTTCTTCTTTTATCTAGTTGCTAAGTGGTGCAGGCAGATTACCAAATGCAGGAGGGGAACATGTCGAAGAAAAATGATAATATTTGAACACCTCAAAGAAAAAGAAAAGTTAAAAAAAAAAAAAAAAAAAAAAAGTGAGTAAAGGCCAGGTTTGACATTCTAACAAATAATTGATTAAATTCATAATAACAAGATCGTACATTATATAGTTTCAAATATGCCACCCCGTACGCTAGAAACTACGGTGCTCATCCTCAAAGGGTCCCACAAAACTAGTCAATTTTTGCGCTTCACACCCTAAATGCTAATAGGGAAGAAACTCTAGTCTGCTGTATATAATAAAAGTTCCGAGTACAGCACAAGGTTACCAGTAATCCCCACAAGAGCATTTTCCATCCTTGAAGTGATGAAATCGTTTGTTATCTCTCACAATCAACTCTCTCCCAACAATCTTGGACATGATCTTGATGGCATTGTGGCAGTCTCCACAAACTCGGAGGTTCTTGATGATCCTAAGAGGCGTCCTTGCCGGAGTACTAATGAGGCCATACGCAATTGCCAGCCGCTCACTATGATAGAGCAAGGCCTGCTCCTTAGCTTCCTGATCAATGTCATGCAGAACATATCTCGTGTCGGGCACATAACCAGAGTCTTTCATCGCAGCCAGGGCTTTTAACTTCTCATCATCCTTGTAGAGAGTTGGATTTATATACTCGATTATTCTGTTCTTTCCATCTAGCATGCTAATGGCAGTACGCTTTTTGGGAGGTGGAGTTGGGATCTTGTTACTAACAGCCTTGGATGGGTCAAGGGAAACCATTAACTCCTCAGCTCGGTCTTCACGATCAACATCCCCATGAATCCGAGCATAATCCCTCAATGCCTCCCAAACCACTGCCGTGGGCTCAAAAGGGAGTTTTGCAATGTACTCCTCTGCTTCATTCAGATTCCCGCACATCCCAAAGACTCCCAGTATCCCCAAGTAATGCTCCAATTCCGGGGAAATTCCATACTCAGTTTTCATCGAGTCAAAATGTATGAATGCTTCTTCCACAGCGTCCGCACTACCACAAGCCGAGAACAGTGCAAGGAAAGTGCGCGAATCGGGTTTCAACCCTTGCTCCCTCATCTGCTCGAACAGCTGCAACCCATCATCTCCTAAACCGTTATCTGCATACCCATTTATCATCAAGTTCCAAGAATCAATATTCCTGTCAGCCATATGATCGAACACCCTCTGCGCATCGGTCATGCTCGCGCACTTTGCATACATCTCAATCACCTTATTGATCAACTGAAGATCGCCCCTCCAGGTCGACTGCAAGAAGAAATCATGAACCCTTTTCGCATTCTCCAGCGACTTCGATTTCCCACACAGCTCAAACAAAGCATAAAAGCAGTCCGCATCAGCCTTCACCCCTTCTTTATCCATCAATTCAATAGCTTCCTTAACCTTCCCCTCCCGGCACAACGTTCTCAAATCCGAAATCGAAGTCAGTTTAACGTCCGTAATCTGATTTGCGCTTTGAGCTTGCGGCGTCCGCTGATTAGGGCTTTGTACTTGCTGATTCCACTGGTTGGGGTTCGCGCGTTGAGGGTAAGCCTGGTTCTGGTTGTTCCACTGAGTCGGGCTTCTCGGTTGCTGAAAATTCGGGTTCTGAATATTCGTCTGATTAGGGTTTTGATATTGGGGAAAGCTCTGATTTTGGGGATTCCGTTGAGCGTTTCCATGCTGAGGATAGCTTTGATTCTGGACAGGATTAGGATATCCGCGATTGGGGATGTTCTGACCCTGATTGGGATAATACCCCCGATTGGAATAGTCCTGATTCTGGTTCTGGTAACTGAACTGATTATTGGAAATCTGATTCTGCGAATTCCACTGGTTAGGGTTTGGTTTTCCAGTCTGGGGATATCCCTGATGTTGGGGCTTTCCATGGTGGGGAAGAGCCCTAGGATCGGACGGCCTAGGAGGGCTCTGGTACTCGTCGGTAAACGCAGAGGTACTTAGGGTTTTGACTAGGGTTTGGAGGTTGTGGTTATTGGCATTAATGGAGGCAAAATGAGAAGGGTGAAGAGGACGTACCTTGAAGAAGGAAGAGATTTTCTGGCATCGCGCTCGCCGAATCGCCATTAGAGAAGTCATTTCTGAGTTCACAATGAGCTTAAACCCCTAAAGCAGTGAGAAAAACCCTTGTGCAATGGTTTTGCTAGTTTATTCTCCAGTTGTTGCACTATACTCCTGAACTCTTTTAAATTGACACTTTTAATCCTAAATTTTATTTTTTAGTAATTTAAACTTTAAACTATTTTAATTTAGTACTTTTAACTCTAAACTTTATTTTTAACAATTTAAATTTTAAACTCTTGTAATTTAAGACTTTCAACCCTGATTTTTTTTATTTTTTAATTATTTTTTTAGAAATAATTTATTTTTTTTCAACTTTTTATTATAATTAGTATATTATATAAATTATAATTCATATATTAATTATTATTATTTACTTAATAATATATTATTTGTTATTCCATTATTAATATATTATATAACCAATTTTTGCTAATTAATTTTTAACTAAATAACTAATTACTATTTATTTTTTATTTTCTATTTTTATTCTCACATTGAACTATTCAAAATTACGATTGCGTCCTCCCATGCTATATAATATCATGAGAACAGTAAATAACGGATTTTTACAAGTAAATAATATATTTTAAAATTATTTAAAATAAATAACAGTTTATGTAGGAAGTGACTTATTTATCGCGTAAATAGTTCATTTGCAATTAGTAAAAATATTTTTTTCACGTAAATTTTCATTTTACAATTGGTAAAAAGAATTTTTTCCCGTAAATAAAGGTTTAAATTCTTTTTTACTATGTAAGTTATTTTTACTAGTTGTAAATAAATCATTTATTATGTAAATAATTCACTTACTACGTAAATTATTTCAAATAGTTTTAAAATCAAAAACCTATTATTTACTATAATTTCTCTCCAACCAGAAAATTAGTTGTGTTATTTTTTCATAATTTTTACCCCTAAAGTATACTCATATATTAACTAATGCCCTCTAAATTTTGAAAAGTTACTCATGAAGCCTCACAATTTTAAAACGTTGGCAAAATACCTCATTTCACTTGTTTAAATTTTCAATTTGAGTGAAAAGTGAATTTATGTGAGAGAAAATACTATAATATAAAAAGTTAATTTTGAATTTTTGTGAAACAAAATACTGTAACAAAAACTTAAGTTGTGATTTGAACCAACGAAATGAACAATACCATGGTATGTCGAATTCCATCTATTTGAAGTTAATATGACACTTCTTTGAAGAATAAATATTTATTTAGGCTAAAAATCTTAATTATTAAAAGATTAATTATCAAAACCCAAATTATACCAAATAAGCTAACACAAACAAAAAATAATGATAAAAAAGAAATTAATACTCTAATTCTCCTCGTATTCGCCTTCTCTCTCACAATGAGAGTACCCATATCAAGACTAGCTCTTCACTACGAAGGGAAGATCTTGTTTCTTAATGAACCTTACTAGGTCACTCCATTGCCTGGGTAGAAATAATTTAAGAAGGTGTAGATGTCGGTTCATAAATTTGTTGAGAAATTTTGAGTAGAAATTTAAAATTTTTATTGATTGTGGTTTGTACTTGTGAGACAAATGGCATGGTAGTTTCTATCAAGAATTAATATCTTTTGATGTTTTCGAGTAGGTTGTCTTGATTTTTCACGCTGAACTGAGGAACGACAGTGGAGGCGATGAACGACAGTCACTTGGAGGAGGTGAAGAGGATAGTGGTGATCAGAGGAAGCTGGTGGTTGCTAGTAGACTTTAAGGATATCATTAGGTGGTGGTGAGGGAGGGCGTGAAGAAAAAATGCGGCAGAAAATTTTTAACTCCTTAAACTATGCCTATGAGTCATTATGAAATGTTATAAGTAATGATTTATATAAGAAGAAATGATACAAATAGTTTTTAGAGGGCATAAATTTAGATTTTTAATTCTTATTTTTAATTCCTTTGTTTTTAATTAAATAAATATATTAGTAAAAAAGGTATTAATAAAAAATAAAGAGTCTCTAGACTATTAATATCGTACCAAATGATCTAGTAAGCGGCATTAGACAAAAAACAAATTATCAAACAAATGTGTGAGTCATAACATAATTTATCTTTTCAGATAAGTAAGAACATATGAAAGGTATGTTTTTCGGTTGGTGTCACAAGTGGTGTTGCAACACTAGTTGTGACACTGATGACAGTAAAAGTGTAGACAGGTATGTTTTTCTTTTAATTCAATTTTAGTGATTGTGAGTGCAATAAAATAACAGAAAGCATAAAGAACACATGAAAATGGTATCGCAATTTGGTACGCACACCTACTCTGTGGGGCCACGCCCAGACAATGAACAATCTACTAAGTTCAAAGGATTACACACACCAATCGGACTTAGACACCCAAAGACTCCCTCCTTGATGTTGGCACTGCCATGTCAAATCTTCTTAATGGCCTTGTCCAGCGAGCACCACTCGTCTTCAAAACTGCACGACGAAATCCCTTCGGCTGGCAGTGCGCTTTCTCCCGAAAGCTTCTAATCCTTCTCCCGAATGATGATCTTCAATCAACACATAAAGGCTCACTCTCACATAGACTTTTTATGAATATTTCTTCTATAAAAAATTATGCCCCAAATGTCTCCTTTAATTTCTAAAAGCTCAAAGACATAAAAAAACAAGTTCTCTTCCTTCCGAGGCACACACCTTCACGTACACACATGCAATATATATAAGCATAGCACCAATCCAGATTTTTCTGTTTTTAGCCCTGTGTGACCACACACTACACGTTCTGCCATTGCACTTTTATTCAACCTGCCTCAAGTTTGGAAAATAATCAGCCATCAATACCAATTAGTCCACCCCTTGATTTTCTGCCAATTCATTCACCGAAAGTCCACCCCTTGATTTTCTGCCAATTCATTCACCGAAAGTCCACCCCTTGATTTTTTTCAGCAATCAAATCCTTTGATTTTCAGCCGATAAACATGACAACAAGACATTCCTTAAGAGATCTACCAATTTACAATGCCAATCAATCTTACAACCAATTTGCCAAAAATAAGCCAACACAAAATGCACTAACAATCTCCTCTTTTGGCTTTTTTTGGCAAAACTAACACAAGTTCCTATTTTCAATAAAAATTCAAAAACTTTCAAAAACTAGATGAAAAATCATAAAAGTACAACTTTCAAAAACTAGACGACAAATCATAAAAGTACAATTGTCTCCTCCTTTTTGACAAAAATAGGCCAAAATAATCTCCCCCTTTGGAACACTGGGAAACAATTCATTAATTTCTGCAATTGGCTCTCCCTAAATCCTCTACGAGTCTTACTCCCCCTAAATATAATATTCTCCCATGCATATCTATCAAAAACTTGGAGTGACCATTACCACAATACTTAGAGTTAGTAGTACATGCTTTAAAAGAATTATAAACCTTATGACATCTTAAATCAGATTTCCTTACTCACACACGTCTAGGAAATTTGTTTTGCACATTAACCTTCATTTTAGGTGTCCTTCTTGCAGAATTTGGGGGATTAGGAAGCATACCTCTCTTCAAAGCATTCAAATACTTATAACATCTTGGTCTTATATGGCTAGCTAAACCACAATAATGACATATGAGAATAAACTTTTTACGTCGTGAGGGTGAGATAATACCTTTCTTATAGAGGATAGTCTGAGATTCATGAGCAGGTGTCTCCTTCACAAACACTGTCTTGGGTGTTGAACATTCACCAGTATAGCCAAGTCCATGACGATCACAACTACCTTTTCCCATAGAAAGAATATGATCTAATTTGGTGGTGCTAGAATTCATCATCTTCAAATTTTTCTGAGTGCTCTCTAGTTCAGCCCTTGTGTCCTGCAACTTTTTCTCATTTTCAGCAGCTTGAAATTCATAGTTTACGGTAGCTCTCCTCAACACATCATTCTCTTTGAGAAGATCATTGATGCACTCCCGTAGAGACTTATTTATTTTACACACTTTAACCCATTTGCTGAACATGGTCTTATAAGCTTCCTGTATGGCATCAATAGTCAACTCCTCAGCATCACTGTTACTTTCAGAATCTGAAAAATCTCTTTCATTTTCACTATTCACAGAATCTGTTACAAGCAGTGTTGCAACACTATCTACGACACTGTCGATAGAAACACCCTGATCAATATAAACATTGAAAGCAACTAAATTACTCACATGATCATCATCATACTCCTGACTTCCTTCATATTCTTCATCACTCCAGGTAGCATTATGTGATTTCTTCCTCTTCTTGAGAGTGTTAGCACACTTGAATTTTATGTGGCCGTAACCGTAGCATTCCCGACATTGAATACCCCTAATTTGTCTTCATCTCTGTGTTATTTACTACAGCTTTATTCTTCTGAAAATGGTTGACATTGCCAAAGTTTGGCCTTTTTTCCTTCTTGTTGAACTTCTTAGTGCCATCAAGTAGTAGGGAGAGTGAAACCGAACCTCTTTCTTTTAGAAAATCTATCCCTGCTACAACAGACCAACTCCCAAAATCTCACCAAACAAAGGGTTAGTAAACCGCTATGATACCAATCGAAAGGTATGTTTTTCAGTCGGTGTCATAAGTAGTGTTGCAACACTAGTCGTGACACTGATGACAGTAAAAGTGTAGACATGTATCTTTTTCTTTTAATTCAGTTTCAGTGATTGTGAGTGCAATAAAATAACAGAAAGCATAAAGAACACACGAAAATTGTATTCCAGTTCGGTGCACACACATACTCTACGGAACAATCCACTAAGTTCAAAGGATTACACATACCAATCGGACTTAGACACCCAAAGACTCCCTCCTTGATGTTGTCGCCGCTGTGTCGAATCTTCTTAATAGCCTTGTCCAGTGAGCATCACTCGTCTTCAAAACTGCAAGGCAAAATTCCTTCGGCTGGTAGTATGCTTTCTCCCGAAAGCTTCTAATCCTTCTCCCGAAGGACAATCTTCAATCAACACATAAAGACTCACTATCACATATACTTTTTCTGAATATTTCTTCTATAAAAAAACTATGCCCCAAATGTCTCCTTTAATTTCTAAAAGCTCAAAGACATAAAAAATAATTTCTCTTCCTCTGAGGCACACACCTTTGTTGGTTGCCAAATCGAATTCAGCGGCGGAAGCGTGGGAAAAGGAGCGGATCGTGTATAACAAAAATTTTCATAAAACTTTTGAAATACTCTATAGATTATATTAATTTATGCATGAATAAATTAATCACATTAATTTATATATTTCAAGAACTCAACCGAAAAATACCTGGAAGCCGACTTGGATGATAACTTGAATTCTTTGACCAGAACATTCCTTGCTCCAAGCTTTGTGTTTAGAATACCAAAGTCCTCCACGTCAATCCCTTGATTCCACGTAGACGTGTGTGTGGGCACACGTGAGACAAAACAAGTTTCTTAAATACTCGAATTTTCACAAATACCAACGCATGCACGATGTAGAATTTTTGGAGAAAAATATTTTGCTCTCTTTTTTTCCTTGAGAAATTCAGCCAGAAAACTTGTTTCAAAAATTGTGTTTACAATTTTCTATCATTCTCATATTTAAATAGTAGAAGTCAAACTTCAAAACAGAATCAAATCCCTATATCCAATTTTGAATTTGGAACAAAAAATCCCTTCTCTTTATCCATAAGGTGGCCGGCCACATCATTAGGGTTTTACCCTGTGTGTGGCGCCAATAACAGATAGGGAAGGAAGATATTTTATCCTTTATATAGTAGTCTAATTTTAATTCAAATTCAAATTCGAATTTAACTCAAACTTAAATTAATTTGAATTCTAAATTGAACAACTTATCAAATAAATTTAAATGGATAAATCTAGATGTGTTCAAATTCAAATTTAAATAATCACATTATTTAAATAATAATTAATTCTTAATTAAATATTTTTTGAGTATTTAATTTTAGAATTCCGTAATTCTAAAATTTCCATTTTGCCCTTTGTATCTGGTAGAATTACAAGAACGACGCGAGGACTAATGGACCTATAATCCCGAGCTCCAATAAAATTAACAATTAATTAAACACTTTAATTTATTAATTAATTCTATTAATTCCAATAGTTACTCCACTATAAACTTAGAATTGAACTCTCGAAATTATAGACATTAATTACTTCTAAACTGCAAAGTGTCCATTTGATATAGTCATTTCATATAAATCAATCCTCCATAAATAATTCATAATTAGAGTCAGGTAGAATCCGTTAACCTCTCTAATTATTTCTTCATCCTTGAGTACCATTGATTCTCTAATGGATAGTGATTCATAAAACACATTCATGAACTAGAGCGCTCTTATTAATCTAAGTACCGAATCAACACTCAAGAGAATTATTTATCTCCTTATTTCTCAAGAAGGAATGGATTTCATCTCGTATAATAACATTCTCAGCTACCTATTTCATCATGTCTCCAAAATACAAGAAATAGGATTCAGGGTCTCAGAATCCGTACTGAGTAAATCAAAAGACATAAATCCATAAATAGGAGTTTGTTAAGAACTTAAGATTAAGATCATTCTATATATGACCATCGGTAGACTCAATTAGAATTTCTATGCTTAACGGAAATTATTAGAAATTCATATTGTGTCTGTATCCATGTTCCACATAATCTCATTATGCGAAATACACTCATTCAATATCTCGCCATATTAACAGTGTGGATAACACCGTTTCATTCTAAATGGGAATGACATGTATTAGTAATGTTCTAATTAAAGATTCTGAACTTTAATTAGATTTATTACGAACATCACTTTTGATTATTATCCTTAAACATTATCCTCTCGTATACAACACTTATATACCATGTTTAAGGTTACATAAATAATCAAGGAATTTTATTTGACATTCATAAAATATTCATAAATATATGCACATAAAATGATGAATAATCTCTTTTATTAAATAAATAACAAATATCCTTTTACATCTCATGCTTCTAGGACACTGTTCCCAACAACCTTCACGTACACACATGCAATATAAATATATAATCATAGCACCAATCCAGATTTTTCTGTGTTTAGCCCTGTGTCACCACACACTACACGTTCTGCCATTGCACTTTTATTCAACCTGCGTCAAGTCCGGAAAATAATCAGCCATCAATACCAATCAGTCCACCTCTTGATTTTCTGCCAATTCATTCACCGAAAGTCCACCCCTTGATTTTTTCAGCAATCAAATCCTTTGATTTTCAGCCCATAAATATGACAACAAGACTTTCTTTAAGAGGTCTATCAATTTACAATATCAGTCAATCTTACAAGCAATTATAAATACAACGACACTCTTAATTGACAAATAAAATATGTGTTCATCAAAAGCTCAAAGTATAAACATATGATGAATCTAAAACCATATACACTATTTACTTCCTCTTTTGATGTTCCTTTCTAAATCATATGGTATTCCAAATGAATCCATTTTAACCACCAACTTAAATACATAGCAAAGAAATGAATCTAAAAAGACTAGTTTGTGATACCACTGATCAACCTCTGCATCAAACACAGGGACTTGCAGACTCTGGAATCAAATAATATAACCAACCAATTAGCTTAGTACGACCACATGTCTCCTTTGCTGACTTTCTAAGTATAAACCGAAAGTATTAAATATTCTTGCATGTATTAGCTCACCATTTATATTACCAAAATGGCTTGCTTTTATAAACGCAATTTAAACACAAAACGAGTTACATTTTGTATTTTCATACCTACCTTTTTACATAGGCTACATCTACTTACAAACTTTTTTTAGATATATCTTATATCAACAAGGTTTTTTTTTTTTTTTAAAGTTAGCAATATAAAAGATTCTCTTCCTTTTATATTATTTTTTTTCAAGTCAATGTCATATTTGGTACTAAATTTGACACAAAACATAACATATGTCAAAATTTAGAATTTAAAATAGTATTGTATTGAGCAATAGTATTTTTTTAATGTTAAAATTTAGTATTAGAATACTGATTTGATATTGCATTAAAAATGCTCTAATAAACGATAATAAACGACAAATCACACTAAAATTATATTCCCATTTCCAACTTATTTTTCTTCTTGGTCTCTCTTTCTCGTATATAAAAATTGCATAAATCCAAATGTACGTCAACCAAACATTACAAGTAGCTAGTAATAGGATACGCACATAAATAACACATAATAAAAGGTAAATACAACAATAACATAGCTATGTGTTTGAAATGGTTCATCTTGTCATGGGTGATGCCACAATTGGCGCAGCAGTAACTCCACGTTGTTGTCTTCCCAAGTTGGCCTCCCAACCTTCATTACCAAAAACCAACCAAATTAGAAATTAAAAAAAAAATAAAAATAAAAATGCTTAGAGCACTACTGAAGTTGGGTCTTATTCGTAGACTTCGTACTCCAAAACTCACTTTTTATTGATGGTGATGTTAAGCACTGTCTGTGCTCTATAAGATTAATCGTTAATAGATGATAAATACAATAGGAAAAACTTATATTAATGCTGAAATTGGAAAGAAAGAAAAAAATTGTATCCAGTTGCCAACATGGTATAAGATTATGGGCGTCGGCCAAAACCCAAAACAAAATCAATAAACAATAAAATAACCTCTGATAATGAAAGATGAATTTTCTTTTTGTTCAGCTTGTCGTTATTAATAATTAATCCATTGACGATTAGTTGATGATTAACATCCCAATTGCAGTGTTAAAAAGCCCCTTGTTTTGTATGTTACTTCTGGAGTTTGTTTGCTTAGTACTTAATTAGAATATACATAAAACAAAGTTGAGCAAGAAAGATATAGAAAACTCTGATCAGGACAAAATATTTTCTTTAGTGAAAAATATTTGATGAAGGCAACTTATCTTCTCATGGCCGAAAAATAATGTTCGCTGGAGCTAGCTATATATCCTGGGACACCAACTCTTTTGTTTTCAATTTTAATACTAATTGACGTGGTATATATATGTTATTGGTCAGTGTTTAAACGATTATTGCTCGATCAAATAAGATGATATTAGAATGACAAAAAACTACCATATAAGGTGGTAAAAAACAAATTGGGACAAAAGTCGGTATCCTTTTATATTAGATTAATTTTCTAAATGAATAAAATCATTTTGGTACACTTTGTTATAGGAGAACATCTTGTTGATACCTTGATTTTTTAATAATATTAAAACTGTACATTCACTTTAAAAAAAAAAAACATTTTTTAATATTTTGAGATTGATTTTTAAGACATAAAATGTCGAAACTATCCATTTTATTAATTAAATAGAAACTAATAGCTTTGAAAATATTTTCTGAAAACATTTTAATTTACTCTAATTGTTTAATTTTAAATATTTTAAAGTATTTTCATTTTTTTAAAAAAAAAAATACTAGTTTGTTGTGAATTAGTGAGAAGGGTAGAATGGATATTTTATGTCCTAAAAATCGGTCTTACAATACTAAAAGAACATTTCTTTAAAAGTGATGCACTATTTTAATATCAGTAAAAACATATGGTACTAATGAGATATTCTACTATGAAAGGTATTAAAATGATTTTGTTCCTTTCCTAAATGCCCTTAAACTTTGTACCTAGATTCATTCAATATGCTCTACAAATTTTGAAAAGTCTACATTTCACCCTCTAAAGTATGAAAAGTGGTTCAAAACACCTCTTAAATTAATGTTGTTTCATAAATGGCCCCTAAACTATTGACTCCGTGCCAATTTAGCCCTTGATCTTTTGAAGGGGGAGGGGGAGTAAGTTGACACGAAAGTAATAATTTAAGGGACAAATTGACTTAAAATCAATAGTTTTGGGGTTTTTAAAAGTATAAGTAGTGATAATTCATCATTTAGTTAATTTTATTATAAATATATGCATTATTTTGAATTAGGGTACATAACTAAGGGAGTGAAACGAACCCCTTTCAAAATTCAAGATGTGTTGAAACATGGTACAAAGTTCAGGGACCATTTACGAAATTAATCATTTTATAATTAATATTGCTTAGTCAAGAAATTAAAAGATTTCCACCAGAAAATCAAGAAATTAAACAAGAAATGTATTAGTGTATTGATCATGATAGATATAGAAACATTAGTACCTATACCGAGATCAAAACCGCGCTCCTTGAGCTCTCTGTACTCTTGACAAAGCGCACAAGTCTCGCAGCAGAAGTGGACAAGGCAATCCACGCAAGGTGATTCTTCCAAATCATATTGACCTCTCAGTTTTGATCTATAACTGCACGAGTACAAGCATGCTAGACCAGTGCAGCCAAGAAGCAGCCCATAAGTCGCCCCTCTTGAACCGCAACCTGATCAAAACATGATTACATATTTATAATATTGTAAACCAAAAACCAGAACTAATTAAATCATAATTATCTAAAATAATACTAAAAAAGAAAATACATATAGATATATATAATAAGTTTAATATTTCCACACTTACTTGAGGACCCTTTGTCCACAATCTCAGCAATTTGTCCGAATGTGATGCAGGGGCAAAAGCAAGTGACCATACCTTACATGAAAACACACACACACAACAAACGTACAACAATTACACAATCACATGTAATGCATATTTCTGAACGTTAAATTATATTCTACATCATAAACAAATTAAATTTAAAAATATTGCTGAAATATAGCTAATAGGGTACTTTTTTTTTGTATCGTATTGCATAATTCATGAATAATTTGTGAAAAGCGTAGATGAGTTTCGGTTAAGAAGTATGTACAATTTGCGGGATCGTCACAACAATGGCAGAGACCAGTGGACCACCTCCCTGCTGCAGCAGCTGCGGGAACCTGAAGGCGCGGTATGTACGGAGCATGATAAGGTTGTGCCATACTTGGATTTGGGATTAGTCCAGGGATTGGACGCCTATCTGCTGCATGTTTCTCTTGGGGATATTGATCATCAGGTGCTGAGGGATACATGATATATATTTGCAATAAATGTTATGCTGATTAATGAAAAAAATAACTATGCATATATAACATCAAATTATCAATAAGCTGGCTTAATATGATGTAGTATATTATAAGCTAGCTGGTTTGGATATATATATATATATATATATATATATATATAGTTGGTTAGCTGATTAATATAATATAGAACTCTCATTTGGTGGAAACTGCAGTATTGGTCAAAGCTTTTATTTTAAGAGTCTGATAAATTAACAATAAAATATTGGATATCTTGTAGATAAAGTTTCTTGGTTATATATATGATTTTATAAACGAATGTAGCTTCCAACCAATGTCCTAGTTGACTATACGCTGTATAATATTGTAAGTTCTATAGAACCTTCCCTTCTTCTGATTATTTTGTAGTTTGAGCTTCAGTACTTTAAGGCAAGTGGCTAGCGCTTTAAGTAGTTTAATTTGCATCTCATCATAATACCACATTTTCAAATTATGAACATTATATATATAAATAAATAAATATATATATGTATAATATCGAATATATATTTGTTGGGGCTATGGGCTCTACCATAAGAGATTGAGATTTTAACTCAAAAAGTTAACCTAGTAAATGGAGTAATCCACTCTCTTATAAACCCATCATAGCTCTCATTTATTGTCAATGTGGGACTTTATTCGCACCTCTAACAATCCCCCTTCGAACGAAGTACCACGGCTTCCTTTGAATGATAACCCTTTCGTCCATAGCTTCCTCCATCACACCTTCATTGCGTTACATGGAAATCCTACTAACTTGTGCAATCCATCGCATATCTCCTGTTTCATAGTATGTACAACAACCTCGAGATCTCCACCGCGTCTCTGGCCTTGAGTTACCGTGGAGGGAAGGGCCACCTCGAGCATTTACAAAATTTTTCACCATGACAACAAGGGGTTCACATCTTCATTCGACACACCAGGATTCATCTTGTGCATACACTTAGACAACATTTGGGTCCCAGCTATAATACCACTTGTTGGGGTTACAGGCTCCACCATAAGAGATTGAGGTTCCAACTCAAAAAATTAACTTAGTGAGTAGAGTAGACTCCCTTATAAACCCATCATAGCTCTCATTTGTTGTCAATGTGGGACTTTGTTCGCACTTCTAACAATATCTTGTTGAGGAGATACTATATGTGAAACTGACCCAACACACTATAGGAGTTCAACTTGACTTTAAAAGTTAATCTATTGGGTCTTGGGTCCTTCCATGCATATAAACTATTTCACATCTTCATCCACTTTTCATATGGGACAATACACACATACACTTTTCTCAACAATCTCCCCCTCATGTGTGTATTCATGGAACTTCCCCTCGAACCAAAGTTTCTAGTAGCCTGCACATCCAAGCTTCACACTCCAAACGGGAGCAAACTCGAGAATGGGAAAGAGAGCTAAAACCATGCGAGTCCATCAAATACTCCACCATCTGCACCTGCAACTGCAACCGAGTGTGATCACTTGACCCTGTACAAACCATCGGCTCTAATCCACATGCATGTGAAACTCGCCCAACACACTTTAAGAGCTCAACTTGACCCAAAAAATTAACCTATTAGGTCTTGAATTCTTCCATGCATATAAAATTATAAACTATTTCACATCTTCATCTGCTTTTTATGTGGGATAACACACATATATTTTTCTCAACTATATTCGTTTGTATGACATGAAAATGATTAAAAAAAAATAGTTAATGAAGATTAAATTGATAATATATAGTTTAGCCAAAAAAAAAATGTAAGAACTAAGTAGTATCTTGGTCGTTGCTAACTCCCTTTCACGTCCTAAGTCAAACTTGTCCGCACAAGAAGTATGTTCTAAAGAGAGCATTTGATTTTGAGACTTAACAATAATAAAGTGGTCCAATTAAAGTAGTTAACTGCTTAATACTATGTACTGGATAGACATACACGCTTTGTGAAAAATGATTTGGAGGTGGTCTCTATTTAATTTTAATAGTTATATATGTTAGGAATGGACAAAACTAATAACAATTATAAATTAAAATCTAAAGTGGTACACATACATACATATACGTTCACTTCGCTAATTCGAGTTTTTAATTCGAGTTGAGATTTAATTTTATGTGAGAGCTTTTTACTGTAACAAAAAAGTTAAATGTGATTGTTTGTGAGAACTTTTTACTGTAGCAAAACTCAAATTCTAAACTCGAATAAGCGAAATGAACAAGGCCGTACGTGCAGAAGTTATTATTAATTTTTTAGTAATAAGCTAAACACTGGATAGCCTGTAACCTATGATAATTTGTTGATTCATGATATATATATATATATATATAAAAGTAAAGTCTCCGATCCGACACTGATGTTTGTATTTTTTTTTAAAACGTGTATATTTCTTCTTAAAAGATGTACATTCTTTTTTTGGTAAAATATACAATATGTACACATTTTAAAAAAAAATGTACACATTCTAAAAAAGAAATATACATATTTTATAAAGAAATGTACAACTGCCGTTTTAGTCCGCATACCGGACTGGAGACTCATCCTATATATATATATATATATATATATATTTATTTATTTATTTATAGACAGAGTCTTTAATTTAGTACTGATATTTGTATATTTTTTTATAAAATATGTATATTTTTTCTTTAAAACGTATATATTTCTTTTTAAAAAAATATATATTCTTTTTTTTTAATAAAATATATAATATATACACATTAAAAAAAAATATATATATTTTTAAAAAAATTATAATTATCGTTTCAATCCACATACCAAATTAAAGACACATTTTATATATATATATTTATTTATTTATTTATTTATAGGAAATGTCTTTCATTGAGCAGGCACTATTTGCCTATTGATCCAGCGAAAGACTTTCAACCCTTTAATTATATGTGGACGGCCAGAAAGTAATAGGGTAGGCTACACAATTCAAGCATTTCCCAGACCTATAGGCTATTAGTAATCATGAGATTAGGTAAATAGGCCCTCAGATAATTAATGTCTTATTATTTTATCGATTTAAATTTTTAAATTTTTATAATAAAAATTTTTAAAAATATTATATTTAATTTTTTATTATAATAAATTTTTTTTAAAAATATCACATTTTAATTTAAATTCATACAATACGTAATTGTATTAAAATAATTGAAATACAACTTAAAAAAAAAAAAAAAAGGACAAAATCAAAACGACGTTTATTTCATTTGTTGTTCCTTATGTCTTGCTTTGAAAGAGGGATGTGCTGCTATCGCCCGGAAACAAAAAAGTTTCCTATTAGTCTTTAATTATAAATATGGATTTAAAATATCTAATTTATAAATCTGAAGAACCATCGTATCAAATTGTTAAGAAAATATTGAGGGAGTGTATTTAAATCTATAATAGCAATAATCAACACTTTTATAAAATTATTATGACATTGACAAGCTAATTATTGCCTTTCCTCAGTTAAATTATTAAAAATTTTTAATGGCTCTCTCTAAATAGGATAGATGAGAAAGCGGCTGAATAATTTAACGTACTGAGAACTATAATTTATGTATCTTTATATATTATTCATATAAAAAATTTAATTAGATCATTATTAGGTATACACTCATTAAACTCATACCCAGTAGAACTCTACGGGTTTTACTTAAGTACGCCACTTATAAAAGCCCGTAATAATTAAATAGCCTAATATAGGAATAAGAAGGAAAATAGCATATTTAGTTGGATGTTTAGTAAAATATAACATATTTTTTTTAAGATAATAGATTATAGTATAATTTGATATTTTAAGTTTTAAACATTATTAAAAATTCAAAAATACCCTTAAGTCTCTTTTCCACTTCTCTCTTCTTCTCTTAATAGTCAAGTCCACCATGACCAGCTCCAGCAACCAGCAGTAGGCAACCAGCTCGACTACCAGTGACAGGCCACCAGCTCCAGCGACAGGCCACTAGCTCCGGCGATCGTTTTTCAGCTGCCGGTGACCGACCACTATTTTACGGCGACTGGTAAATATCATATTTACAGGTAAATATCATATTTATCATATTTATTCACAAATCCAGTAGCTGGCTCTAGCGACCGGTAAATACTGTATTTACTATTAAATACCATATTTATCTGAAATTCTAACGACCGGCTCTGGGAGTTGATAAATACAGTATTTATCAATAAATATTGTATTTACAGATAAATATTATATTTATTATATTTACTATATTTATCTAAAAATTCAATGAACGACTCTAGTGACTCATAAATGTTTCACCATTTTCTTTTCTTAGACTATTACTTGTATTACTTCAGTTGGAGTCATGAGATTTCAATAATTTTACTCTCAGGGGGCGTTTGGTATGGGGTAATCATAAGGAATCATATTCCCAGGAAAGTGATGGAGGGTAATATGATTCCTATGAATAATATATTATTGTGTTTGGTTGTGTATGGGAATGATGTGAATTAAAAAATATTTTTTTTAAATGAATAATAATAATAATAATAATAATAATATTATTATTATTATTATTATTATTATTATTATATCAATAATAATAATAATAATTATTATTATTATTATTACTACTATTATAATTATAATTATTATTACTATAATTATAATTATAATTATAATTATTAATATAATAATAATTATTATTATAATAATAATTATAATTATAATTATAATAATTATAATAATAATAATTATCACTACTATTATAATTATAATTATTATTACTATTATTATAATTATAATTATTATTATAATAATAATTATTATTATAATAATTATTATTATAATTATTATAATTATAATTATAATTATAATTATTATTACTATTATTATAATAATTATTATAATTATTAATATAATAATAATAATTATTATTATTATAATTATTATTATTATAATTATAATTATAATTATTATTACTATTATTATAATAATTATTATAATTATTAATATAATAATAATAATAATAATTATTATTATTATTATTATTATTATTACTATAAATATTGTATTTATATTGTATTTACAGATAAATATTATATTTATTATATTTACTATATTTATCTAAAAATTCAACAACCGACTCTAGTGACTCATAAATGTTTCACCATTTTCTTTTCTTAGACTATTACTTGTATTACTTCAGTTGGAGTCATTAGATTTCAATAATTTTACTCTCAGGGGGCGTTTGGTATGGGGTAATCATAAGGAATCATATTCCCAGGAAAGTGATGGAGGGTAATATGATTCCTAGGAATAATATATTATTGTGTTTGGTTCTATACAGGAATCTTTTTCAAATTCCTAGGAATATTACATTACTGTGTTTGGTTGTGCATGGGAATGTTGTGAATTAAAAAATATTTTTTTTAAATGAATAATAATAATAATAATTTTATTATTATTATTATAATTATAATTATAATTATAATTATAATATCAATAATAATAATTATTATTATTATTATTATTACTACTATTATAATTATAATTATTATTACTATAATTTTAATTATAATTATAATTATTAATATAATAATTATAATTATAATTATAATTATAATTATAATAATTATAATTATAATTATAATTATTATAATTATAATTATAATAATTATAATAATAATTATTACTATTATTACTACTATTATAATTATTACTATTATAATTATAATTATAATTATTATTACTATTATTATAATTATTAATATAATAATAATAATTATTATTATTATTATAATAATTATTACTATTATAATAATAATTATTATTATATTAATTATTAATTATTATTATTATTAATATAATAATAATATTATTATTAGTAATAATAATATTAGTAATAATAATAATTATTATTATTATTATATATTATAATTATAATAATTATTATAATAATATTAATTATTATTATTATAATAATATTAATTATTATAATATATAATAATTAATATTATAATAATAATAATAATTAATATTAATTATTATTATTATATATTATAATTATAATTATTATAATAATAATAATTATTATTATTATTATTATTATTAATATTATAATAATAATAATTAATATTAATTATTATAATAATAATAATAATTATTATTATTATTATTATTATTATGAGATTCCCGTGATTTTGAAATTTCTGGAAATTTAAATAACACCCTATTGGGTGGGATTAGGATTACCTAAAAATGGGATAATGTGAAACCTATGGGTTTCACTTTCCTGAGTTTTAAAAAAGTCTAATAATTGTACCAAACATAAAAATCTGAAAAATTCTCATTCTCATCCTTATAATTACCCCATACCAAACACCCCCTCACATGTAGATTCTATAAATACTTTACTTTGGCATAACACCAGGACTGACAAATCTTACATTGTTGTCTGATCGCGTTTACCACTTAATTCTCTCCAAATGCTCTTTCAGCCATTTAAGAGATGTAACAGACTCGTTCAATGTTTACTGCATTTTTCTAAGTCAAATGTCCCAACACCTATGTTATTTCTTGCAATTGAATTTTGTAATTATATTTAATATGTTGTCGACGATATAAAGTGTATTTTAATCGATCACATTAAGGTCCTATTTATTTTAATAATTTAAATTTTAATTTTAAATTTTATTATAATAAAAAATTCTTAAAAATAATTATATTTAATTTTTTATTATAATAATAAAATTTATATAAAATTATATTTTAATTTAAATTAAAAACTCGAATAATGAATTAAGAAGTTGTTTGACTGAGGGATTCGTATCTCGATTTGAATCATGGTTCGTGAATCATTACAATGTTTTCTCTCACAAAAAAATACACATAAATTAAAATAATTCTAATCTCATTTTTCTAATTTATAAACCAAACGTGTCCTAAATATATAACCTTGTGAATGTATTAAAATACTCTTAAATAACGAAGGCCTCATTCATTTTGCTAATTCAATTTTAGAATTTGAGTTTTATCACAATAAAAATTCTAACAAATAATCACATATTTTTTATTACAATAAAAAATTTTCACATAAAATCACATCTCAATTTAAATTAAAAATTCCACCCAATAAATTAAACAAACCCAAAATATTTTCTGAGACGGCATCACATCACTGCTTTTTTCTTGACAACATGCATTCTCTCTCTCCCTTTTCGACAAGTGTCCACCAAAATGATCTTGCAGGCAATTTACTAGGCCTGCTTTGTAGGCCTTCTTTGTGCTCTAACAATATATCTTGACCGTCCATTTTCATCAGAAAATTGAAATTCTTCCACCGGATTGATCATGTAAATAGTATTGGTCGTACTTAGATAAACTCTTTAAATCGGCACCTATAAAATGGTAATTGTATAATTCAATATAAGTCATATATCTTTATAAAGATATACATAAGTTTTAAAAAACGATAATATATATTAATTTTTAAAATATGTATTTTTTATAGTAATTAAGTGAACACATAGTCTATTAATATGTATAGTGGCTGATTTATTGTATTTTATGTTATTAAACGTAAGCGTTAATATATATTAATTCTGAAAACATGTATTTTTTATAACAATTAAGTGAATACATAACTTATTAATATGTATATGATTGATTTGTTGTATTTCATGTTATTGAACGTCATTTGAAAGTTTTTTTTTTTATGTTATGATGTAGGAAATGACAATGTAGAGTCTTCAAACATGTATTTTTTATTTAAATTAAGTGAACATATAACATAGTAATATGTATATTGATTGAGTTGTGGTAGTTCATGTTATTGAACTTGTTTTGGAAGTTATTTTTGCTTGAAAAAATCTTTAGTCATTTGGAGGTTGAATATTGTTGCCGTTCTAACAGGTTGAAAAGAATTAGTAGGGAGACACAAATAGGAGATTGAATATGAAAAGAATAATGCGGATGCAGTTAGAATTATTACAGATGAGAATATAGTATATTAATCTGTGAATGTGTAAAATTGTAAAATGCCATGAGTTAGAAAATATGTAAACGTGCACATGGAGTAGCAAAAGTCAAATAGAAACCAAGATGTATATTTATTGTTTGAGACATGTGTATCCGATATAAATAAGTGAGTAACTGACCTAGTAATATGTACAATGACTGAGTAATTGTTGTTGTTCAATAAAAGTTATATTGTAGTTTACTTGAATACTCAAAAAAGTATGTTGACGTAACTGTAAATTATAAGCTGTCTGAATATTAGTTTTTCAAAATATTTTATTTTTATAAAAAGTAGATACTACAAACGACCACAAGCATAATCGTGGTTTTAACTTAGACGATTGTGAATGCAACAATGAATATCGATGATTGTTATGTCACTTATTTTGTACTTGTATTTGGATTTTGGAGTCGCGAAGTTTTTTTTTTTCATTAATAGTAACGGAAGTACTTAATTTTTAAATTCGTTGAAGATTTAGATTTCAAATATTTAAAGCAGCGATTTTTTTAATTGTTGTTATTTAAATTTCCTGACTTCTTTAAAATCATTAGCTTTGTTAATGATGCAAAGAGTTTTTGTAGCTGAAGTTGTAATACTTAGACCATGAGCATTAGCTCATGAGTTTGTCAATGCGAAACTGTAAGATTTACAAATATTACCTATGTGTCTATCACGGGAGATGATTGAAAATAAAGGAACTATAAACAGATTTAATCATTTATAAAATACCAAGTTGAATCTAATATTGCAATTACTACTTTCAAGTTTTACAAGATCAGAATGCCTCCTCTATGATAAAAGGACAACAACTACAAGGGATTTATCAATATCTAAATACTTATTAGTCTAAATGTCACAATGAAAGTTTGTGGGAGCTAGTAAAAATAAATAAATCAAAAAATCAAAACCTCGCATTGAAAGATTAAGAAATAAAACCCTAAAAACATAGACGTGATCAATGACGAAGGCTATATGCATGATGATTGTTTCCCGTATTTGTTTAACAAAAAGAGCCAAAGCAATAAGTGAATTGTACAATCTATGAGCATAACATTCAATATGATGATTTCAAGTAAAAACCATGTTATTTCATGCCTTTAGCAATTGTATGAGGAACTGATCCACCAAATTACTGTAGACCGGCGTCGGAGAAACCAATCGGAGGAAGAGGGGAAAGCGGAAGAGAGTGGGGACATTGAAACTCAATTGAAAAAAAAAATGACGCTCCTTTTAAAAAAAGTTATGGCTTAATTTATCCAAAAGCTCCACAAAAATTAGATCCAAAGCAAAACCTAATTAATACAAGAACGTTGAATGTCGATCACAACAGAGCCTTTACAAAGGCGATTTCTTTCTCATTTCCAATCAACATAGATTCTCGATCAAGATTCATTCAAGAAAAGAACATAAAACAATGAATTTCGGATCCTAATTCGTGGGAGAAATACCCAGCAGTGAGGAACTTGATGAATTGAGCAATTGCAAAAGCAATGAAAGTGCAGAGGAGAGGATAATTGGAGAAGATCGAAGAAGACACGAATGAGCCGCCTCCGATCGCCGCCATAGCTGACCTTCCGGTCATCTCATCCATTGGTTTCCCTCTTTCTCTCTCGGCCCAAAATCGTTGCATTGTTTCTTTCCTTCAATTTTTCAACAAAAGAAAAAAGCTCTAAGAATTGCCCTTTTATGAAATTCCCAAAAGAAAAGATCGAAATTAAGTAAGCTCAGGAGAAAGTATCATCGTCGATCTTCCCACGGGTCGATGAAGCGGCGCCACGAAAGAGGAACTAGTGGTGTTTGAGGGGAGAGAAAATGTGAGGGTGGAGGAGGAGAGAGTAGTGGGTTTGGTTGTGGGAGTGGTCGTTAGGCGGCGGGTCTCCTCGTTGGCCTGTCAGAAGTCACCGGCGACAAGATACCTGCGGAGGCGGAGAAAGGGGAAGAAGTGGTGGTGTTTGAGGAGAGAGGAAATTTAAGAGTGGAGGAGGAGAGAAAAGTGGGTTTGGTTGTGGGAGTTGTCGGGATGCGGCCTCGTCCGCCTGTCGAAAGTCGCCTGCAGCGAGGTAGCTGTGGAGGAGGTCGATGAAGCTCGAGGAAGGTCGAGGGTGGTCGAGAGAGAAGCGGGTTTGGGAGTGCTCGTGCGTTTGAGAAATAGAGAGGTCTTTTGAAAAACAAATTTTCATCTACACCGTCTAAATTTCAATCCAACGGACACAATTACTGAGCGGACTGGTCAGACATATTTTATATGCCGGATGAGAGACCATTCCTATATATATATATATATATATATATTAAAATTCAATAATAGGTAATGATTCAACTATAATCGCTAGTACCTCTTAGTATATTTGATAAAACTATTAGCATTTTAAAATTTTACACTTTGTACACATTAGAAAAAGAATTAATTAAGTGTCACAATTAGTTAAACAATTATTTTTAGGGTCGTGAAAATAATATTTTAGAGGATTGCAAAAAAAAAAATTAAATAGTAACATATTTAAGGAGAAAGAAAAAAGAAATTAATGAGATAATTAAAAGACATTTATTTATAAAAATAAAAAAAAATAAAGAAAAAAAAACCTCAATCAAGCAAGTAAGCAAGTGAAAAAATAGGCACCTCCTCTTCTATTTATAGATATTATATATACTGTTCGGGTGAAATTCTATGTTGCATTAGGGTTGATGACCAATATGAATGTTTTTTACGTCGGAACAGATGCATAAGTGATGGGATTAATTTACATGTGACGGTTAAATAAAGTGCAGAGAATAGAAGAGCTACACTAATTTTTAATTTTATAGAGAGAAAATAATATAATAGAGCTTAAGGAAGATTGCTATTGGTGCAGCTTTCCGAACATTAACCCTTAGGCTATGTTTGGTTGGAAGGAATGGAATGGAAAGGAAAAGCCATTCCACCAAATTCCATTGTTTGCTTTCATTTTTAAGGTTAGAAAGGGCTTTCCGTAAGAAAGCTCATTCACTCATTTTGGGTGAATGGCCATTCACGTGAAATTTTGTGGAATGGCTTTTCCATTAAATACGATTCACATTATCTCAAAAACTCCCGATTCACATTTAATATACTATTATTTAATATATTTAATATTATTATTTAATTAATATATTTAATATTATTATTTATTTAATATACTTAATATATTTAATATTATTATTTATTTAATGTATTTAATAATATTATTTAATATATTTAATATTATATTTATTTAATTTATTTAATATAATATTATTTAATATATTTAATAATATTAATTATTTAATATTATTATTTAGTTAATTTATTTAATATATTATTATTTAATATATTTAATAATATTATTTATTTAATATTATTATTTATTTAATTTATTTAATATATTATTATTTATTTACTTTATTTAATATATTTAATATTATTATTTATTTAATATATTTAATATTATTTATTTAATATATTTAATATCATTATTTATTTAACATATTATTATTTAATATATTTAATATTATTATTTAATATATTTAATATTATTATTTATTTAATATATTTAATAATATTATTTATTTAATATATTATTATTGAAGATATTTAATAATATTATTTATTTAATATATTTAATATTATTATTTATTTAACATATTATTATTTAATATATTTAATATTATTATTTATTTAATATATTATTATTGAATATGTTGAATAATATTATTTATTTAATATATTATTATTTAATATATTTAATATTAGTATTTATTTAATATATTTAATATTATTAAAATATTAAATATTATTTTTTACAATTGAAATATAGTTTTTAAATTATTATTCTTCAAATAAAAAGTTTTTTAATAATTAAATTATTTTGTTTACTATTTTAATTAATAAAATATTAAATTATTTAAGATTATTAATCAAGGGTATTTTTTGTCAAAATACAGTTTATTTTCATTCCATTCCGTTGTCAATCAAACAACATAATTCTCATTCAGTTATTGATTCCATAACTCCAATCAAACAAAAGAATCAGTTTATGATTCCAGCACATTCCAATTCCATTCCATTACCATTCCCATTACCATTCCTATTACCATTCCGTCACTGCAACCAAACGCACCCTTAGGCTTCTTCCACTACTCTCTTGGTTATTAAGTCGTTGGATGGCAACGCTTGTTAATTCGACGCTCAAGTACAGCAAATAGTCATGAAATAGCAGAATAACTGTAAAAGTCTCGTTCATTTTATCGATTTGAGTTTTTAGTTTTAAATTTTTATAGTAAAAAACTCTAAAAAAAATATCACATTTAACTTTTTCTGTTACAGTAAAAAGTTCTCAAAAAATATTACATCTCGACTCGAATTAAAAACTCGAATCCGTAAAGTGAACAAGGTGAAAGAGAAAATAAATAGAAGTCCGCTAGAAAATATTTATTATTCTACTATAGTGTGTGTCATGATTAAATGAATATTCTTAATCTTTTCTAATCATGACACGTTTTATATATATATATATATATATATATTTTTTTAGATTAGGATTTTCTAGGACATTCCCTCTTTAGAAGGTGAGTTCTTAGCGTTTAGAGTAAAAATTCGTGTCATGATTTAAATTATAATTCATAATTTATTATGATATTTTATCTCATAAAAAATACACATAAATTAAAAATAATTCTGAATAATAATTTTAAATCCATAAAGTAAACATAAAACTTTATATTCTGGATGTGTGCATATTCCTGTCAACTCTGTTACTTTAGATGTGGTCTATTTTTGATTGATCACTCTAAAGGAGGCAGAGTGGGAGACGTGTCACAATTGTAGAGCCTTTCTTTTCCTTTTGACACACATCGTCTCTGTCCTCACCCTCAACCTCAGTCTCATTCGGTCAAAGTCTCGATCTCGATGCGTAGGGGCTGAGGTGTCATTCCTTTCTCCTGACCCCGATCGTTCGACCTTGAACACGTGGCGTGCTTTCTGATTGTGAGTGGAAAACCCCAACTCTCATGTATTTGTACAATCAAATAAAAAATATCCCTAATTGTTTGTCAAACTTATAATGTAAGGTCTTATTCACTTCACCGATTTGAGTTTTTAATTTTAGGTTTCTACAGTAAAAAGTTCTCAGAAAATATCACATCAAAATTTTTTACTACAGTAAAAAACTCTCAGAAAATGTCACATCTCAGCTCGAATCGAAAACTCGAATCCGCGAAGTGAACGAGGCCTAAAAAGACTAAAATAACTCAGTTAGTGAGTAAAAAAAAAATTGTGTTAAAGTACTAAAAGCATTAAAATTCCTTATTTAGAGATTCAAAATACAAAACCTAAAAACTACTCGTTAATTAAAAAAACCTGACAATAAACAAATTATAGTTAATTTTAATATTGACTTTAAAAAAATAGTAGTTATTTTATTTTGTCCCTACAACTTAAAATGATACAAATGCTCACAATAAGTTGGCAATTTTGATAGTTCCGTTATTAAAGCATCAAAGTTTTTAATGATTTTAGATACGTGAGTCACATGACTAGTTGATAAAACACAATATAATACAGTTAAACAAAATACGTTTTAATTTTCAAAATTGTAAATTCTTTTTCATCCCAGCCCTAAGTGCTGCCTCCTACTTTGCAACTTCCGCATTGCAATTGTCCTCCTATATGACATTTTACCAACTAGTCACACGAACCACACGTAATTAAAACTTTCCTACCAAAGAATAGAAAGAACTGCCCAGAAAAGGTTACCTAATATGCGACTATAGCGTGGAGGGAGCCGTGGGTCATGACCAACCTCCCACAAAATGCTCTTTTTGGATCAAAAGATATAAATATGCAACAATTAAAAATATGACGTAATTTTTTTATAATCTAAAACATAGAGTATAAAAATGAAAAAAAAAAACTTTCAAAATTCAGGCAAATTCAAGTTAATAACAAATTAATTGGGTTCGTTCACTTCGTTAATTCGAGTTTGTAATTCAAATTGAGATATGATTCTATGTGAGAGCTTTTTATTATAATAAAAAAGTTAGATGTGACTGTTTCTGAGAACTTTTTACTGTAATAAAATTTAAATTCTAAACTCAAATCGGTAAAATAATCGGTACATATACATCTATATGGAGTACATGTTAATGCTAGCAAGTTTTTTTCCTTTAAAAAAAAAAAAAAAAAAATTACTAGCAAGTTTCTCTACGGTAGTAAACTTTTGCCGCCCCCATACTGTGGCGCCAAAATTAGCAATTTAAACAAAGAACTCATTCTTCTCTTGCAGAGACGCCGACATTTCAAGAAGGTTACGCGAGGCTTCCCAATGAAAGGCGAAGATGAAGTTCTCTCCGACTCCGAAACCTCCGATCCCGATTCCGATTCCGATTCCGGTGAGCAGTTCACTGCCGACTGCCAAGATGACGACGAAGAAGAAGAGCTCGACAGCGACGTCGACGTCGTTTCCAAGATCATTCAGCCATCATCCACCGCTCACCGAAAGCCTCCATCCGATGAAGATCGGAAGTCGACGAACGTCGATGCCCTTGTCAGGTACGGCAGATTTTTCGGTCTCTGTCGTAATCGGTTTCGAGAAATGCAGCCTTTGCCCTCGTAATTTTGTGTTTAGGGTTTCAATTTTGGTATTGTCTGAAATTGCGTGTATTGGTTTTGAATTTCCCTTTTTAGTTTCTTGAAGTTTGCTTAATTCTAATTTTCCTCTGGTTGTTGAGAAAATGGTGAGATTTGGAAATGAAGCCAGTGATTTAGACGTAAGACGCGTGGTGTTATGATTCCAATTGAAGTGAAGGATTGTGTCGTTTGGATTTTAATAAACTTTTCAAGCTCTATTGGTGCTATTCAGTGTTTATCATTTGTGTAATTGTTCTCATGTTAGTAAAATTTTGAGCTTTTCAGATTCAGTTCAAGTTGGGATGTTTATAAAGGTTTTTTTTTTTTTTCCTTTTTTTTTTAAATTTTATTTGAGCTCTTGTTGATGTTTGTGATTTAAATCTCAGAGGTAACCTCGTTGTGAAAAGGCAGTCACTACTTCCGCGAGTTCTGTCGGTGACTGAAGGATCAGCAGTTTGTAGGAAGCCCTTTAAACCCCCGTGCTTTGATGGCTATTCCGGTCAAAATGATGAGCTTGCCCGCCGTCTCTGGGCCCGCAAACGATTTGTTCCCTGGGGATCTTCAAGGCCAGCTCTGTTGGCAATTACCAATCGTTTGAATATACCAGACACTGCTGAGAAAGATTTAGTGGAGGAGATTGTGACTCTGCCCCCGGGGGTCGATCCTCTTGTCTTGTGGCAATCTGAAGAATTAGATGCTAATATGGTTCAGATTGCAGTGGATCCATTGCTTGTACGTTTCTTACGACCCCACCAAAGGTCTGTTCAGATATTGGGTTTGTAGTATTATCAGCATTTGGGTTTTATCTAGAAATCTTTTTCTTTCTTTTTCTTTCGCTAGAAAAATATTCACAATTCTGTGCCATGTTGTCATCTGTGAACAGTCTTTAGTTTTAATTTCTGTGTTCCTTTCCTTTTACAGATATATTATGATTAAACTTTTTATGTTGAACTGCTTTAACTTTGATAACGTGTTGGTAGCTGCATTCCTGTGGGTGAAAAGTTTGATGAGATTTAATTTTGATACAGAGAAGGCGTCCAGTTTATGTTTGAATGTGTTTCGGGGTTATATAGTTCTGCCAACATATTTGGATGCATTCTGGCAGATGATATGGGGTGAGTGTCGATAATAAAGGAATTCAATTTCATTTTTCCTTTTGGATAATATTTTCAGTGTTCATGCCAGCGGGTTAGTTCTTGATTTTGAATCTTTTGCAGTTTGGGGAAAACATTGCAGTCAATCACATTACTTTATACTCTTCTTTTTCAAGGGTTTGATGGGAAGCCAATGGTCAAAAAAGCCATCATTGTCACACCTACCAGTCTTGTAAGCAATTGGGAAGCTGAAATCAAGAAGTGGATTGGAGAAAGAGTTCAGCTCATTGCTCTATGTGAAAGCACCAGAGACGATGTTGTTTCTGGAATTGATAGATTCACCAGTCCACGCAGTTCTTCTCAGGCTCGTCTCTAATATATGAGCAAGCCGGCTCATTTAGCTTTAAAAGATGCACTTTCCGCTGGCTGTCCACCCTCCTCTTTCTTTTTAGCCTTTATGTTTTGAAATATGCACTTACATTAAGTACTTTCCCAGGTACTTATTGTTTCATATGAGACATTCCGGATGCATTCATCAAAATTTAGCCACAGTGAATCTTGTGACCTTCTCATTTGTGATGAGGCTCACAGGTTGAAAAATGATCAGACTATAACAAATCGGGTAATGTTTAAGAGTTTAAGTTTTTCCATTAAAAAAAAAAAAAAAAACGCTAGTAACTAGGAACTGCTTTACATTCCAATAACATTTTAACATTTCTCTTTCAGGCATTGGCTGCTCTTCCATGCAAGCGGCGGATTTTGTTGTCTGGAACTCCAATGCAGGTGAAAGAAACTAGTGCATTAAGTCATGATTCCAATTTCTTCTGTTATTTAGTAATTCTCTCTCTTTAACCCTGCAGAACGACCTAGAAGAGTTCTTTGCAATGGTTAATTTTACTAATCCAGGAATTTTGTGTGACGTTGCACATTTTCGCCGATACTATGAGGTGATCTACTTATTTACATGTTAATTTTCTTTGCCAAGTATGATTTATGTTATTATTCCCAGTAGTGGTTAATTTTTCTTGAAAGAAACAGAAATGACAATAAGCTTTAAGTTATGCAAGTTTTCCTATCCGCTGGAAATCTTTTCCATGCAGCATTATTTTGCCGTTTTGTAGATACGATGCTATATAATAATGTGCTTTTCTATGCCATCTGATTAACTAATTTGAGCTGGAAACTGTAGAACATAAATTAAGGTCCCGTTCATTTCATAGATTGGAGTTTAGAATTCGAGTTTTGCTACCGTAAAAAAGCTCTTAGAAACAGTCACATCTAACTTTTTTGCTACAGTAAAAAGCTCTCACATATAGTTTCATCTCAACTCGAATTAAAAGCTCGAATCAGCAAACTAAATGGGCCCTAAGATTAATAGCTCTAACTACTAGAATGGCATATGAAGTTATATCTCTTTCTCATTATTAGTGATCTATTTTGTCTATGATTTCTCTTCTTTTTCACACTGTTTGGGTATGTTTATTCTGTTTTCACACTTTGACATATGTTCTATTAAGGCACCAATTATATGTGGACGAGAACCCAATGCTACTGAAGAAGAGAGGAAGCTAGGTGTTGAGCGCTCTGCTGAACTTAGTGCAAAAGTTAATCAGGTTACATTACGATTACCTCTTTGGTAAAAACAAGTCTTTTTATTTATTTATTTTTTTGTTTTCTTCCCGGCACTTGTTCCAGATGCCTTAACTATTCAATGAAACACGAACTAACTTTAAAACATTCTTTTCAGTTTATATTGCGAAGGACAAATGCACTGTTATCAAATCACCTACCACCAAAGGTATGTTACTCATCAGAGTCTTTCTCTAGAACAAAAAGTTTGGATCATGCAGGAAAATGCAATGGCCATTTTCATTTCAAAAAGTTGTGAAAGTCAGCAACCTCATCTATGTTCTCTATTTGTTTGGATCCTGTTGTAATGATTGCAATGTAGTTTGTATAGTGTTGTGGAAACCAAAATCTATGACTTCATTTTTACATTTTACATTTTCCTCCTGTACAGATTGTTGAAGTTGTTTGTTGCAAGTTGACCCCTCTCCAATCAGAATTATATAACCACTTTATACAATCAAAAAACGTAGGTTCTCATTCTCTTACTAAATCTAGGAGTTCCACAAATTTTGCAGCCTCGGTACCTCGTAACGGTGTGTCTGACAGGTCAAGCTTGTTACTTTTTCCCCCCCTCAAAAACAGGTTAAACGAGCAATTTCAGAAGAAGTGAAGCAATCGAAGATTTTAGCTTATATTACAGCACTCAAAAAGCTTTGCAATCACCCAAAGGTGTGATCCTTTTGTAAGATATAACTTTTAGACGCTACTTATTTAAATCTTCTTGGGCGCCTCCTAGAATATTTTGGGTTTCATTTTACTAATATACATTTTCAATTCTTCTCCTTTTTCTTTTTTTAATATATACAAGTCTTTACTGGTGGAAAGCTCATTTTTCTTTTTCAATTGAGAAGGCAGATTTAAATTTCTAAGTAGCCTAATTCCAGTTTGAAATACATGGCTTTTAATCAATTTGCACTCTAGTTTCTTTTCCTTGTCCTTTTCCCTGCTCTTTCCATTTACCGTTTAATAAATTTTTCAGGTTCAGAATTGTTTTCTTCTAATGAATGATATGGTGCCTTGTAGCTCATATATGATACCATAAGAAGTGGGAGTCCAGGAACTTCAGGTTTTGAGGACTGTATTCACTTCTTCCCTCCTGAGATGTTCTCTGGAAGGTGATCATTCTTTTTCCCTATTCTCTTTATCTCTCTCAATATATATTTAAGTTATCTCCAATAATCTTAATCATCCTCTACTCCACATATGTTAGATCTGGATCATGGACCGGTGGGGATGGGGCTTGGGTTGAATTGTCTGGAAAGATGCACGTCCTAGCTCGGTTACTAGCTCACTTACGTCACAAGACAGATGACCGAATTGTCCTTGTTTCAAATTATACGCAGGTAATCTTAGTATGGTTCGCCTTCCCATTTAAAGTCTTAAGTGAATTTACATGTGTTTCCAACTTGTTAAATATATAATGCAGATAAGGAAAAAGGGGTCCAGCTAAATGACTAGACTCTTATTAGTTCTTCATCTTGTTATTGCTTTTGGCTAGACTCGTATTAGTTCTTCAGTTTAGTTAAATCCTATGATAGCATTGCTTCTTCTTTTTCATTTTTTTGTTTTTCTTCTTTTTATTGGGATGGCTAAAATGCTATGACAAGTTGCTGTTGTCTATTGATAACCTGGAAAGATGCTCATAAGATCTAGGATGAAGATGTGGTTTTTCTTGCCAAACTTGCTTATTGGTGATTGAAAACAATCATGTATCAGCAAGGGGGAAAAATACTGAAAAATGATTTGTCTTCTGCAAGTCATCAAGCATTTACCTAAAATTTTTAGGTCTTCATTTGTCAATTAATGCAATGGTGATGTATCAGACCCTGGACCTTTTTTCTCAATTGTGTCGTGAAAGAAGATACCCATATTTGAGGCTTGATGGAACCACATCCATTAGCAAAAGACAAAAGCTAGTGAACCATTTCAATGATCCAACAAAGGTATACAGATTCCCGTTTCTAAGCATATTTCCAATTTAGGTTGCACACATTTTTTATCTCTCTTTTTCAGCTTTATCTTTTTGGTTGAACTAACAAGTCTAACTCCACATCTTGCAGGATGAATTTGTGTTTCTCTTAAGCAGCAAGGCTGGTGGTTGTGGTCTCAATTTGATTGGTGGAAATCGACTAGTTTTGTTTGATCCTGATTGGAATCCTGCGAATGATAAACAAGTAATTGCCTTGGTCAAAATTTTATGTGCAAATTGCAGTGGGCATCTGAGTTACAAATATGCACTCTCCCAAGACAGTGTATTCATATTCTTGCATTTTCCTTTCTCTTAATCCGTTATAGGCTGCTGCAAGAGTCTGGAGAGATGGGCAAAAGAAAAGAGTGTACATTTACAGATTTTTGAGTACTGGAACGATTGAAGAAAAGGTTTGATGTAGTAGCTCTTTCGTTTCGCTTCTGCATTGTGGCAGTAATATATGCTATCTGTTGCCTTAGATTAACTTATTAAACTAGCCCATTATTCCTTAGATCTACCAGCGTCAGATGTCAAAAGAAGGGCTTCAAAAAGTAATCCAACAAGAGCAAAAAGATAGCCCCGCCGCACAGGTTCAAAATGTGTTTTTTTTTAAATGGTTTTCAGTTGTTGTTTACTTTGCCATGGTACATGATCAATTCCTTCTTTAGGGAAATTTGCTTTCAATGGAAGATCTACGTGATCTGTTCAGCTTCCATGAGAATGCGAGGTAAGACTTTGCTTCAACATCATAGCAATATCATTTGCTTGTATATCTGCTTCATTGTTAAGTCTGTTGAATGGATCATTCTTGTAATTGTGTCCTTAATATATTAGTTTTGTACATGCAGTTTATTGTCTCTATTCTCCTGGACGTAGTTCTTGTTATTCAATACGTCAGGGTTATCTCTGGGCATCGGTACTAATACCAGCTTCATGAATTTTAACGATTCTTTCTGCCTGCAACTATCTGTCCCTCTTTTTTCGCCAGTCTGCCAACGTATAGAAAGAACAAGTGTTAGATATTACCCTATTGTAACGTAAAAGAGATATCTACATATATATCATGTGATACAACAGCTAAAACTCTTCTTTCATATTCAGAATTTTGAAAGATGTATATCAATTTTTCATGCATACCCACTTATGACAGAATATTTCTTTTAAAAGGAACAGAGTTCAGATTCCCTCAAATTTAGCTCTCCGGATCCCCATTCTTTCTTCAGTTCTTCGGAAGTATTAATAACTACTCCTTGGGTGCTATATTTCATTTCTATGCTCTGACAACACGGAATCTTTTCTAAAGCACCTTTTTCAAGTTTTTGTCTCTCCTTATCTTCCAACTATATCTATAGGTCTGAAATTCATGATAAGATGAGCTGCATCCGTTGCCAAAGCGATGATGATAGGCCTGAAATAGAGAAAAGAGACAGAGACCAAATAATGCACGGAAGTTGTCAAGCTGATCAAGGCACCTCTGATATTGGTGGATTTGCTGAAATTGCTGGATGCTTAGACAAGCTAAAGAGGTCGGAGAAACAGGTAGGCGGCATTCATTCCATTATATCTGATAGTTTCTTGCTGCCATTTTGTTTCAAAGCTAATGTTTCTCTTTGGAGAATTTTCAGATAGGGACACCTTTGGAAGAAAATTTGGGTAGTTGGGGGCATCATTTTTTCCCAACGTCGGTGCCGGATGCAATATTCCAAGCTTCAGCTGGTGATGAGGTGTAACAACTTATTTTATTTTAGCTATAGTGATTTTGGCAAGTTTCACTTTCTATTCTATTACCAATATCTACTATGGATTCTCTCCAAAAGAAAAGAGAAAATGGATAACGTGATATCATGTTAATTTTTCGGTAATGGGAATCAGTGATGCGGAGTGATACTCATTTTCTAATTTTATTTCTGTTGTTTCAGGTGTCATTTGTTTTCACGAATCAAGTCGACGGAAAGCTTGTACCTATTGATTCAATAGCAAGACCAAGGATGCAGGAAACAGAAGAAAATGTGAACCGTCCCAAATCAAAGCAAAATCTGAACCAGAAAACCTTGTTGTCTCGTAATAGGAAACCCTTAGAATCTGTTATTTCCAATCATTACTCTGCAAAAAACACCTTATCTGCCCCTTACAAGCCTCTACAAAGGGCAAATGTGGTACGTGTGACAAGTTCTTCAAAATGTTCTCTACAAGACGCATTAAAGCCTAAACCCTCTCTTGGGAATCACTTGCCTCAGAAGAGATTGTCTCCTGATACATTGGAACACGATGATGATTTTCAATAAATGTTTTTAGTTGTTTCAGTTAATCTGGTGGTTATCATCATTTCTATTATTCATTTTGTTTATTGTATTTTTCTAATCTGCTTGGCATGTTTTCTGATGTATACGACCATGAGAAGACTCTTGTATTTTTTTAGTTGTACATAACATATACATAACCAAGATAAGCTAATGTTAGCTTCATTATTGGATTTATCTTTTGTCATCATGAATATATTTTTGGGCATTTGTCATAATATGTAGCAAGACAAAACTATTGTTTTGAATAGCACTAAAAAAATTTCTATTACTTTGAATGAAAAATCTAACAAAATTGTTTATATGTTTGAAGATGACAATTATTGGTGGCCTTCATATTCTACACGTTGGCCAATGTCCTATAATATTTTTCTGCTTAGTAGGCATTGACTAGAGAGTAGAGACAGAATCACAATGTAGTTCCCCTATGAAACTTGCTTAATTGTTTGTCTTCTATTCATTGGCCTGATTTTTCTCTCCTTTTTTCCCTTCTTTTTCCTATTTCCTTTTTTAAAAAAATTTGTACTGTTCATGCTTAATTTAAGAGAATAGAAGTAGAGAACTACTTATGGCTGAGTAGAGAGGCTTCATTCATTGTATCCGTAGATTAATTTGCTCGTTTTTTATGTTAAGAACATTTTTATTGACTGCCTTAAGAATTACAAGCTCATTGAAGATTGCAAGAACGAGTTAGTGATATCTGACTTATGACTTCTTGATTTGTCAGACTTTCAGTTGAATAAAAGGTCTTCGTTTATAACGGTGTACTACCAATCAAAACGATGGATTCTCATCTTGGAAATTGGAACTACTTTTAATGATTTCTAAGCATGTTTTTCTCTTTCTTTTCTTGGTGCAGATGAATACAATTTTTTATTTTTTTTTTACTGGAACAAATTGTTAAGAAACGGACTTACCAGACAAAATAAACACGCAAAATTTTTAGATGTTTGTCTCAATATGAGATGATGTCATCTTTCAGTTACTACAATAATCACTAAGAGATGTTAACAAGAGAAAATTACCCACCTCACAACACTGTGTTCGCCTCAAGATCAATCGACAAAATTTTCTAAGTGAGGCTCCACAAATTAATAAAACTTAATCCTCTTTGTTCAACTCTAAAGACATAACAATTAACGTCGATCGATCTCTTAAGCTAGGGGTTGAAGGGGGACTAGAAGAAATATACATCTATCTGTGTATCAATAAACAAAAGATGTTTCTACTCATTAAACTTACAAAAATTTAGTGGCGAAAACTTTCAAGAGAAATAAAGAATTAAAGTAACATGGGGAAGACTTAACCAAAACGTTTAACACCACAAAACCAAGCAATAAAAAATATGTATTGAACAATTGAACTTAAGCAGAATATTAGGTCAGACTTCATAGACATTGGAAGGCATAATTTTGGAGAGCGAGGAAGTCGTTTTCTACTACTTCTATAAAGTATGTTAGAAAGAGAGATTATTATATAAACTTGGGGGCAACATTCAAAGTATCCATTACAACACTGGCTGTTTCTTGATCTGACATTGTGAAATGAGCCTTGAAGGCGAATTTATTTAGGATGAAATAGATATAAGACTAAAATGAAGTTCTTAAATTAGAGTACAAAATGACAAACTTTGCTAACAAAATGGGAGACCAAAAGGGGGACAGTGCCTCCCTAGAACAATGAGGTTAAAGCAATGACTATAGAGGGTATCTTCTAAAATTCCCACACTTTTCAGAAAAAGAAATATGCCACGTATACAACCCTATTGGCCTATTACAGAAAAGTTCCAACGTTAGATGAGGATAAAAGCATGTGAAGTTATGTGAAGGTCAATAGTCCTAGCTACTAAGAGGAAGTGGGGAAAAAGAATCTTGACCCTTTTCACTTTTTGCTCTAGTTCACAAAGTTTTCAATTAAGTAGTAGTGTTTTGTTTTGTTGGATGGCTCAAGACTATGAAAACTTGATTTGTTTATCACTTGATTGACAAGTAAGCTAAACTTCACATGGACCTTACTCCTCATGAGATCTCAAACAACATTACTAGTTAAATATCGTGTACATCTTTATGTTACTGGTTTATTTGGTTTATATATATTAAAATAGTTGGAAAAAGATAACCTAGAGAGAAAGAGAGTTATTGTTATTATTATTATTATTCGGTTTGCTAAAGAAGAAAGCAATAGAGTTGAGTGTTTCAGATACAAACCACTTCGTTTAATAGATAAACAAGAAGTGTTGCAACAATAAGAGCAAGCATGACAATATATATATATAAAATATATATATATATATATATTAATGCAAGAAAAGACTTCAACAAAATACTTAAAATGGGCACATACTAACCTGATACCCAAAAAAGTTTTTTTTTTTTTTTTTTCCTTCTGTTTTTGTTTAGTCTTTCAATCGATCTCATCAAAACATAATAAAGACCTTATTTGGGATAAGCAGATCACTACCAAACCTAAATCATGCCATGTGATTGCCACGCATACCACTTTTCTGGACAGATTTCTTTACTTTAATCTTTTAAGATGCCTGGTACATTTGACTAATGTGTGTGTGCAAGAAACTTTTGCAGTAAGTTGTAATTTTTCTTGTGGAAGTGACAGGAATATGGCCGTTCTAAAGACCTAATATTAATATTAGGTGTCACTAGCCAAAGAACTATTATGTTATAGAAGAGAAAAGTAAAACCCACAATTCTTAATCACAAGGTGACAAATCTAAGTAACATGAGATGTCTACCCCATATGCAATACAAACAAGCATTTCTTAAATATAAATAGAGACATCTCCATGTGGACACTACCAATTCAAGAAAAAAAAATTTAAAAAAAATAGTGGGCATTGGTTAGTATCTTCAAAAGCATGCTATAACATGTTCAACAATGAGCAGCTAGGCCTTTGTACTTCCTTCATGGACCCCAGAATATCTTTTTCCAATGATTTTGCAGACAGTACTACTCAACAAACCATGAAGCATGAAAACATCTACAGAGAAGCTCCTGTTTCTTCGGACTTTGAATTCTCTGTCAACAACTATGCGATGAGATCCGCTGATGAGATTATATTTCAAGGCATGTTGTTGCCCATAAAGGATAATTCTGCCAACCATCTTCGCAAAACGACTTTGAAAGAAGAACTCCTTGTTAATGACGACGACGTGTTTTCTAGGCCGCCAAAGAGTTTAGGCCGGTGGAAGGAACGCTTAGGACTCAAGAAAGCAAATATTTTGTCTAGAAAAGGCAAGAGTGATGAGATCATGCTTGAAAGTGTGGTTGAAGATGGAAATCACAATTGTGTTCATGACGCCAAGAAGGAAAACCAGGTAATTAGATCCAAGTCTTAATTTCAGATATACACTTATGGGCTACGCTGTTACCTTCACCTTCTTATGGTCGATTTGCATGTGATTTATGTGTGTTCTTTGCTCCCACGTGCTTATAAAAAAACGAAAAGAAAATATAAAATCATAAATTTCAAATACACAGGTGCATACTTTTGAATTGCAGGTCATGATAGATACAATTGGTTTAATTCTCAAAGCTGTTTTTGTTTACAGGGACTATTATTTGAAGGAGGATTCAAATGCATAGAGAACGCCATGTAATGCCAAAGAAAATTTAGATCCAACGCAGAAACGAGTGGTCATTTGATCAGAATTTGCATTTTTGGGAGGACTGTTTTGTTCCTGCTAATCTCCACTTATTCTTAGCTGATATCACATATATATATATATATATATATATATATATATATATATATTCGTGTTCAGAGGTTGGCTGAAACGTGTTCTTTTTTCTTTTTTTCTTTTTTTTTGTACTTTTTTGTTTGTTTCGCTCCCCTCCACTTGAGAAGATGATGGATAAACAAAGAGGTGTTTTGGCAGTAGTGGCTTTGTACAAAAGTTTGCAGTTTCAAGAACTTCCATGAATCAGTATAAATTCATTATGTTGATGTATCATGTAGCTAATTGTTCTTCTTATGTTGGTTTTGGACATGGTATGGTATGTTTCACTCCTTGCACAAATTAAGTACTGAAATTTCTGCCTTCCCTTTTCTTATTTATTTACATGACTGTAAAACCGCATTTAAGTTGTACATTAGTCTCTTCAGAAGACAAATCCAAAAGTATCTTTCTAATCTAATCGACATTATTATAGTACCAAAGGAAAACCCAGAACTCCTCAGTGGCCTCAAGTTTTGAACTGGTCCAAAATTTTCAGAATGTTTGAGAGAAGAATACGATGAGATTCGTTTGTTGTATGCATGTGCATTCGTGCGTGCAAAGACCTCAACCAACATACAACAATGTAGTTCTAATCAATACAAAAGCTCCAAGCATATGAAAGCACGTTCGAGATTATTAGTTTATTAAATTTAAATTAACAAACTATGTACTTGACTAAGAGTGTTCCCTACAACAACAATGCCAACAAATTTAAGAGCTCGCTTGGGTCCTCGTTTAGCTCGTGTCAGCATGAAGCAATGCATTTCGGAGAATTCCATGACAAAGAATTGAAGAAAAAAACAAACAAACAAACAAACCCTCAATAAATAAATACTACACTTAAAACGCACTTATGAACCATCAAATCACATTAAAATCATATGAGAAAAAGAGAAAGCTTGAAAATTTAATATATAATAATGATCAGGTCAAAATTACATCACCATGAAAAGATATACAAACTAACAGAATCGATACAAATACAAATGAGACAACAAATCAAAATAGAAGTCTAACAATATTGACATTTTTTTATACCCTCTCGTTGAATTCTATGTTTTTTTAACCTTACCACAAAATACTGTGTTTTTTTCCCTACCCAAAACAAAGAATTCCTGAATCCAGCGTGTGTGAATAGTAACGAAAGTTTGAGCAATTCCCACTACTTGTGGACGATGAGAAAACGTCACTTTCTTCCGTGACCTATAAAAGGTGCAGGTCCATTAAGGATCACCAAAACGTACCAGATAACATCCAAATATTTTCCCAAATTCATACCTAGAGCTAGGAAAAGGAAATATTATGGCTTGGAGAAAATTGGGAGATAACATATTATCTGGCGATCACAACTTTTACAAGTAAAAAAACTGCTTATTAAACCAATCAAATAATCATGAGATATGTACAGTAAATGGAAGCAATATACACGTGATGTGGGTCTTAAAATAATGGTTGTGGGAATATACAATCAAATTATCAATGCCAATCTGTTGCTATACCTAAAAGGCTCGTCAAACGTCAGTGGGTAAGAATTTTCATAAGCACCCCCGGATATCTACAATTTTGTACAAAATTACCGCCTTATCATGTTCCAACGGAAAAGAATCAAGTGAAAGGTCCAGGTACTGCACACCTGCAAGCAGTAAATACATTAAGGCTTAAGCAAAACATATATAGAAACACAAATGGGGGGTATTACATGCCAAAAATACATAAGAAATTCAGTTGACCAGGGAGATGAAATAATATTTTGGGCTCCCAGAAATCCCAGATCTGAGATTTAAGATAATACAAAAATAGTAGTAGTGATGAGCTAGAAACAGTTAAACTCACATGGTACATAAGCTCTAGTGTGCCAACAGATGGGGTTCACTAAGAACCCAACCCCCACCCCCACCCCACCCCAGCCCCCCCCCCCCGGGATAGAAATATTTTCTTGTTGACTTCCAGTAATGGATGTCATCTCCTGCATACGGAATTAAAAATTCTTGCAATGGTTAAGCAAGCAGAACTCATGTTGTAAAAGATAGAAACCACGTTACTTAAGTGATATTATTCACCATACCATCATTTTTGTTCCCATGGCTGAGTGGGACCCAAATATTTCTCCATTGACTCTTTCTTGCGCTCAGGATCAAGGCTGCAAATACGAACCAGAATGGTGAATTAAATTTCAGACAAGGTTAACACATTGACATAGTCATGTAATGTTCAGAGATACAAAACAAAAAATGAAGAATTCAAACGAACCTATTTCTGAAACCAAGAAGAGTATAATGTACAGCGCCTGCACATGCAGAAGCTGGAGCTATAGCAGCAGCAGGAACTGCTCGAACAGCAGCTGCTAAAGCCGAGCCTGCACCAGCTCCCCGCTGGTACTTTTTCAATGGTGTCTGAACTAGGGCAGAAGCAGATTTTTCCAGGCCATTGCTCAGGCTCTCATAAGCCTGTAAATTATGAACATTAACATGTTTTTCCAAAAGGAAAGGAAATAAGCAAAGGAAGACAAGCTACATATACATTCCTCCATAGAAGAAAATTCTTTTGAGTCTTGAAAGCCATAGGCTAAATCCTCATATCAAATTAGGGGAATAAAACTCCACTACCAAGTACTAGCAATGTATCTCGCTGTTGCAAAAGTATTTGTACAAACTACGAAGCATTGAAAGAACTCTATATAGCAATAACGTTGTGGAGAATAATCACCTGCTGAATTCCTTGTTGAGCATCCTTTGGCTGATTAGATCTAACATTTGGTTTTATTTTACTCGATATTGGCCGTGGTACAGTAGGAGCTGTGTTTGTAAATATATATTCTGCTTGAAGCAAAATATCATGAGCCCCAGCTGCCAAATGTACCCCAAGTCCAACAGCTTCAACTGAAATGCTCCTAAGAAATGCACTTATACCTATAAAGGAAGTTGCTTTAATATTTGACATAAAGATCAACAAAATGGTTATCAATAATACTGTGAACATGTCCTTTTACAATGTTGAACAGCCAAGAAGGATCCAGGCATATCGGCAATAAATTTGGACTATTAAAGGAAGCATAACAGAATTGTCTATGAATTTGAAGTATGCTCTTGATTTTATGGTCTATATCAAATTTATATATATATATATATATATATATATATATATATATCAGCTGATACATCTTCCAACTAAAAAGGAAATGCAATTAATGCTGAGACTCAGTCTTTCGCAAAAGAACATCTCAATTTTATTGAAACGTCAAGTGAATGAGTTTGCTAAATTCAGCTTACCTCTTTGCATTCCCTTGAGTACTCTCTTATCCTTCCGGTAGTTCTCGAAGGGCAAAGAGACCAGCTTCGCAGCACCAGTACCAAGAGCAACCACTGAACGGATGGGAGGAAGACCTCGCAATATTTTATGTACCTGCATCCAACATTATTACAAAATAATAAAAACGACTGGACTACTACGCAAGATGACCACAATTCAAGAGGTGTAATAAGTGTCATTTAAACCTGGTTTTGAGAAATATCTTCCAACCACTCCCCTAAAATTGTTTCACATACACTGTCCCAGCCATATATACCAACGTCATGAACATGCTTTAGGTTCAGCTCAACTCCCTGCGTCAATTCATATGATTTGAAGTTCAGAACATTGTTTCACAAATCACAATAAGCACGTTCCACAAGAGAATTAAATGTCAGCAGTAAAACCGACATCTCTGAGTTAAGGTTGACTGATTAGGTTACCTTCCAAGGAACAAGATTAACAAGCTCCACATACTTCCCACCCCTCAATGCTGCTAGATCAAGCCGACAGGGACTATAGTCAACCCGAACAAGAATAGGCCATATATCAAAGCTCTAAAAAGATTAAAAGAAGAAGAAGAAGAAACATAAGATAAAGGTTTATATAAGTATAAAATGCTTGTATAGAAAAAATTTAATGAACACAACTAATAATGAGGAAGAGAGGGGGCGGAGGAGGAGGAAAAAGGCAACAGCACCCACAGACGTGTCAGCAAGCTACAAAGGGTGGTTTTGAATACATAACAGTATACCCAGGTATACTTCAGGGAGAATATTGGTTTATATACGTCAAAGGGCAGAAAGATTTCAAGGCTGCCTCCAGTTCTCTTGAGCTAAGAAACAGAGCTTTGCATCGTATAGTGCTCTCAATATTCCATACTTTTGATTTTCCCATTTACACACCTTGGATTAAGCCAAGTAGGAAAAAGAATTTCAAGTAATCCCCCCAAAACAACACACACAAACACAGAGACAAAACCCCTAAATGCATACAAACACCAACTCAACCAGGACTGCAAAAGAGAGATCGGTAACCAACTCTGAGACTCCAGTTAATTTAGACTGGATTTCTACAAGGCTTAATATGCTTAAAGCCACAGAAAAGAGGGATAAGGGACCGAGTAATCGATTTGTAAATAAAATACAACTCGCCTGAAAGTAAGGAAGTAATGCCTCCTCCACAATATTATGCCCTGCAACTAAGTTACTCTTGATTGGCATCGATTGTGAAATATCTGAATCTTGATGACAACCTGAGGACTGATCAACTGGTGAGCTTTTTGCACCAAAAAAGCCGATAAGAAAATCAAGTTGGGACTGATGAAGATGCAATCGCATTGGGAGAAACGCTAATTGTAATCTGAACGCAGAACAAATACAGGTTAGGGCCAGAACATTGTTACAACAGCATATATCCCTCTACGCAGAATTAACTGAAAGATGAGAGCCATCAGTTTGATTATCATCATTCACAGAACCTCAAGACTATTGGGAAATAAAACCATAAGTTTGATCATAAACATTGACATAACCTCAAGATATTAGAATTAATATATATATATATATATATATATATATATATATATATATATATCAAGATCCTAGGGAAACACTATTGCAACATACGCACACACAAAAGGAAAATTAAAACAGCTGGACATGATAATCCTGTACAAAAAATTGACTTAATAAGCCTACACTGGGGCGGCTTTTAATACACACACACACACATATTTACACATTATAGCATTCAACTTAAAGAGCATGATATTTACCGATACTCTTCAAGAGGTATTAGAGGATCAGGTCTGACGGCTTCCAAATCCAGTTTGAATGCTTTTGAAGAGGATTTCCGAGGATGATTCTTTGAATCATAATATCCTAATACCTTGTATTCAAAAAATAAAAACCTTTTAAATCTTATTGTAGAAGCAGAAAGGTTAAATGCTTGTTCAAAGGTTAGAATCTTACCAGTTTCCAAGGAGCATCTCTCCTCATATCATAAAGATGGAAATCTTGAACTGAAAGAGAGAGCTTAGAAACATGTATTCCACCGATCGGAAAAATCTCATACTGACATTCGATCCGAGAAAGTGAAAGCTCCAGACACCCTGTTGTATCCCTTCCACTGTTATCCGTACACTGCTGAACATTCTCTTTGCAATCTTGCCAATCAAAACCAGCAAACATTCTCCATCTGACGTCAATGTTTCTGAGAAGTACACGTCCTGCGGCCTTTCTGTCATTGCTGGCTTCTGTACTTTCAATATGAGGAAGCTTAGTTTCCTCAAATTTCTCTGCGCTATACCCATTTCTCACATCTGAAATGTGGTCTTCTACAATTCTTAAGGATGCATCCCCATACCATCCACTATTTCCTCTTCCAAAATCTCCTCCACTGACATCATTATATTTATCTTTAAGAATGTCATATGATGATTGTCGCCCAACAGATACTTCTGTAAATGGCTGGAACTCGGGAAAACAATAGCGCTCAATGAACTCTGGGAAGGTACTTTGTTCTGATGAAGAAGTTTGACAACTGTCCAGTCTTGGGGACACTGAACCATCAATACGCAGACCATGAGAGAGAACTTCAGGAGTGGCAATACTTAAGGTGCCCAGTTCTCCAAGAAGGTTTTCGTCAACTGGAAAATGAACTTTTGTACCAGATGAATCGTATTGATAGATCTGGTTCCTATCTATTTGAAATGCATCTTCATGTATCTCATCCATTAAGCCAACCAACCCATGTTCATTCTGAATGGCCAGACTTGAATACATTTCAGAAGTTGATGGTGAAGAATCACTGGTACAGAGTCGAGTTGCCTCGCTTAAACCTTCCCCCTCATGTTCTCGCCGAACTCTATCCCATCTATTCTGCAAGTGCACAACTGACTCCTCCATGTCAGGGGCAAATAGCTGTTGGAGTTGAGCACCCAAACGAATCAAACCAGAAGTCGTGTCATGGCAAGTTTCCAGGTAGATGTGAGATTTAGAACATTCTACCTCCCACAGAAGTCCGCTCTCACAATTGGTTCTCAAAATTGCTTCAACCAGTGCCTCCCGAGCAACCTTTGCATAGCCACTTTTATGAAGACATTCCGCATTGTAAGTGCCACCAACATTCTTGGACTCTGATACTACACAAATAAGAAGTCCAAGATCTTGAAGTCTAATTTTATATTCATTTTCTGTTGAATTAGCCAAGGTTGAGTTTGAGAGATTCAAGGAAGATGCAGCCAGCAGGCAAGCAACAATTTCCTCACCCCTCCCTTGATTGACAAGAGAAAGACTGGATTCAGAATCCAAAACGTTAGTTTTGACAATCAAATTATTTACATATGGCTCGTAACTCAATCCAATATCAACAAAACTTAGAACGAAAGAAGCTCCACTAGACACATCCGAATCCCCTTTTTGCATAGACTCATTAGCTGCCTTTTCAGTTTCAGTAGAAGGCATGTTGAAAAATGAGAATATTGCATCCAACCAATCTAAGCGACCTCCAACTGCAACAATTGTGCCACATCTTAGACTTATAGACGTAAAATCATGGTTACTTTCAGGATCCCACAGGTGCACAATATCAGAACCGGCCAACCTAGATGACAGAACATTTGAACCTCCTCCATCACCACGTTTCAATGTAGAGTTATTACATGAGATCAGAACAAATTCTTCATCAGGAACACCCGTTATGGAACCCCACAATTTGCCTTCAGCATGAGCTAGCCAAAAGAAGCTGGCACCTTTAATACCTCCAATATTTGAGACAGACATCAATGTGAACTTCTGAAGTTGCAGTTTTAGACGATGCCATGATCCAGGAAGTTCCGTCTGCATTGAGCCTTTGACATTCTCCTTTACATCAGGGCTTATCACAATTTCTAATGCACTGCAGTCCACAAGAAAAGATGTTTGAGAGATAGTAGAAGCTTCCTTAACAATGGATTCATCAAAACCCACACTTGATAACCCATATATAATCTGATCTATAAGACCGTATAAGGCCTTATATTGAAGACTTCTCAATTTTATTGTAGTGGCAGAGAGACAAATGTGTAGAAAAGTTGTAGAACTCAACATTATCTCCTGTCGAGTTTCAGAGATTAAATCTTCCATATCATTCACGGTAGAAACAGAAGCAAACTCATAATCTTTTCGCACAAAATTATCAATGCTCTTGGATTCCTCAAACGTAGCAATGAACCTGGCCTTTTTTGCAATCCAAGGTCCAGTCACATGACCGTCCTGCAAAAGCATACTCATGACTGAAAAACAACCTGTTCTGTTTGAGACAGACAATATGTTCTCCGCATAGAACTTCTGCTCACACATGTTACCAGAGTTGATTCCAGAATTATCTTTATTTGCAGGAAAGACCAAGAAAACATCAATATTGCTAAGCTTCAAATGTAAAGAACGGGTGGCTGTTGCAGAATACCTCTTTGGTGTAGTTGCATCTGAAGCTGGACCAATTTCTCGAACTATTCCCCCACTACCACTCAGTGGTAGATGAAAATCAAGAGCAACGAATTGATTCCAGGAAGCAAAGCTTCTAACATCATTATCACTCTTAAATGGAAAACATAGGATCACCCTCGCGTTCATGATCAATATATTACCTCGCAGACTTTCTGTTGAAGACAAGGTCGTAAGACGTGAATTAGAGCCTCTTTTGGCATCCCCATGAGAAGATCCATGCTTCCTATCAGACACTTTCAAAGAAAATACATGGCTTTTCTCAACAGATTTTAAGACTGACTTCATCAGTTCTAACAGCGAACTTATCAAGGAAAAGTCCACCCAGAAAACAAATGGTGATAATTCTACTTCAAAGGATGCCACTGGTCTTAGTAGACTCCCGTCAGAAGAACTTGATTTCACAGAGGATTGCCAATGAGTGACGCCCGATGTTTTAAGCAATGTGACTTTGACAACATTATTTTTCTTTCCAAATGGAAAATCTTTTGCAATGAAACCAGTTGATCCATTCGAGTCCTCAGTCAATGAGGCAAGTGGCGGGAGAACACCTTGAACATCAGCTTGCAGTTGTCGAATATAAAGATTTTGGCTGTTAATTTCTTCATGTCCCAAATCTATGGGATCACCTTTGTAGCTCAAGTAATTAGCAATCTCGATGAACTTGATAGTTCCTTCATACCTCATTTCTTGAGGACATACCTGTTGACCTTATCAAATGTTTTTAGTTAGTCTACTGGGATATCAAGCAGAACCAGCAAGTTATAAATGTCAAAACAGAGATGGGGAGAATAAAAAACTACCCTGTCACAGCTATTACCTGCACAATGAGAAGAATGTCTTGGCATTCTACACCTAGGTAAGGAACATATAAGCCAGCACTAGTCCGATCACCATCAGCATGAAACATAAATTTCTGGTCCTCATCTTGGAAGGACAAGAATACAGAAACTCCAGAAAAATTTGCCTTCAGATTGGTTTCAACGTGCTGCTGTTCTGCAAATTAACAGGAGAACATAAGTAAATGAAAAAAAAAAAATAAAAAAAAATAAATAAATAAATAAATAAATATATATATATATATATATATATATATATATATATATATATATATATAAGACTGAGCACTTAGTCTAAAGTATCATGTTTGATCATTCTCTATTGAAGCTCAGGGATCTATGATTCTTGGACAAGCAAAGAGACTTATGTCAAGTTCAACAAATCAATGCTTAGGCAAAAACGCTATGCTACTGTGATTACTATCAATTACCCCAGACTTTAGCATTCGGTTGTAATCAGCAGCCATGTACAATTATTTTACGTCAGAACTTTATTTTGGTATTCTCTTCAAGAAAAAATTAACTCAGGGTTCAAAGTAAACCTTCCGATATTTAAAAATGAAGCCATACAAATTTATCTAATTGCTTTAAGGGAAATTGTCGACAACCCTACATAATTTTGGAAACTAAAATCTGTATGTTCACAACAATTTGGCACCATAAATACTCCAGAAACGCCACGAGATCAACCTTCTTGGGACCATTGTTTTCAAAAGAATGTAATGCTATCTATGAGATGGCTTATGATATTAGGGGTTCTGAAATATTATGTTTTATAGACTTTTGAATATTTAATGGTTTTAATTCAATGCCTACATAACATTACTAGTGTAATACACCTCAACACGTAAACTAGCTTTAGAAATAAATCTGGGACTATCAAGCAATGCATCTGATGCAAAGTATAACATTTTAAAAAATAAAAATAAAAAAGCTGCAGGTTATAAATCATTTTGACATGCAAAAAAAAAAAAATAATAATAATAAATAAATAATAAATAAAAATCACATACCAGACGGAATATATAAGGATCCAGAAGCAAGGCTTGATGCAGCAGTAATAGCACTGAAAACAGAACATGTCCAGTTCCACATCCCACTGTTCCCCAATGCTGATTGAGAACTTCTCATCCCATCAAAACACTCAAAAAACTGGTCCACGCTGCACAAAGACAGACCAGAAGAATTGCTCAGTTTGGAAACATTAAATAGAAACACAGAGACTGAGATAAAATCAAGATTGTCGACAGCACGAAATGAATACCAACCTTGCCCCAAAATCAAGCTCTTCTTCAACACCAACATTCTTACTTTTATTGGTTGATAAGGGCACCCAATCCGATATAAGATGTGGTCCAGATAGCAGGGTTTCATTACACGAATCTTGCACTGCAATAGAAGATGATTTTTCTAAAAAAACACCAGAAATAGGAACTGCATTGCTTGTTGAATTTGCAGTTGAAACAGGTCTAGATGGAAGGCAGTGAGATGCCGGATTAAGGAGGCTGGTATCCATTTCCTTGTGAATCATATGGTCACTTCCATCCTTCTCGAAACTCTTTAAAGCTTCCCACGAGTGTAAAAGCCATTTAATTGTGCTTGGCTGAAGTTGAATTTCTATAGGATCAATGAAAACTTCTGAATCCACTCTGCGGATGTCTAAAGACCCATTTTTCCAAGGTATACTTAATTTCAAGTTCCCAGAAAATCCACCTCCCTTACCGGTCATGATTGGAGTTGTAATACTCGACGACATACATGGAGAGCATGTCTTATTGTTACCATCATCCAAGTGAAGAAGTTCAAGTACCACTCCTTGAAACTGGACAAAGTTTGTTAGTCGACTTACCCCAAGAAAGCTTTCGCCTTTTGCTTCAAGATTTGGATTAGCGTCTTCAGAAACACAAGTGCCACATTCAATTTCTGAAATCCGAAGAACCAAGGTTCTATGAAACTCTGACTTGTTTCCATCCTTCTCTGAACACAGATCGAATGCAATTATCACCTTTTTTATCTTTACATTGAAACTCGTTAGGAACCATTTCACCATCTTTGCAATTGTCTTAACACCTTCATGGATGTCCCCAGAAGTAGATTTTGCAGCATTGTCCATCATGTTGTAATCAAGCTTGCCCAAGTCATCGGGAAGTCCTTGATCCTGACAGGAGTGATGAGTTTGAGAGATGGAAGGTGAACAATTCTCTTTGCTCGGAACAAGAACAAGCTCAAGTTCATCCACTTCAACCGTACAACCTCTACCCTTCCAAGGCATTTTCACCAAAAGAGAGCCGATTGAACCTTCTTTAATTAGTATTGATGTTACTGCACCAAACTGAAGAAAGCAACCGTGTAATTACAATAAACATGAGTTGAGAATCAAATGTAGAAACAATAGCAAAAGTAGGATTAGCCCTTTAGAAACAACACCAGAATTCAAATTACAACAAACCCTGGACACTCTAGCGAGAGTGAAAGCAATACTTCGATATTTATAGAATCATAATAAGCAAGTATAAGTCATCATATAGAGTCAGCTATATATTAATATCAAGATTCTTTATTCGGGCAGTAAAAAATTGCAAGTGAGACTCGTGCATAGGACTTGTAAGTTCTACCAAGCAATTCATGCCAAGTTAAACTCATGAAGAACCATCAGAAAGCAGTCAAATTTTCGAAATAGAGTAATTGAAACACAAATGGACAAAGCAAGACCTTTTTTTTCGCTAATAATACCTGGAATACGCCACAAATCAAAACAGTCAAATTCACGCATAACAATTAGCCAAGAAAACATTGACAGTATGATTTAAAAAAAAAAAAAAAAAAAAAGAACTGGTCAAAGTAACACCAAACTTAAAATTAAACATTTCGTCGCTCTTCTTAAGAACAATCTTTAACTAATTCCAAAAGTGATCACTTTTTTCCTCTCCACTACCGAACGTATGCAACTAGCAAGCAGAATTACCTTGTTATTGAGAAAATCGACATTAAGCGCGAGATCATTGAGCTGAATTGTGCCTTCAGAAAGCTGAACATCAAGCTGATCAATATCAATCTCGCCCAACAAGAACTGCCCCAACTTTTTCTTCAGAAAGAACTTGCACACCCTCTTCACGGCCCACCGCGAGAACATCGCCTCGGCCGACTTCGCGATGTTCCACGGAAACATGATCGGCCTCGACGACGGCGGCGGCGGTCTATCGGATGATTCCGCAAAGCTCGACTAAAACCCTAGGGCGCCTAAACGCTGCGTTTTGAGGATGTGCTAGGTCGAACCTCCATCAAGAGGTAGAGATTGATTGATCGTCGTACGTTGAATTTGAGAGACGGACGGAGAGTTTAGGTTGGGAGATGAGATTTTGAATGGTGTTTGGCAACTGGGAAAGTTTTTTCTCTTTCTTTCTCGGCGTTGGCGTGTTTGGGTTTGGTTTGGTCCCTCCCGGGGGTTTTCTAAATTTCGGCGGTTTTTATATTGAGTGAATAATTTATGGGTCTATTTAGTTCGATAATTTAAGTTTTTAATTTGAATTAAAATATGATATTATGTAAAAATTTTTTATTGTAATAAAAAAATTAAATGTAATTATTTTTTAAAATTTTTTATTATAACAAAATTTAAATTCTAAACTTAAATATGTGAAATGAATGAGATCGTCTGTCTTTTTTTTTTGTCTTGTTAAACGACAGACGACAATGTTATGATTCGCGTTTAGCGAGCGACTCGGGATTGACTCGATAACCCAAGAAGATCCAAAAGCAAAAACAACAAACAGGAGAATCTATTTACTATAAAAAAAAATAATAATAACAAATAAGGGAATCTAGCCAACACAATAAATAAATAAAAATTTTAATTTTAGTATTATGTGTTATATTAAAATATGAATTTAATATTTTTTTAAAAAAATTTTATGTTAATATCTTAACCTTTTAAAAATATATATTTCTTTAATAATTTGGAGTCCTTTTTGAGACAACAAAGAGAAAATTACCCTTTTTATAAAAAAATAATCTGTTGTTTGGAATTTTTGTTTAATTTTATTTCTTTATTTGAATTATTTATAACATTTTTATTTGAGAAGTATCATAAATTTAGTGCAAAAAGGTAATAAAATAAACAAAATTTAGACGAAACGTTTCGTTCTCTCTCCTAAAAAAATAGATTCTCCCTTAATTATTAAATATAGATAAAGATAAAAAAAATAATGAAAAAAAAAAGAGGAGGGGAAGGGGAGGATCTTTCACGTGGCAACATAAAAAAACTCCTCAACCTTTTCTTTTCAATCATGGAGGGGCTTCGTCTTAGCCTCTTAAACTTCTGCTAAGCACTATTCAAAAAGGGATTCTCTTTTAGTAATTAATTCTTTTAAAATTATTTATTTATTAAGGAAAATGGTTAAGAACAAGTATTGCTTAAGACTATATTTGGAAAAAAAAAAATGATGGAAGAGTATTTAACATGGATAATTGGAAAAAAGAATAGTTAATAAGAAAAATTTTAAATAAGGTTTCTTAAAAAAATAATAAATAAATAAATAAGCACACAAGTAAATAAATACAAACGCGTGAATGTCATCCGCTCTTATTATAGAGACTAGTTTAGAAGTAGTATGACAAATAATTATTAGCCTTATGTAAATATATATTTTATTAAAAATGAACAAGTAATTTGTCAAACAAAAATATATTTGAAAATATTAAGATCAACATATATATATATATATATTTATAATTGAGTAATGGACTAAAAATTGATAATAATTTGTATGTCATGATTACATCATATTTAATTACGTGTTCATGATCAATATAATATGTTAGTATTTTTTTTTTCTTTTGAAGTTAAAGAATAGGGAATTTTGTGAAGGAAGTCCTAAACAAAAGAAAAAATAAAAGGGAAAGAGAAGTCACACTGTTCAACTTGATATGAGCAAATTAACAAAATATATTACTCATTTACTATAGAGTTAATGTAACAAGTGAAATAATAGTATTAAAATTTAAAAAGCTAAACAAACAAGGTTAAAAAAAGAAAAGAAAATAAACAAACAAGGTTGAATTGTAGGGTGTGAGATGAGGTGGGAGAAAATGCATAAACCATGTATCTAAATCTTGACCATTAAATTTAAAGTTAAAAAGGAATTGAGGGAAGTGGACCATTGGATTACTTGAGTGAAGTACAAAAAAGTGCAACTCCATCCTCCTTTCTATATAGACTAGTCAAAAACGCGCTCTCAATAACTTATTCAAAACAATGATTATACAAATTGCTGGGAAAGAAAATAGGAAGCAAAAAGAAAGAATAAAAGAAATAAAAGCAAAAGGGGAAAAAAAAGATCTAAAGCAATAGCCGTGAGAAAAAAGACAAAAAAAACTTGTGCGTAACTAAAACTGAAATTTATAATAATTACAGGCAAAAGATATTTATGGAATAACACATTTGAGAATCAATTATTTAGTACAGTAATAAGGGAAAAATAATATTTTAGATAACCATAAGAAAAGTATTTAAATGAGATATATTTGTGTTGGTTGCCGAATCGAATTCGGCGGCGGAAGCGCAGCGAAAAAGCGGATCGTGTATAAAAAAAATTTTCATAAAACCTTTAAGATACTCTATAAATTATATTAATTTATGCACGAATAAATTAATCTCATTAATTCATTTATTAAGAACTCAATTCGGAAAAATACCTGGAGGCCTACTCGGTTGATAACTTGAGTTCTTTGACCTCGAACAATCCTTGCTCCAAGGCTTTGTGTTTAGAAAACTAATGTCTTCCACGTCAATTCCTAGAATCCACGAAGACGTGTGTATGGGCACACATGAGACAAAACGGGTTACAATAAACACTCGAATTTCTACAAACACCAACGCATGCACGATGTGGAATTTTTGGAGAAAAAATTTATCATTCCTCTCTACTTGAGAAATTCGGCCAGCCTTAACCTTTAGGGTTGAAAAAATTGTTTCAAAATTTCTATAGAGAAATTTCGGCCACCTCTAAAATTAGGGCAAAAAACCATTCCGAAAATTCTCTCAAAAATAGTATTTATTGAGTAGAAGTCAAACTTCTAGAAGGAATCCAATCTCTATCTCTAAGATAAAGCTTGTTAATTATCTCCTATTTAAATTTTAAACAAAATCTCCTATTCCCTTATCCCTTAGTGTGGCTGGCCAAGATGGGGACTCTCATCCCTGTGTGGCGCCAATACTGGATAGGGAAGGAAGAGAAAATCATCATTTATCCTGTAGTCCAATTTTATTTTAAATTCAAATTCGAATTTAAGTCAAACTTAAATTAATTTGAATTCTAAATTGAACAACTTATCAAATAAGTTTAAATGGATAAATCTAGATGTGTTCAAATTCAAATTTAAATAATCACATTATTTAAATAATAATTAATTCTCAATTAATTATTTCCGAGTGTTTAATTTTAGAATTCCGTAATTCTAAAATTCCCATTTTGTCCTCTGTGTCTGGTAGAATTACTAGGACGACGCGGGAACTAATGGACCTATAATCTCGAGCCCCAATAAAATTAATAATCAATTAAACACTTTAATTAATTAATTAATTATATTAATTCCAATGGTTACTCCACTATAAACTTGGAATTGCACTCTCGAAATTATAAATATAAATTACTTCTAAACTGTGAAGTGTCCATTTGATATAGTCATTGCATATAGATCAATCCTCCATAAATAATTCATAATTAGAGTCAGGTAGAATCCGTTAACCTCTCTAATTATATCTTTATCCTTGAGTACCGTTGATTTTCTAATGGACAGTGATTCATAAAACACATTCATGAATCGGAGCTCCTACTGGTCCAAGTACCGAATCAACCCTCAAGAGAATTATTTATCTACTTCTTTCTCAAGAAGGAATGGATTCCATCTCGTATAATAACATTCCCAGCTACCTACTTCATCATGTCTCCAAAATACAAGGAATAGGATTCAGGGTCTCGGAATCCGTACCGAGTAAATCAAAAGACACAAATCCATAAATAGAAGTCTGTTAAGAACTCAGGATTAAGATCATTCTATAAGACTATCGATAGACTCAATTTGAATTTCTATACTTAACGAAAATTATTAGAAATTCATATTGTGTCTGTGTCCTTGTTCCACATAATCTCATTATGTGAAATACACTCATTCAATATCTCACCATATTAATAGTGTGGATAACACCGTTCCATTCTAAATGAGAATGACATGTATTAATAATGTTTTAATTAAAGATTCCAAACTTTAATTAAATTCATTATGACATCGCTTTTTGATTATTATCCTTAAACATTATCCTCTCGTATATAACACTTATATATAATGTTTAAGGTTACATAAAAAATCATGGAATTTTCATTGATATTCATAAAATATTCATAAATATATGCACATAAAATAATAAATAAACTCTTTTATTAAATAAATAATAAATATCCTATTACATCTCATGCTTCTAGGACACCATTCCCAACAATTTGAAAATATATAAAATCAAAAGTTAAAAGATACAATAAGAAAAAATAAGAGGGAAAAAAGAAGAAAATAAAAAGAACAACTAAAAAAACTTAAAAAAAGAAAACAAAAAAGGAAAAAAAAAACAAAAAACAAAAAAGTCAAAGGAGAAAGAAAAAAATGTGCAACGAAACGGGGGTAGTGACAACGAAACACCCTTCTAAAAAATATATTCTCACAGCCAAAAGATGTTTATATACGAACATATTTGAGAATAAATTAATTAAGCAGGATAATTAGAGAAAAATGATATTTTAGATGTCTATCTCCTGAAATGAACAAGCTAAGCAGTATTTATAGGAGAAGGTTTGGGATCTTAGGTGGTTACTCTGGAGCCGTACAGTCACGCCTTACCAGAGGCATGTATGAACCATTTCCCTCCGGAGCACCTTCACCAGGTGACTTTCCTCTTTGACAAACAAATTGGCCAAAAATGGTTGTATTGGGAGACCAAATTCAGAATTCTTGCTGACATTGGACCTTCCCTAGGTCTGGAGATCCTGAAGTGTTTGACTAAATCTAGTGCTCCGTGGACGTTTCTATTCTCAAAGGTCTGAACACACGTTAGACAAGCTTCGGAGCGTTTTGGCCAAATAGTCGTCATTGAATCACCTGATACATTCAATCTCCATAGATCACGGGAAGAACCTTTAGACACAGGAGAGTCTCTCAAAGCATAAGAGGCATCTTCGGTCACAGAGAAATCTCTTGGAGCATGAGAAATATTTCCGTTGGGGAATCTACAGTGATGCCTCCATGGTGGCTTCCACAGTGACGCCTTCAGAGCAACAACTATCATGGAGACTAATTCTTGCCAATTCCAAAGGAAGCTACTCCAGGGTAAGAAAACTTCTCATCTAGCGTCAGAAAGAACGGTTCCACAACTTAAATTCCGGACTTTTGAGTCTCCAAATGCTGAGAAAAGGGTTTCTAAGACTCCTAAAAGACAAACAAAGGATTTTGGGGTTGGATTCTCCATTACCCATTCATTCCTTAGCCCAAGTATTTTAAAACTCTCCAAGCGGGACTTAAAATCGTATCGGACTAAGAAACAAATGGGCCCGTTTGATTATCCATGGCCCACCAAATCACGGCCTACGCGATTTTCTCAAGCATGGCTTGGGTCTACGAATCGAGCCCAATCTCATCACGGGACAGAATCATTAAGCCTAGACCCTTGTACGGATCTAATACAAAAACAGCCATCAACAACTCTTAGCTGAAAAGATCACTATTTCCTTAACAAAAGGTCTTTATTTCAAATAGTTACAATCAAAATAAAAACTTTAAGCCTGCTAAAAAAAATGATAATACAAAATTATTTTTGGATAAAAGTTTGTGTAGTTGAAGAGTAAATATGCTTGAAACCAGGTTTGATTTTAAAAAATTCTTATGTCATAATTTTGTTTTCTCAACTTTTTAAGCATAGAATTCAAGTATTTATTAATGCCTCATTGAAACAGATTTCTAGCTTCATCACTGTGTATACACCTATATGCAGGAGTACTCCACTGAGCAAATTTTCTTTCAGGTTCTATATAAGCAACAAGTCCAATTGACTAATTAGCTTGCAAAAATTAGTTCTAGAAGATAGATTCAGATGCTTCATCTACATTTGTTGCTGAAATTAACTTAAGATTCCTATGATGTGGCCAAGCATTTGGTGGGTTTTTTTTTTTTTTGGATAGAAATTAAAGTATTCCACTTTGTAGTCTTGGGATTTGAGGATATATACACCTGTTTCGCAGCCTTATATAGAGGGAAAAAAGGAAAAGGAATTGTCCTTGAGCCTATTGTGTTTTCTATTGGAAGCGAAAAAAAAAAATCATTGTCCATGTGAAGTCATAATGAGTAAATTAAATTCCATGATGGGCTAGGTTCTATGAGCTAGACTACTAACCATAATGGAGAATCTAATATCATGATTGTCTGAATTAATTGATTAAAACTGTTAGAATTGAAGGAAAAATGAAAACAAAAATTTACTAAGGATATGTATTTGTTAAGAGGGAATTTTGTTTCTTCTACGAGTATCAATTCCTCACCCAAGTTAGAGCTTCATCTAAATTGCAACTTTTCAAATGAAATTGCAACTTTTTTAAATGTAATCCAATTTCTTAGAAATGATATTGGAAACCCAATTAACGAGCTATTTTCATAGATTTCCTCAACACTGAAAAGCATAACCAAGCAAAAACAATTAAGCACAATATTAACCAGTAATGTCTGCATCAATTGTAGAATCATATATATATATATATATATATATATATATAGAGAGAGAGAGAGAGAGAGAGAGAGAGAGAGAGAGAGAGAGAGAGAGAGAGAGAGAGAGAGACAGAGAGACAGAGAATTAAACTTTAGAAAGCAAAAACAAAAAAGAAAAAAAAAATGGCAGTAAAAAAAAAGTATCTGAAAATTCAGGCCTCAGACTCCTCCACAAAGGCTTCAATCCGCAGGAGAACAAAGCCGACCGCAACACCAACTAGCACAAGGCCATTCATGATAGCAGCAATCCTGAAAATCTCCTCAGCAGCATTACAACTAGACGACAAAGCACCACCACCACCAGTTTTGGCCTTAGGAGCTCTCAAGGAGCTCACAATCTTGGCAAACGACTGCTCAGTGCAGACAGGAAGGCCCAGAGAAACGACACTGTTGTTTGCTTTAAGCCCTGCAAAGGAATTCATTCCTGTCAAGTAATGCACTTTCCTTGTGTTCACCTTTCTAGTTCTGGGGGTAGCCACAGTTGTGACTGTGGAGATTGTGGCTGAGGCACTTGACATGTTATTATTTTCCTGTGGCTTTTTGGTTTCCCTGAAAGTGAAAGAGAAAATTTAGTCAGAAAAACAGAAAGCCCAGTTGGTGAAAAGTTCAGAAGATGATGAGAGATCTTGGGTGTTTTTGAGTTGTTACCTTTCTCTTTGCGGTGGTGTTTTGAGTTGGGGTTTATCTTTGTTGAATGTATAAAGATGACAAGTGTGGTGGATAAGGTGGGAGAAGGATGGTTGGTTCAGAAGTAGATTAGATTGGCCTTAATTTTTTTTTTTCATTTTTTTTTTTTGTGGGTTTTTTAGTTCTGGCCATATGGAAAAGTAAAGACCCCAAAGGAATGTCAATAAAGCTTGGCCACTTATTTGAGTTGAGTAAGGTGGAGAGATCCAAGTTGGCTTTTAATTTGTTTATTGATCATTCTCAATCTTTGTTTTTCAGGCAATGTGTTTAGGCTTTCGGTTCAAGTTGCTTTTTCAGTCCTTGTTTGTTGATGGCCCGTGCTATGATGCCCAATATAGGCCCAAGATCCATTATCAAATGTTTTGCCATAGCATGCAAGCTCATGTGTGCGTAAGATTTTAGGTAAGATGTGCTTATGGTTTGAGAGAATCTCTCTAACTTTTTACATTTACAGTTTAACATATGAACTTTATTATTTTAATTTTTATTTAAATAATAATATATTATATTAGTTAAGTTCACATATTAAACAGTAAATATAAAAAATAATAAAATGAGTAATATTAACATTTCTTTCTAGTCCGATACTCTACATCTCAGACAAAATACATGCATGGCTAATGGGTTATGCAATGTTGAATTTAATTCAACATGTGCAAGAGTAAGGACGTTTTCTCCCCCTATGACATGTGCTTATGGTTCGGTATATACCTCAAATAAAAGATTATGCATGGTTAAGAGCATCTCTAATGTAATGTTATAATTGATGTGCTAATTACAAATTTAACATTTGAGTGTAAAAAACACTCTCTAATACAATGCTATTTATTGTGTCAAATTTTCTATAAAATATACTGTGGTAAATTTTCTAACAGATTAAACATTGAATTACTATTAGTTGAAATGTTTACTTTTTTCATGTAATCATTGCAACTTTTACTTTTTCTAATTATTTAAAATATAAAAGTTTACTTTTATAACTTTCAAAACTTAATAATTATGGGAAAAAATAGATTTAGTATTTTAAATAGTATTATACATTAGAGCAAAAATGCAAATAACACCAAATTATACTTTTTGATGATAAATATACAATTGACATTATCATTTACATTAAAGATAGTCTAACATAATATTCAATGCTTAAATTGTGGTGGAGTGAAAATTGAGCCGGTCTTTCAAGTATAACTGTGTCATATTCTTTAACATTAATGAGTGCTAAGATTTAAAATTTTTTATTTTTTTAATGATAAAGATTCAATAATCTTATGTTTTATGATCACCATAGGCCATGGCAATAAAGATTGATATTATCATACGGACAGTATTTAATTGCACCAACTCCAATAATCTGTATAAAAGAGTTTTAGAAATTTTCCCCTATTACAAAATTATAATAGCATGCACGATTTGATAAAGGAACTGTTCATTAAAGTTTGGAGAAATTTTATGGTGTCCGGAGAAGAATTCCTAACACCGTATTGGATTATGATCATTTGTGCATTTTACATTAAAATTAGTGAATTTTGAAGGTTAAAGTTATAGAAGTTATAATAGATTTTGTGAGTTTTAAAAGAAATGTAATATGCTACGATATAATTGCAAACTTTAGATATTACTATTGTAAAAATTATGATAAATTTGTGGATCGATGCAGGTGCAATAAAGACCATAGAACAACTTTAAGGACCTGTTTAGTTTGCTAATTCGAGTTTTTAATTCGAGTTGAGATGTGATTTTATATGAGAGCTTTTTACTTTAATAAAAAAATTAAATGTGACTGTTTCTGAGCTTTTTACTGTAATAAAACTCGAACCGGTGAAATGAACGTAGCTTAAATTTTTCACAAGCAAAAGCAGCATCCAATAGAAGAAACAAAAAATAAATAAATAAAAAAAGAGAAAAAAAAAAAAAAAAAAAAAAAAAGCTCGTTTAAGGTGGGTCTAGAGGAGTAAAAGAAGATCAACTAAGGCCAAAAAGAAAGAAACAGAAAATAATTAATTCAAAACCTAAAAGAAAAGGAAGGACAAATAGTAAGCATGGGGGGTCCGCTACAGATTTTTTAAGGCAAAAACACAGCTCAAAAGAATCAACCTTCCAAGACAGACAAAGACACCCAGAAGGCCCTTTTCTTCTATCTTTTTCCTTCCCTCATTTTCTCTCTCTTCTTTTCTTAACATGAAATGTGAAACCATGATCTAGAATACTGAGTCTATGACCCAACCACTTTCCTTATATTTCCCATCCATTATTAAAAAAAAAAGAGAGAGAGAGAGAGAGAGAGAGAGATATATATATATATATATATATATATATATATAACATATACTTGAGTGAAGGAATCAAGGAAAAACTATTGATATGGATTAAACAACGAAAAGAAGAACCGTCCTACAATGAATATCACATCAACCTGAGTCAGCTAACTTGGTAACGTCTGTTTCTATTCTTTCTTCGTAATCTGAGTTTCTTAGCAACCAAACAAAAGAATCTTTGTGCCTAAAACTTTTGCAAGAGCAGTTTTATTCTGATCATGTCATTCTGACTTGGACATGATCTAGTTAGGACATCAAATTCAAAAGGTCCTTGACTCGCCTGCCCTTTCGACATTTGCCATTTATGCGCTCATTAAATTTTCGGATGTAATCTAACACGGGAATTACGCAAGTAAACCCTAAAAAAGGGGGAAAAAAAAAAGCACATAGATTTGCAAGAAAAAAGCGGTTCTAATATTGAATAACAAAATTAAATGGTGTAGTGCAATCGAGATCTAATTTATTTAGAATATTTCTTTTTAAGTTTATTTTCTATTATTTTCTTTGTAAATTCTATAATCATGTTACATTTTATTTTAAATAATATGGTTTGTTAAGATTTTGTAGAAAATAAAATAAATAATCATGGTAAAAAGTTGGTCAAGGTAAAATTTGAATATTTCTTTTATACTGTTGCTGTATAATTTTGCAGAACTGTAATTGTGGTAAAAAATTATAATAAAATTTATTAATTTGGATTAAAATAGTTAGACATGTAAAATAATCTAGCTAACATAACAAAGAATTTAGAACATTATAGATAGAAAATTAATACATAGTTTTCTATTACTAGTAAAAAGAGCACGTGCAATACACCTGTTAGTTATAATGGAGCATGAATTTAATTATTATATTTATTGTTTATTAAAAAAATAATTTTATAAGGGAGAAATAAATTCTAAATAATTACCAGACTATTAATTATAATTTAAAAGATATAGCGAGTTAAGAAGAGGAACTATAATAATTTTAAAAGGTCATCTTGAAAAACATAGCATAAGAAAACGATTTACATAAAATGCATTTATATCATTAAAAATAAGTTATGAAAAAGAAACTTGAGGCAAATAAATTTTAAATTTCTTATTAATATGAGGTTTTAGTCTAAATAAAATGATAAAATGATCATTTTATCATGAAATAGAAACATTATTATTTAATTTGACTCTTTTCTCGTAGTCTTAGCAAGAGAAAAAGGTATATAAATAGTAGATAACAAAAAAGTAAAAAATACTAAAGGCAAAATAGAGAATTTACTTTTTAAAAGTGTACGAGTCTAAACTTTTACTCTTTATTTTTAATAAATACTTTTTTATTAGTGTAATTATTTAACTCAAAAAGTTATGAATGAAGAATAAAAGGTAAAAAATTTGATCCATGCATTTTTAAAAAGTATTTATCAAGATAGACACTTAATATTATAGGAATGGTATTCATTTTCATGATATCATGTTCCTTTTATGCAATGTCCAGCACTGTATTCATTTTCATGCGCACTGGTTGGGGGTATCATACTTACCCCTACCATGGAATTGCAGGATACACAACTTCGGATTAAAATTTTATGTCTAATTTTGATATTGTAATCGGTGTTTAACCAATTATATCATGTTACATCATTTCATTATAAGCACAAAAGTGTTAGTTAAAAAGGCAGTTCAACATCTCATAATAAATACAAAAGAGTTAGTTAAAAATCAATTTAAATTTTTTACATAACATAACTTTTTACATGACATGACATGATATAATTGATTAGACAATAATTAAGATACGCGCGTTTGGAGCTTATTTCTAAATGATTTTATTTTTTGTATGAAAATGAAAATGTTTACAATCTCAAACATAAATTATTTTTAAAAATACGTTTAGTAGTTTTATCAAGAAATTGTTTTTAATATAAAAAACCTCATTAATGTCTCTCTATCTTTCTCTCTACTCGAGAGAAGAGAAAACGAAAATAAAAAATAAAAAACGACTAAAAGTCGGTTTTCATTTTTTTCTCATTTTACACTAAATTAAAAAATCGTTTTTATTTCTGTTTTTTGTCTTTATTACGCCAAAAGCCATTTTGAAAACTTTTTCATTTTTTCTTTCTCAAAAAACGTAAAAAATAAAAACAGGATTAATTTTAAACATGGTTAGACAATCGATATGGATCCCACGACTTCATTGCATTGGGGTTTATATTTGCACTCACATATGGAATTGCAGGATAAAACAACTTTCTACTGTGAATGTAAATTGTCTTTCAATTAGGCTCTTACAACATCAATCAAGAATCTGTCTGTTTTGGCTCTCTAGTTTCTTACTTTTCTTGGATTTAAAATGTTCTACGGGACGACTCCAAAGAACATCTCTTATCACTCTGTTTTGCACGAGCAGAGTAATTTTAATCAAATTTAACGTTAAAAAACATATTTTATTATTAAAAAAATGTTTATAATAAAAATAATATGTAAAGATACATAATGCCATACATCTCCCACCGAATCAAGCGTGAGAAGAGAGGAATGTAATTAGGATCAATCAAATTAGTCCAGTTTGATATAAACTAGATTGCACAATCTATTTACAACCCTAATGAAGATGAACAAAAATTTGTATTAAAAACACTAGACTCAAAAAAAAAAAAAAAAAAAAAAAAAAAAAAAAAAAAAGGGTAAAAAAAACCAAAACAAAAAGGAAAAAGGAAAAGGCTACTATGAAGTCATTCTGACAGTATATTGAGTACTAAACAACAGCATCAATATCCCAGATTGACAAATCAGATCACAACCTAAAGGAACATGCATTGTTTGATTTACGGTTTTTTGGACATCTGAAATTACCAACCATTAATTTCTAATTAGTTTGCTATGGCTGACAGTGTGACTGTGCTGTGGTGGTTGGTTTATGAGTCCCCCATCTTCAAGAACACGAAAAACTGTAACTTTAAGCACGATTTCCCTCGTCTTGAGCATCTCAAAGACACAAACATCTCCTTCCCCCAAGTTGTTCTCCAATGTAAACTCATACCAACCTTGGCTCAATTTAGCTCTACCTCCTCTATAGAGGCATCGGACAGGCCATTGTCGCCCATCAGAGGTCTGAAGTTTGATGAATCCAGAAACTCCACTTAAGTTCTTTTCAGCAAAGCAGGACGGCAAGTACTGCATACCAAAAAAAAAAAAAAAGAGGAGGAATATTTAAGCTAAGCATGTACCATCACAAGGTTATGACGCTATGCGCAGCACTGCATATTGAAACGACTCACCATTATACAACCCCTGTATAGATAAGAAGGGCGCAGAACGACCCGACAGAAAGGATTAATAGGCTCAAATGTTTTTGCTGTATTGATAGCCCTTTCCCTTTCTTCAGCTGTCACGGTCCTCTTTCTGGCAGAAGCACTTTCATAAAATCTAAAACGTATATCCCCGTCTTCTTCGTGCTTGATGGAAGAATCCTGCCCATCTGCATTTCCGTAGAAATAATATGATATAAAACTCAATTTCAAGGATAACAGAATGAAATATTAGTCGAGTTTAAAGAGCTTACTAGGATCAAGCTTCCGCTTCTTCCTCCCAACTTTCTTAGTTTTTCGAAATTCTTCTTCAGAACCGTGCAATTTGACTTCATCTGCAGCCTTCTTACGCTCCATGACATTAAACTGAACACCTATATCACGAGTCAATTGGTTTTCTGCTTGGTAATTACCAGCACCCTTCGCTGGATGCAAATTCCCTTCATTGCCCCAATTTACGCAGTTAAGTTTAGAGCCATTGAACAAATTCTGTAGTGATGGAGGATTGAAAACCTTGCCTGATGTCAGTTGCTCTGCACGCTCACCGAAAAGCTTATTTTTAAGTGGACCAGAAGCCATACGCTGAGTTGGAAAATTTGAGATTGCATCCAAATCATCATCTTCCATTTCTTCAAATATTTGATATCTGCTGCCATAAATAGCTTGGGGACTACAGAGAGCATTAGATTGATAGTTGATCTCAGAGGTGCTCAAATTAAATATATAAACATGGAATGTTGAATTCCCTTCATATCTGAATATCAAGAAGTACCCAGCACGGATCGCATAACGCTCAACAAAATCCTGCCAACCATCGTGAAACCAAATTTTGTTATCAGCTTTCTTCAATCCTACACGCCAAACATGACCGTCAGGGACATTGATTGTAGCAACGGTTGAAAGCTCATCCCTAAATTTCCTGACAAAATTTTCCGGGATCCTCTGCAATTACATAAATCAAGTAAGGCTCCTTTGCTGGAATCAAATGCTTATGACATGAAATCTAATCATTAAGGCCGCAAGACTTATATGCCCTGTAGAAATAACTTTGCATAAGCCGCGCAGATAATGCACTCTTGACAAGCCTTACCACAGCAATAGTATCCAAAAAATGAACTAAGATCTGGGAGCCAATGCCTTAACAACCAAAAGTTGCACCAAAGAATGACAACAATGAGTATAACCAGTGTCACCACATATCCCATAAAGAAGAACAAAAACTATTCAAGAAAGAGGAAGGTGAAAACAAAAAATACATAGAAGTATAAGATCCCATTCAACTGTGTAAATATATCCATGGCCAGATGGCCCCATAATATATTAAGATGATAGCAGTTTCAGCTTAAGAAAATATGCTAAGGTGTTAGAAACAAAACTAGTAAATTTCAATTTTACTTATTAATAGTGAGACAAAGTAACGTGCTTATAATATGGCCTGGAAAACGATGATTAAAATTCTCAAGTGCTGCATACAATTACTATACATAATTTAAAAACCACAAAATCGCAACCATAATCTTCTAATTCACATTATACGTTCTTTATAATAGGAGCTTTCTCAATGAGATGCAGAAGACCAACTTTTACCTCTACCTATTGCAAGTGAATTCGTAAACATGCATTTTTCTTTTAACTTGTTGCTTTATAAAACCCACGACAATAAATCAGATGCGGCAATGGATGATGCACATTTTGCAAGGATACAGATGATACTCATACCATAGAATTATTATTTTAAAATTACATAAATACAAATCTATAACCTCTATGTTTAACCATATAATTCTACTCAAGACAACTCTTTCTCGGAACATAACAAGATTTTCCTAGAAAATGAAATGAAAATAAAAGAGATCAATGAGAAACTGCTTCAACTCTGTCTCTTTCAAACAAATATCAAACATAAACCACCAATAAAAGATTCTCCAGAAAAAAAAAAAAAAAAAAATGTATAAGCAATGACTGTCTCGTTGCAAAGATAAAGACATGTAAATCGCTTGGCCCAGCCCTTAGTCTCAGATGAAACACACTACATCCGCCATGGAAAAAATCAAACCTTAGAATTTTGCAGATGAATACAATTGAACAGGAAGAAGCACACATCATTTTGAAGAAGAATTAGGCTCCTAATATCCTTTCTTGCTATTCAACATTCTCGCCATAAAAAGTAGCTAGAGAATTGCACTAGATAAAATCATAAAAGTAAATTAAGCTTGTAAAATCCCATCATAAATTACTTATTTTCTGAGAATTAATAAAAAAAAGGTAAAAACTTGTAACGCAAAACCAGATTATCCACTGTGAAGAAGCTCATTTCAATATATCACAAGGTTCAAATAACCATAACAAATTCTTGAGAAAAATAAAAGACAAGTTTATCTCTTGTTTGCTGCCTATAACTAAAAACAGCAGACACAACTTCTTTCAAACAAAGACTATTTACTTAAAATCCAATTCCTAGTCAAAACCTATTCTCCTCAATTATTAATCTTCATGAAAATTCTTATTATAAAGGGAGAAAAAAAAAATCCATCGTCTAAAATCAGTGTCACAAGCCCTAATCTTTTTCTCTCACCCAACAAATGCACTTTCACGTTTCCATTTCTGAATGTCAAAAACTAAAACTTGCCTATTTCCAAGCACAGATTTTTATGCTCAACTTAAAGATCTTACTATTCTAAACCTCAAGAAACGCCAAACACATAAATTTCAGTTTCGTCATCCTTATCTCCTACCCAGATTTCTGCAAAGCCAAGCAGAACTCCGGTTCGCAAAATCCTATAATACAGTCTATTGAAGCCAATTTAAAACAAAATCAAAATAACTCAACAGCCACTTTTCAATTTTCCTTACCTTTACCTAATCTATAACCAGAAACGAATTTTAGGATCTCTCTATTCAGTGGGTATGGAAAATCATCTTCAGTGGGTATGGAAAATCAAAACCCAAAAAAAAATATTCAAAAGAAAAATTCAAAAAAACAAAAACAAAACACAGAAAAGGTTACGGAAAAAAAAAAAAAAAAAAAAAAAAAAAAAAAAAAGCGATTAAATGAAAACCCATTAAAACCAACAAATAGAACAAGAAAGATAAAGAGGGTACCAGCTGTTTCGCGTGGATTGTCGACGAGAGAACCAGCTTGTGAAAATAAGGGCGTGGCATTACGATTACGTTATTTTTCTTTTGTTTTTTTTTTTTTTGTTTTTTTGTTTTTTCTTTTGTGGGGTTGTTTTTGTCGAAGCCCAGAAATGAAAAACGAAAGAGGGATTTTTCAGATGAAAAGCTTGGGATCAGTCATGGAAATTGGAAAGGAGAGTGTAGTTTCAGATCTAAGTTTTGCCCTTTCCTTCTTCCTCTTCTTCCGGTTTTCTCTTCTTCACTGGCTTTGCACTTTGCAGAGTCAAACCACGGTTTCTCTTTGGAAATCCTTTTTTTTTTTTTTTCCCTTTTCTTTTCTTTCCTTTTCCTTTCTTTTGTTGTTAATTTTTTTAAAGAAAGAGAGTACCAACTCAACCCCAACTTGACCTAAAAGTAGAACGAGTCGCGGGTGGGTCCTTGTCAACTCGCCCGAGTCCACTCTTTCTAACTCGGTTCTCTACACTTTACCATTTACTAGTATACTACCATTGTGATTTTTATTTTTATTTTTTATTTTTTATTTTTTATTTTTTTATTTTTTATTTTTTTATTTTTATTTTTTGTATTACTACCATTGTGATTTGTATCGGAATTGTGTGTGATTTTTCTCTGATCTTTTCTTTTGGGTGGAGGAAGTTATAGGGTTATCATAATGTTTTACATTTTTTTTTTAATGTGTTAAGTTATTTATTTAATATAATAGAGGATCAAATGTGCACTCTTATCATATTGTTTAACCCAATAGTGATTATCAAATGTGCACTCTTATCATACTGTTTATCCGGGATCTTTAGTATATAGAAGTTTTTTAAAACTTTTAAGTAGTAAATAGCATAATTTTAATTGTTAAGTAAATAGTAGATTTTTAAAATTTTGATTTTGTGTTTCTCATTTTATCCTTGTGTTTATAATCGGTTTTTTATTTTCATTTTTTCTCTTTTTGGGTTTTCTCTCTCTCTCTCTCTCATTCTAATCTCATGACATCTCCCCCTCATCTCTCTCTCTCTCTCTCTCTCTCTCTCTCTCTCTCTCCTCTTTCTCTACTCGCTCGATCTCTATCTTTTGTGTTCTGCCACCACCGGAACTCATGAGTCACGCCAACGCCAGAGAAGGGATTGATGCTCCTTGCGCGAAGTTATCGGATCTGGTCAAACCAGAACATTGCCAAGATTGAGGATGGCTGTGGAGTTCAAACTCGTGACAGGCAGATCTAACGGTTGTGGATCTCCATCACAGCACGGATCTTCGTGCGTTTGCCATTGTCGAAGAGGACGACGGATTTGCGACAATCTTTTTTTTTTTTTTTTTTTTTTTTTTGTTGGAAGATAGAGAAGGGAGGACAAATCTAGTTAAGTAAAAGGGTAATGCTAGGTATTTTAATGGTGTTAAAAATATGATTTAAACTAATCTATTATTTTCTAAACTTGTTTTTAACGTGTGTTATTAATTTCGATTACGTCCTCTCAAAATTGCCATGTCTTTCGTTCTCCCTATTTTATTTGTAGTTTATGTTAAACTTTTGTGTCATTATCATGTTGGTAAGTCGAATTTGGTCCTATCCTTTTCGTTTAGTTGGTGATCCCAAAATTTGTTTGATAAACGATGGAGTTTAACGGGATGACATTACTAATCTTTTTTTCAAGAGTAAAAAAAGTTACTACAAGATACTGTTGTGACTACAAAAGTAACAGAGTTGTTCTTTTAGAGTATAATTTGAGTGTAGTTTTTGAATTGAATTTGAGTTATAATTTGAGTTGAAGTTAGAACTTGAATAAAATTGAGTAAAATTGAGTGAAGTTAAAACTTAAAAGAACGTGAATTTGAATAAAATTGAAACTTGAGTTGTCTTTTTTTTAGTTTTATGTGTAAAAGAACATATAGAATGCACAACAGTGATTTATAATATTTATTATCACTCTTGTAATCATTTCCATGATTTTTTTTTTAAAATTAAGCAAATAGCCTTTTTTTGGCCATCTTTTTTTAATAAATGATTGAAGTTTTTATTTTTTACATAAATAGCTAAACTTTTTTTTTTTTTTAAGAAAATGACCATTTTTTTACCGTAGTTAATCAGTAATAAATTAATTTATTTTCAATTTATCAAAGATTTATCACTATTTAACTAATAATTTACTTATTAAAATTGATTAGTTACCGACTAACATTAGTTAATCACTAACTGATATAAATTAATATAAATTATCAAGTTAATGATTAACCGTCAAGTTAATCAAATAATGAGCTAAATTAATAATAAAAAAATCATTTTCCTAGCTTTACAAAATTTAGTTCATTTACTAGAAAAACCTGAAAACCGTTTATTTACGCCCAAATCCCGTTTTCTCTTTTTCTGCATTATATAGAAATTAAACCTTATATGTTCTTTTAAATAATTAATTCACCCTTGTGTGTTAACTTTGAAGCATTATCCCTTTTTGCACCTCAAAAGCATTATGATATATATATATATATATATATATATATATCAGTGATGGAGTCAAAAATTTATATTAGGCTAATAATTAAGATAAAAATGTAATAGGACTACGAAATTAATTTTTTAAATCTTAGTGGAGCCTTTCAATACCACACTTCTTATTTAAGTATAAATTATAAAGAAACAAAATAGTTGAGTGTTTTGCTGACTTCGTGCTTGATATATATATATATATATATATATATATATATATATTATGAGATATGAAAGAGCAGAATTATAGCACGATATATATATACATATATATATATATTATGAGATATGAAATAGCGGAATTATATGTGTTTTTTCAAGTTAATCCATAAAATTATAAAATATTCGTTTAAAAAAAAAAGGAGAATACAAGCTAAATAAAACATAAAATGAGTACTCAGATGCAAATTGCATAAAAACATTTGAAAAAAAAAAATTATCATTTTATATATATATATATATTTTTTTTCTAATCTCTAACGCATGCATAAGTTAGATATGGCAATAGTCCTTGCCGGGACGGATGATGATAGGAGAAGCACTTCTCAGTCTGTTTCCGCCCCAATATTCTTATAATATATATTTTACAGAATATATACAAATATGTTGTGAACTCTAAAACATAATAGTTCATAGCTTTATTATAAAGATTTGGTTTCTATATGTTTAGAATTTAATTTGTCTTGTTCTTGATTTCGGTTTAAATTTATAGTAAATTTATATTTATTTTTGTTTTAATTAAATTGTCATAATTTTAAAGTGCACAATTATATTAAATGGAGAATAAAATGGGTACGAATTGGGAATCCCCAATCCTAGCCGTGTATTTCCTTAAACTGGGATGGGAATGGTTTTGGGAAGATAAATTGAGAATTAGAAATCATTATCGGCCTCCTTCTCGCCTCACCCTATCCTGCTGACATCCCACGCATAAGTTGAAGCAATGGATTTTATTTTGTTAACAATTAGAATTTTATAAATTTTAATTGGATCATTATGGTTTGTGAGACGGGTAATTTCAAAATAATTTGGCTTGCGTAAAAATTAATAACGACCCTAAAAAAAGTAACAGTGACCTGATTTCAGGAAAAATTTTTTCTTTTTTTACAGTAGTCACTTATTTCCTTTGAAATAAAATTAATAATAACTTAGTGAGGGCTCTTATGCTTATCTTGATTGGTAATCTTACCAGCCTCCAATATTAGGTTTCTTTTTAAACCGGTATTTAGGGCTTAAGTTTAACTTTCCCCATATTCTTGTTCTTTTCTTAAAAAAAAAAAAAAAAAAAAAAATTTTTTTTTTTTTTTTAAAAAAGAAGACAAAATTAAATTGAAACATAGGGGTAGGAAATTTGAACTTTAGATCTATAGTTAAACTATGCATGCAGCAACATCGTATATTCATGCTTTTTTTTTTTTTTAATGATGCAGCAAGGTTTTTGAGACTTTTTTTGATAGGCATACTTATCGATAATATTAATTTCTAACTGTTAGATTTGGTTAAAATCATATTAAATTTAAAAAATATACAGAATAGACAGAATCTGATACAAATCTAACAACTGAAAAATATAAAATCACTAATAATTCATTTTTTATGATTTTTTCATAAAAATTTCCTTTTCTAATAATGTAAGGGAAAAAGCATATACGAAAATAAATATCCTTATAGCAATGCTCCGCTTTGTAATAAAACTTTAATTATGTCCCACTTGGTTAGAACTCAACTTAGAAGCAAAAAACAAAAATAAAGCGAAAAAAAAAAGTGAAACAATTGTAATGTACTTGAAGTTTGTAATAAAGACTTTAACTATGCCCTACTTGATTATAAAAAAATAAAAGGGAAAAAGAAAAAAAGATATAAGTGCAAAAAAAAAAAAAAAGGAACAATTGTATGGTATTTGATTATTTACTAACGAAACTATTAAGAAAAGGATATAATAAAGCATTTGTATTCCTCATGTTTTTATTTTAGTTTTAAATTTTGTCTTAACTTATGATTCTATGCTAGTAGACAATTCTGGCTCTGCCAATGAAAGAAGGATAACCTTAATATGATCATTTGCTACCTTATTAGGGAATGGTGATATCAAATTTTTAGATTTAATGCTGAGTAAGTTTACCAACTTAATTAGTTAGTAGTCAATCGAAATAAATATCGAGAAAGATGATAAACAACCAAAATATTACAATAAAGATGGTTCAATTCTACACACAATTAAACTACGGAATCAATCAAAAAACTTAGGAAGCAAGGGGAAAAGGTGTATTTATTATTTTACATTTTGTATTTTAAGTTTATAAAAATATATTTTCAGCAAAAATTCATAAAAATATTTTTTGTATCTTGGATGGTCGTAAGATTTTACCTCCGAATTTCAAGTATATGTTAATTCATGCTTTTCTTGGATCAACAACCTATTTTGGCACTTTAATTAACAAATTCATCGTCTATGCCTTATGAATATAATCAAATATTAATGGGAAAATTTTAAAAAATACCCTTCAGAATGGAGTCCTTTTTATTTCTACCCCTTAATATTAACTCATATATTTTTACTTTTTAAACTAGAATTAGTCATGGGATAAAGTTTTTTTTTTTTTTAAAATAGTACTTTTAATAAGTCAAGTATTTGTGAATGTGGAATCTGTAATTTTCTTAATATTATTTTTAATTGACGAATATACTTTTCATATGTAGCTTGAGAAGACAACTAATAAGATTTTTTCTACTATTTTAAGCATATGTTGAATTTGTATTTTAGTACATCTTTATCTATAAGCTGTAAAGAGTAAATTCTTTAATTCAACTATCAAATCGAATATTAAAACAAAACAATATAAATTTAACATGAATTTGAAATCAATCACATACCTTTTCATACAATCAAAATGCAGGATAAATAATTGGCAAAGTATTAAGTTCGACATGCATACAATCCGATAAATATATCTTTTTATTTTTATTTTTTTGTATTCTCATCTAATATCACTCATATGTGTATATAACATTTTTTTTTTAAGCGTAATACTCAACGTAAATTGTGTTGGATTATAATTTTTTATTGTTGCACTTAAACAAACTGAATGTTACACACAAAAATAAACAATATTATACGGGAGTACAAAAAATGTTACATTTACCGAACTAGTCGGGTTGCTGGGCTTAAGACATTTTCTATAATAAGTTGTAAAAAGAAAAACTCCGAATTGTTATGCATTTCAATTCAAACAAAAATTGAATCCGCATAATTCAATCTGAATTGTTCAATCTGTTTAATTCAATCCAATTTGTTGGATTGGATTGGATTGAAAAAATTTTAGATTGATAACGAATAGGGAATTTTCCAATCTGAAGGTTATATATTGAATTGCAAATTGAGAATTTTTCAATCTGCATAATCTGTCAATCTGAACTATATGTATTATATATTTTTTTACATATATTTCTAAATAATACGTATAATATATTAATTTTTTTAATGTATGATATATTTATATGTGTGTATTAATAAATATGTAATGTTGATGAATGATAAAGACTTTACTTTGAGTTCCAATAAAGCTTGTTTGTTATGATTGATTTGTATCCTACATTTTAGTTTACTGTAAAAACTTGAATATGATTATGTTGTAATGAATTAAAATTTGTTGAACTATTTTAATGGTTGCCTCTTGAATTATAGGCCTTGTAACAAAATGTTTCTCAAACTTTAATTTTAGCTTTCTTTTCCTCCTAAATATCAGTAACTCTTGCAAAATTTATATTTTTATTAAATTTTTATTTCCATTATTGTTGTTGGCTGCAATTTATGAACTCTCGAAGGTCTCTAGGTTGAGGAAATTAAGGAGAAAGTTAGGTATAGTTAAAAATAATAATAACTCATGCTGTGTAATTACACTTTCATGTTACTGCATGATGATGAGTTAATGAAGTAATTGTTTACTAAAGCACTCAAACGACACTCATTATTTATGTAATACGTGTTATTATGTTACAAATCTTAGCTTGAGGAGATCTTTTGTTAATTTTAAAATTTTACATGACATTTTTCATCAAGAATTTAACATAAGAGGAAAATTTGAGAGAACCACTGAAGTTCAAGAAAAAAAAAAGTAAAATTAAAGTTCAGGGTGCATTTTGTGACAAAGCCTAGAATTCGGGAGCAACCTTCTAATTTATCATTTTTTATGTTATGTTTGTGTTTATTTCTAATTTTATTATTAATTTCTAGCTTTTAATAGTAGTGAATAGAGAAGGCCTACAAGAGCCTTAAATTTAAAGTCCCAAAACATAAGCTCAATACGTGAATCTTTGAAGTTCATTGTTTTCTGTTGGATTGTGGGGCTCATGGATTAGTGACGGATTGAAATATTTCCAATCTAAAATAATAGATTGAATTACAGATTTAATCCGTATAATCTAATTGGTGAACACCTTATTTAAACCAAAAATTTCAGGAGGGTCTTGCTTGTTTGTTTTTTAAGTTAAATTCATGAAGAATTGAAGTTGAGTTGAGTCAACTCGATACTCAATGGATTCACAACTCACTGAGTCAAAATCAAGAAGAAGCCTTGACGAGTCATCTAGGCACTTTTTTTGGCACTTAGTGGAATATACAATTTGCTATATCTAATCAATTGACAATTGAAATCCTACGGTTTTATTCCATTCTTCTAGGACAAGGCTTTTAATTAATTTATTTATTTATTTATTATATATGGATGAGAAAGAAAATTAAAAAAAAAGAGAAAGAAAATTAAAAAAAAAGAGAAAGAAAAGTAAAAATAATAATTTTCAAAGAGCAATAATTAGGACAATGTACACGTGTCAGATCAGGGTGTTTTTATTTTTTAGGGGACCACGTCCACTAATATGAAGTACTATGTTGAGTCAGCTGAATAACGCAGACTTAAGAGGAGCAGGGGCACAACATAGTGTGTATAAACTTGTTGAGCTTTCACTTCCAAATTACAAAGAGAGGAAAAAAAGGAGAGAAAAAGGAAAAGCACACTGAGTTGGAGTTGTTGCCGAGAAAGTTTGATTTGACTTCGCCAATAATTGGGCCTCTTTGCATTGGTTAAATAGGATGGATCCAAAAATGGACGAGAGAAAATTAATACAGTTGAAAGTTTGGGTCGGGTTAAGCTGAGGGGTTCAAAAAATTTTTTTTCTTTGGAAGAAGGGGGCGTACATCGGGGCAGGTCAAACCTCTCGGCTGGCTGGGTCGAGAATTTATACCCTATAGTCTATTCGGGACGGTCAGCCTGATTTAGCTTTTTTAAAATTTTTTTTCTTTAGTTGCCTTATAAAGTTTCGGGCTGACTTGGCTCAACCTCGACCCATTTTGATTTTTAAGACGAGATGGGTCAACCTTCTCTTTACATGAGCTAGCCCGGTCCAATTTCTCTCTCCATTTGGATTGTTGGTCCGGGCAACCCAAATTTAGTGATTTAGAGAAATACCACTTCTAAAATATTGAATATCAAACATATAATTTTGTGAAAATTTAACATAATTTTCATATTAAAGTAATATAAATGAATGGTTAGATTTAAAAAGTGGTATGCATCCTAAACTTATACGACCTTTAGAAGGGTGAACAACATTTATCTAGATGATAATAATTAAAATATGGTTAAGATTTCATTATTGTGGACATATTTGTTTGGCAGTATTAAAGTATTTTATTGTATAATAATTCGTAAGACAATGTTTAGTATGATTTTCGTATTGTATAAATTAATACAATAGTAAATTAATACAATCTATGCTGTATTATAGAATACGGCTCATTTTTTATATATTATTTTGTATTTTTTATAGTGGATATATGATTTATGTCAGGGTTAGGCACGACTATGGGTCGGGGTTAGGCACGATTTTAAGTCAGGATTAAGACAATATAGAGTCATGTCGAAATTTATAATTATTTAAAAATTGAGTGGGCATAATGCAAATTTATATTTTTTAAAAATAAATTTTGACTAATTAATTTTTACAAAATTACATTTTGACCCCAACATTTTGTCCCCTCATTTTTTATAAAATTATATTTTGACCCTAAAATTTTTGAAAAATTATATTTTGACCCTAAAATTTTTGAAAAATTACATTTTGACGCAAAATTTAAAATTTTATATTTTGACCTATTATAGAATACGTCATGACACTAAATACCGTATATTATAATAATATAACACAATACAATACACCTTATACTATTCAATACAATACATACTACTAAACATGACCTATATGTATAGCGCAATTGGAATATAATGAGGTTGGTTCACGGACATCTTGTAACCATTGCTTGACACCAACATGGGGTGGATATTTCAAGTGTATCTCAAAGTTAAGGGTAGTTAATTAATCTACAGACATAAATTTTAAATAGACAGGGACACAAATCTAAAGAGTAATAAGGAGAGTTATAATACTAAGTGGGAAAGGTAAGTTTCTATGGTGCTGGAAGAAAAATTCTCAGTATCGTGTCAGAAATACGATAATTTATGAATTTTATATTGAAACTTATAAATTTCAAACGTTGGAGTTACGTACACGTTATGAATATGATAGACTTGTGAATTTTAGAGGATGATGATAACTTGTGAATTTTAAGTTAGAACTTGCGCATTTCAAACGTTAAAGTTATAAGTTACGATGAACTTGTGAATTAACATGGTACCTTGAAAACATGGTCGAAAGACCCCAAAAAAAGGGGCACATTCTCAAGTTTTATCATTGGAAAAATAACAAGGTGAAGGATGGAAATTTTTGATTTTGAAGATCCTTTCTGAAAAAAAAAAAAAAACTCTTAAATATAGTCAAACCCACCCTTATGAGTAATGATGGATTAAATTCATGGGGATGAATCCCATTTTCCCTTGTAGCTACTCCAATGACCTCTTCGAAGAGTGAAAGGTCTACGACTCTGTTTGACAATTGAGCGCTAGTTTTGCAATATCACACGATATAGTTGGCGATCGAGGAAAACACAATGGCATCACGATGAGGCGCTTCCACGAGGAAAACATAATAAAAATTCTTCTTAGAGTATGTACTCTTAAATCTAATATTCTTTGTCAAGTAAATAAAATATTCACTATTTACTGAAATAAGAAAAATATTTACTCACTGACCAAAGTAGAAACCGCAACAAAATCCTTTAAAGCAGAGGAAGAAAGTAAGGTGTATAGGTTGAAAATCTCAAGATCTTTCAAATTCTTCCATACCAACATTTTATAACAAACTGATTCCGTTCAATTAGAAACTGATTTTTCCTTAAGATTTTCACTTCAATTTAATCCAATGATCAAGAGATTTCTTTTTCAAGGCAAAACCTCCAAATTTATACCCAAAAAAAAAGTAACGCTCCAATATATATATATATATATATATATATATATATATATATATATTGGAAAATAAGAATGCACGAATATTACACTTCATATCAATCAACAGAATTAATATCCAAAAAGGAAATGACCACAAAGAAAAAAAATAAGCAATTGATATAATAAAAGAATGCATAGAGCAGCTACGCGATTTTTTTTTTAATGAAAAGTAGGGAAATAAAATTTAAATCTTATCATCAAAAGTAGCAGTAAAACTACTAGCAACCTAGACCAAAAAAAAGGTAATGTGAAGTTGAGACTTAGATTAATTGTTGAGTTTTGATATCTAACTTATCATATTATATCAGGTCATTTAAAATTTTGAAATATTTTTATTTTCTTTTTACATGCTTTTCTATTTAAGCTATAGTCAGCACAATATGGTTATTAAACACATATTTGAGACACTAAAATTTGAACATGAACCAAATTCGATGAATCACGATTTTCTGCTGGGCATGGGCTCATTTTGGATATATCAGTAATGAAGGTCTAAATAATCATTTTGTTGTTAATTTTTTTCTAAATTTTTTTTTTTTTATATATTTTCATTCCTGACACCGAAAAAAAAAAAAAAAAAAGTTCTCACAACCGTCACCGGGACAAGATCCAACTAGCCTGCCGATATAACCGTTTTGGCTCGTCTTGGTTTTAGTTTCCTTGAACAACTCCTCCTAACGCATTAAAAGACAACAAAACCGTCCTCAAATAATCCCATTAATTACCAATTAATTTACGTTATTAAACTTTTTATATCAGTTTCAGAGAAAAAAAAAAAAATCATCAAACATTCTTCACGCCTGTGTTTGGAAGATTTTTTTCGCACATTCAATTCAACGAAAATTTCGTTTCTGTAAAGTAGTTACATTAATATAGACATCATTTTCAACTTTGGTACGTCCGTACGCTCATCCTTGATTTTTATTTCTTTAAATTTACATGCGCATTTGTTATCTGGCCTTAAATTTTTTTTTTTTTTTTTTTTTTTTTTTTTTTTTTTTTTTTAATATCTATTGGGTTTTCTTTTGTTTCCTTTATTCATGCATGTAAATTTCATTGCTTAATTTGTTGTTTGTTTTTTCACTCTATATCAATTATCATGTTAGATTTTGTTACAATATATATATGTTTATTTGCACACGTTAATCTTTTTATTTCTCAAATCAATTTAGCACTTTCCTTGTATTTATCACCGAAAGAGTTGGTCAAGTACTACTTATTATATTGTATTGTTGATTGCTTAAATCGTACAAAAATTCTCTTTTGCAGAAAAACGCTTCCACTTTTCTCTAATATCATGGCTGAATCTGAAATGATCATGATCATGATGATCACATTGATATTGATGGTGATGATCAACTTTGTAGCAGAAGCAGCAGATACAAATGATGTTTATGATCCGTGCTCAGATAGCAAAGTCCAGAAATTGGATGGTTTCACCTTTGGCCTTGCGTTCTCCACGAAAGAATCCTTCTTTTTCAATCAAACCCAACTTTCACCTTGTGATAAGCGTCTCTCGCTTTCTGATAGTAATGCCCAACTCGCAGTATTCAGGCCTAAAGTTGATGAAATCTCTCTTTTGTCTATTGATGGAAACACATTTGATCCGGTATGTACGTGTGCCCACTAATGAAGACGTAACTATTGAAAATTCGTCCATATATATGTGTATATAGTTTATGTTTATGCAGTGATCAAAGATTCTAGGTCTTAATATTGTGTAAATATTGCTAGTTATTGAACCATCATGATCACCACTAATTGCTTGTGAGTTTAAAGGTATCTTGATTTGATATATGCTTCTCTCCTAATTCATTTAATTTGTATGTTCTTCAGCCAATTCTTATTTTAATTTCACATTTATTTTTTACGGGTTGATTTTATATGTCTTTTTGGAACTGCTTTTTTTTTTTTTTTTTTCTTTCCTGGCTTGAGAGTTTTCGTGGTTTGCCGTAATTAGTCCAATATTAGGGCACTATGTTATATGACTTTACACTCTCATTCAAATTTGTTGCAGCAAACCACTAATTTGTTTGTTGAGCTAGGAGTAAGAAAAACAAAGGCACATTTACATATGTTCTAAGAATTCTTAGTATGTTGAGGTTGTTTGATCAATGCAACATTAACTATTCTTTTTTTCCCCCTTGCACTACACAATAATCACAGTTTACATAAACAAAGTACCAACTGATATGATTTCATGACATCTCAGGTTACGTCTGGAGGGTATATGGTAGCATTTGCTGGAAGAAAGTACGCAGCAAGATCACAACCAATATTGGTTGCTGACAGCACACACACTATAACCAGTTTCACTTTGGTATGAAAATAAAAAAAAAAAAATGTCCTTTTTGGGAATTTTTATCCTTCATAAGCGTCTTTTTTTCAATACCGGTAGTAACTGTTGTTTTGACCATTTGATTAAATTTTTAACCGTCTAATCTATAATTCAGAGCACTTATTGCGTGTCACAAGCTGCAAACTTTTAACATTGACACTCACAAGTCATATCTTTGAAAAAATTAATCAAATATTTAAACCAACAATTCTCACCAATAATGAAAAAAGACCGTTACTCTTCCTCTCACTTCCCTAAAAGCGTATTAATTATCGAATACTATTTAACTTGTTGGTTCATAGGTACTTGAATTCCAGAGTGGTACTCTTCAGAACCTGTATTGGAAGAAATTTGGGTGTGACAAGTGCTCTGGGGGTCCTTTTGTCTGCCTAAATGAGCAAGACTGTGCAGTGCCAAACTCCAAGTGCAAGAGCAATGGTGGGACTTTTGACTGCAATTTAAGCATACAACTGACTTTCTCAGGCACAGACAAGAATCTTGATGCACTTAACTCATGGTACGAGGTGAAGAATCTACGACAGTATTCACTCTTTGGACTATTCTCCAATGTTCGTAATTCTATCATGGGCAACTATCACAATCTTTTCTAAGCCTTGTGGATTGTTCGCTAATATTGTTATTGTGTGTGAAACAGCCATTGTATGTGCTAAGATAGAAGCTCAAATTATTAGTTTGAAGGCATTTTCCATTATATATATACACACACATATATTTCATTTAGCCTCTCTTCTTAAAGAATACTGTTGTTTTGCACTATGTGTGTGTGCGCGCGTTGTGTGTGGAATCCAGGAAATATATAGCCAGGTTAGCTACAGAAAACAAATTACTTGTATTCAAAGGTAATATCTTTCTTTTTTTTTTTTTTTCTGTTTTTTTTAGGGAAATATGTATAGGTAATATCAGAATATTAATTGTTGAATAAAATAGCGCCATGCCGTCATCCTTTTTGTTCTAAGCACTTGGAAATGTATATTGAACGGTAATTAAATGAAAAAAGTTCCAAATCCGAACACACATAATCATGTCAAATTATTGTCGTTTTTCCGTATATTCGTTATTTTTGAATGATAGTCATTGTGAGATTGTTGTCGTTGTTGTAGATTGTTTCCATTTTTTTCTAGTGCATTTCGTATTTTAAGGATGTCAGCGTTTCCAGTTACAGTGGTTTTCATCTTGTCATGCTTTTATATTTGAAGGATTTTCTTTAGATTCTCTTTTTTTTTTTTTTTTTTTTTTTTTTTTTTTTTTTTTTTGTTAGATGTCATTCAGTTAGAGATTTTCGTCTCTTAGATGTCGTTTAACAAAGGGTAAAAAAAACGCGTGCACACACGCACACACAAAGGTATCGCCAATGGGGTCCTTAAATAGGAAATGAACATGACCAATAATCACATAGAGAAGCATTACCAGTTATAGAACAGAGTTAACAAAATTACTAATGCTCCCTACAACACACGAACCATTCGATTTAGTTGTCAAACTAAATCAGTAACCAATAAACATAACCAATAAGCATTTATCCTTGTCAAAATCAGTAATTCCACAAAACTATCAACTGCGTAGATTGACCGAACGCAGAAAGCCTTCCACTGGCAGGCGATTGTGTTTTTCACAGAATTTCTCGTTACTCATGTCAGCATTCTCACTTCTGATATCTCCTGGTGTTGTCACCAAAAACCTTCCCCGATTGACAGAACGTTCCACTATTGCAATGAGTGTAGTAGAAAATATGCTTTCTATGGGTGCGCCTATATACACAGTACACGACAACTTGATAAGTACAGCTGAATATAGCAATTATATACCAAGGATTTATAGCAGCGTCATTCGTAACATGGGTCCTCCACTTTCAATCATCAACGAGTTCATCTATATGAATGTTATTAAACCTATAGTTAAAGTGGAGTCAGATGGACCTACTGAGTGTTACTTTGCCAGTAAGGTCTGATTGAACTGTCACTTAAGGTACTTGTCCACCAGACACATCCTTCCCTTCACGGTAATCAAGGAGAGAATATGCATAAGAAAGTCTCAAGTCATCTTCTTTCGCGTAAAGAGAAACTGTCTTCTCTTCTACATCAAGGAGAAGAATACGCAATTGATCAACCTTCCTTCTATTCCATTTCTACAGATCAAGATTCGAGCTCTTCAATCAATCCAATCAGTTGTAAGCGAGACTGGATATAACTCTCTTCAATTATTCCTGGGATGGGAGGGAGTAGGTCTTGCTTCCTATTTGTTAATTCATTTCTGGTTTATATGACTTCAGGCAGATAAAGCAGCTACAAAAGCTATGCCTGTCAATCAAGTAAGGAATTTTGAATTAGCTCCTGGGTATATAGATCCAATACAATAGATAGTAAGGTAGAAATAACTAGATGAACCTTTCTACCACACTATCTATTGTATGAAGATAGGGGATTGATATAGATCAATCTTTAATTTGTATCAACATATATTGTAATGTAAATATATGTAAATGTGACTTTCTTGATCCTTCTTCAAGCGCCTGCAAGCAAGCTACGGGCTGATAAGCAGCCACGCGAGTAGCAGGAGGGGATGAATCTCTAGACCTAAAAGCAGTTATATAAAACACTGCTGCCACTTCCTTTGCTACCGGCTTCTTTCAATCAAGAAGTAAAACTCGATTTATCTTTTTGGCTTAGCCGAACTCCCCACCTGTCTGTCCCAACATCCATGAAGTCTTTAGTCCTGATCCTCATCACTAGACTGAAGGGAACGAAAGAAGGGGAAGAAGAGGGAGGCTTTCTTGGCCCGGGGCCGGCTCCTTTCGATCTGGATAAATAATGATTTGAATAGATGGCTCAGTGGCTTAGCTTGGCTTCGGAAGGAATGAAGCGAGAAGGGAGGAAGGTTGATTGCCTGGATTTATGGTTTCTCCTACCGCCGGTAGGGACCTAGGAAAGCGTTTCAATAAGAGCCCTAGTTCCCTCTTTGAGACCTCATCACTTCAATTCAAGCACAAACCAATTTCTTTCTTAGTCACCAGGCTCCGTGCACCTTTTGTACTTCAGTAGGGCGAGCTGTTTGATAGTGACTTCTTTCGTTTGGTAGGGCGACGAAAGGCTTCTTCAATCTAGGAAATAGCCCCCATTCCATCATTGTCTAAATGAGACGACGAGTGTTGAACTTACCTCTCTCGTCTACTGTGACTTTAGTCTTCACCGCAGGATGGTTCGTCTTCTTATCTGGATTATGGAATTCCCCTACTTGAGTGAGCTGAGCTTCTACAATCAAGATTCCCTTCTCTAATCTATGTAACTGTCTCCTTGGTGAGCTTTCTCCATGCGGTGGGCGCACGTCGTTTTTATTTTATTATATTTTTTAAAGACGAAAAATAAAAAAAAATCATAAAAAATAGAATATTCATCAAAAAATGGTGTCGCTTGCTGCACTAATTCTTAAAATTCATATATTAATTTTTGAATGTAAAAAATAATTAAAAATATAAAGTTTTGACCCATCTCGGCCCCTGAGCTGTGCCCTGGGCACCCCAATACGCAGGTCGGGGGCATTTTGACAGCGTTTTACTTTTTTTGTCATTTTTTGATGCCATATTTTTCTGGCATAACTAGAAAAATGTAAGGATCATGTCTGTAAAATTTCATTATTTTTTTACATCATTTTCATTTTATTATATTTTTTAAAGACGAAAAATAAAGAAAACTATAAAGAATAGAATATTCATCAAAAAATGGTACTACTTGTTGCTTTAATTCTGAAATATCATATATTAATTTTTGAATACAAAACATAAATAAACATATAAATTTTTTACCCATCCCGACCCTTGAGCTGGCTCCTGAGCGCCCCCAATAAGCGCGCTGAGGGACTTTTTGACAACGTTTTATTTTCTTGATCATTTTTTGAGGCTATTTTTTGAAGCATGCCGAGAAAAATGTGAGAATCGTGTCTGCAAAATTTCATTATTTTTTGATGTAGTTTTTATTTTATTATATTTTTTAAAGACGAAAAATAAAGAAAATCATAAAAAATAGAATATTCATCAAAAAATAGTACCGCTTGTTGCATTAATTCCTAAATATCATATATTAATTTTAGAATATAAAACATAAATAAACATAAATTTTTTACCCATCCCATCCCTTGAGCTGGCCCCTGGGAGCCCCCACTAAGCGGGTCAGGGACTTTTTGACAACGTTTTATTTTTTTTGTTATTTTTCAAGGCCATCATTTAGCATGCCTAGAAAAATGTGTGGATCATGTCTGTAAAATTTCATTATTTTTTTTCGTCGTTTTTATTTTATTATATTTTTTAAATACAAAAAATAAAGAAAATCATAAAAAATAGAATATTCATCAAAAAATAGTGCCGCTTGTTACATTAATTCCTAAAAATCATATATTAATTTTAGAATGTAAAATATAAATAAAAATGTAAAATTTTAACCCATCCCAGCCCCCTAACTGGCTCATGGGCGCCCTACTACGCTGGTCGGGGCTTTTTGATAGCGTTTTACTTTTTTTGTCATTTTTTGAGGCCTTCTCTCCTAGAAAGCCTAGAAAAATGTAAGGAACGTATCTGTAAAATTTCATTATTTTTTTTACGTCGTTTTTATTTTATTATATTTTTTAAAGATGAAAAATAAAGAAAATCATAAAAAATAGAATATTCATCAAAAGATGGTACCGGTTGTTGCATTAATTCCCAAAAATCATATATTAATTTTAAGAAAACAAAACATAAATAAAAATATAAATTTTTTATCTATCCCGGCCCCTGAGATAGCCCCTAAGCGCCCAATTACACGAACCAGAGGCTTTCTGACAACTTTTTACTTTTTTATGTCATTTTTGGAGGCCATTTTTTCTGGCATGCCTAGAAAAATGTAACGATCGTGTCTGCAAAATTTCATTATTTTTTGACGTCATTTTTATTTTATTATATTTTTTAAATTTTAAAAATATAGAAAATCATAAAAAAATAGAATGTTCAACAAAAAATGGTGCCGCTTACTGTATTAATTCCTAAACATCATATATTAATTTTAGAATGTGAAACATAAATAAAAATGTAAATTTTTGACCCATCTCGGCCCTTGAGCTGGCCCCTGGGCGCCCCTCTACGCAGGCCGATGGCTGCTTGACTGTGTTTTACTTTTTTTCTCATTTCTCGAGACCATTAATTTTTGACATGCCTAGAAAAATGTAAGGATCGTGTCTACAAAATCTTATTATTTTTTGACGTTGTTTTTATTTTATTATATTTTTTAAAGACATAAAAATAAAGAAAATCATTAAAAATAAAATATTCATCAAAAAATGGTGCCGCTTATTGCATTAATTCCTAAAAATCATATATTAATTTTAGAATACAAAATATAAATATACATATGAATTTTTGACTCATTCTGGCCCCTAAGCTGGCCTCTGGGCGCCCAACTACCTGGGACGGGGGCTTTTTGACAGCGTTTTACATTTTTTGTCATTCTTAAGGCCATATTTTATGGCATGCCTAAAAAAATATAAGGATCGTGTCTGCAAAATTTCATTATTTTTTGACGTCATTTTTATTTTATTATATTTTTTAGAGACATAAAAATAAAGAAAATCATAAAAAAAATAGAATATTCATCAAAAAAATGGTGTCGCTAGTTGCATTAATTCCTAAAAATCGTATATTAATTTTAGAATGCAAAATAAAAATAAAAATGTTAATATTTGACCAATCCTGGCCCCTGAGCTGGCTCTTAGGCCCCCCATTACGTGGCCCGGGGATATTTTGACAATGTTTTACTTTTTTTTGTCATTTTTTGAGGATGTTTTTTTTTTTCTAGCATGCCTAAAAAAATGTAAGGATCTTGTCTGGTAAATTTCATTATTTTTTTATGTCGTTTTTATTTTATTATATTTTCTAAGACAAAAAATAAAGAAAATCACAAAAATGACAAAAATTGGCGACAAAAAATGACAAAAAAAGTAAAAGACTGTCAAAAAGACACCGACCTGCGTAGTGGGGCGCCTAGAGGCCGAGATAGGTCACAAATATACATTTTTTTATGTTTTACATTTTAAAATTAATATACGATTTTTAAGAATTAATGTAACAAGCGGCACCATCTTTCGATAAATATTCTAGTTTTTATGATTTTCTTTATTTTGTCTTTGAGAAATAAAATAAAATAAAAGTGAGGTCAAAAAATTATGAAATTTTGCAGAAAGGATTTGAACATTTTTCTGGGCATGCCTTTTAAAATGGCCTCAAACAATGGCAAAAAATAGGAAAACATTGTAAAAAGCCACCAACCCGCGGAGTGCAGCGCCTATGGGCCGTGATGAGTCAAAAATTAACATTTTTATTTATTTATTGCATTCTAAAATTAATATACGATTTTCTTTATTGATCAATATTCTATTTTTTATGCTTTTCTTTATTTTTTTCTCTTTCAAAAAGAAAATAAAATAAAAGCCACGTCAAAAAATTATGAAATTTTGTAGCGATGATTCTTACGTTTTTCTCGGCATGCTTACAAAATATGGCCTCAAAAAATGACAAATACAAAGTAAAACGCTATTCAAAAATCCCTGGCCTACATAGTGGGGCACCCAAGGGCCGAGATAGGTAAAAGAATTACATTTTTATTTATGTTTTGCATTCTAAGATTAATATACAATTTTAAGGAATACCAGCGGCACAAACTTTTGGTAAATATTCCATTTTTTATGATTTTTTTATTTTTTGTGTTTCAAAAATAAAATAAAAACAAAATAAAAATGGCGTAAAAAAATTATGAAATTTTTTAGACACGATCATGACATTTTTCTGGGCATACTGACAAAAACTGGCCTAAAAATGACCCAAAAAAAAGTAAAACGTTGTCAAAAAGCTCTTATCTTGCGTAGTGAGGCGCTCAGGGGCCAGGATGGGTCAAAAATTTACATTTTTATTTACGTTTTGCATTCTAAAATTAATAAATAATTTTTAGGAATTAAGGTAACAAGCGGCACCATCTTTTGATATTTATTCTATTTTTTATGATTTTCTTTATTTTTTGTCTTTAAAAAAGAACACAAAATAAACTAAAAATGACATCCAAAAATTATAAAATTTGGCAGACACGATCTTTACATTTTTTTGGGCATGCCTGCAAAAAAATAGCCTAAAATAAGATAAAACACTATCAAAATGCCCCCGGCCGCGTAATAGGGCACTCAAGGGCTGCGATGAGTAAAAAATTTACATTTTTATTTAAGTTTTGCAGTCTAAAATTAACATATGATTTTTTTGGAATGAATGCATCAAGCGACACCATTTTGTTATCAATATTCTACTTTTTATCATGTTCTTTATTTTTTTGTCTTTGAAAACTAAAATAAAATATAAATGGCGTCACAAAATTATGAAATTTTGCATCCAAGATCCTTATATTTTTCTAGGCATGCCTGCAAAAAATGGCCTAAAAAATGACAAAAAAGTAAAACGCTATCAAAAAGTTCCCAGGCCGTGTGGTATGGCGCCTAGGCGCCGGGATAGGTTAAAAATTTATATTTTTATTTATGTTTTTATAGGAATTAATGCAATGAGCGGCACCATCTTTCAATAAATATTCTAGTTTTCATGATTTTCTTTATTTTTTGTCTTTAAAAAATAAAATAAAATAAAATGAGGTCAAAACTTTATGAAATTTTGCAGCTAGGATCCCTACATTTTTCTGGGCACGCTTGTGAAAAATGCCCTAAAAAACAAAAAATAGGAAAATGCTGCGAAAAAGCCCCCGACCCGAGTAATGGCGCCTAGGACTGGGATGAGTCAAATATTAAAATTTTAATTAATATTTTGCATTCTAAAATTAATATATGATTTTTATGAATTAATGCAATAAGCGACACCATTGTTTGATCAATATCCCATTTTTTATGATTTTCTTTATTTTTTGTCTTCGAAAAAAAATAAAATAAAAACGACGTCACAAAATTATGAAATTTTGTGGCCATGATTCTTACGTTTTACTAGGCATGCCTACAAAAATTTATGACAAAAAATGACAAAAAAAAAGTATAACGCTGTCAAAAAATCCGCGGCCCGCATAGTGGGGCACCCAGGGCCAGGATAGGTCAAAAATATATATTTGTATTTATGTTATGCATTCTAAGATTAATATACAATTTTTAAGAATTAATGCAACAAGCAGCACCAACTTTTGGTAAATATTCTATTTTTTCTGATTTTATTTATTTTTCATCTTTGAAAAATAAAATAAAATTGGAGTAAAAAAATTATGAAATTTTGCAGACACGATCCTTAAATTTTTCTGGACGTACCTGGAAAAAAAATGGCCTAAAAACTACCTAAAAAATAGCGTAAAAAATGGCCTAAAAATGGCAAAAAAAACTAAAACGATGTCAAAAGCCCCTGGCTCGCGTAGTGAGGCGCTCAGGGGCCGGGATAGGTAAAAAATTAACATTTTTATTTACGTTTTGCCTTCTAAAATTAATAAACAATTTTCAGGAATTAATGCAACATGCGGCACCATTTTTTTAGGATTATTATATTTTTTTTTTATGTTTTTCTTTATTTTTCGTCTTTGAAAAACAAAAATGGCGTCAAAAAATTATGAACATTTGTAGACGTGATCCTTGCATTTTTTTGGACATACCTGTAAAAAATGGTATAAAAATGACAAAAAAAGTAAAACACTGTCAAAAAAACACCCGGCCCACGTAGTGGGACGCCTAGGGCCAGGATAGGTCAAAAATTTACATTTTTATTTATGTTTTGCATTCCAAGTTTAATAAACGATTTTTAGGAGTTAATGCAACAAGTGGCACCATGTTTTGATAACTATTCTAGTTTTTATGATTTTCTTTCTTTTTCATCTTTGAAAAATAAAATAAAATAAAAACAACGTCAAAAAATTACGAAATTTTGCAAACACAATTCTTACATTTTTGTGGGCATGCCCACAAAATATGGCCTACAAATGACAAAAAAAGTATAACACTATCATATTTTGAAAAATAAAATAAAATAAAAAAGACATCAAAAAAATTATGAACTTTTGCTGACAAGATCCTTAAATTTTTCTGGACATGCCTATAAGAAATTGCCTAAAAAATGACAAAAAAAAAAGGAAAGCGTTGTCATAAAGCCTCCGGCCCGTGTAGTAGGGCATCTAAGGGCTGCGATGAGTCAAAAATTACATTTTTATTTTTATTTTGCATTGAAAAATTAATAAATGCTTTTTGGGAATGAATACAATAAGCGGCACCATCATTTGAAAAACATTCTAGTTTTTATGATTTTCTCTACTTTTCATTTTTGAAAAAGAAAATAAAATAAAAATGACGTCAAAAAATTATGAAATTTTTCAGGCATAATCCTTACATTTTTCTGGACATGCCTGCAAAAATTAGCGCCAAAAAAAGGCAACAAAAAGTAAAACGATGTGAAAAAGCCTCTAGACCGCGTAGTGGGGCGCTCAGGGCTTGGGATGGGTAAAACATTTATATTTTTATTTATGTTGTACATTCTAAAATTAATAAACAATTTTTAGAAATTAATGCAACAAGCAGCTCCATCTTTTGATAAATATTATAGTTTTTATTGTTTTCTTTATTTTTCATCTTTAAAGAATAAAATAAAATAAAAATGATGTCAAAGAATTATGAACTATTATAGACATGATCCTTACATTTTTCTGGTCATGCTGTAAAAAATGGCCTCAAAAAATGACAAAAAAGGGAAAACACTGTCAAAAAGCCCCTGACCTATGTAGTGGGACGCCCAGGGGCCACGATGAGTAAAAAATTTACATTTTTATTTATGTTTTGCATTCAATAATTAATATACGATTTTTAGTAATTAATGCAACTAGCAGCACCATGTTTTGATCAATACTCCATTTTTTATTATTTTCTTTATTTTTTGTCTATGGAAAAGAAAAGAAAATAAAAATGAAGTCACAAAATTATGAAATTTTGCAACAACGATTCTTACATTTTTCTGGGCATGCTTGTAAAAATTGGCGACGAAAATGACAAAAACAAAAGTAAAACGCTGTCAAAAAGTCTCCCGCACACATAGTAAGCGCCCAGGGGCCGGGATAGGTCAAAAATTTACATTTTTATTTATGTTTTGCATTCTAAGATTAATATATGATTTTTAGCAATTAAGTCAACAAGTGGCACCATAATTTCATAAATATTCTATTTTTTATAATTTTCATTATTTTTCGTCTTTGAAAAGTAAAATAAAATAAAATAAAAATGACGTCAAAAAATTATAAAATTTTGCAGACACGATCCTTTCATTTTTCTGGGCATGCCTGCAAAAAATGACCTAAAAATGACTAAAAAAAGTAAAACACTGTCAAAAAGTCCCCGGCCCGCGTAGTGGGGCACTTAGGCGCCGGGATGGGTCAAAAATTTTCATTGTTATTTATGTTTTGCATTCTAAAATTAATAAAGAATTTTTAGGAATTAATACAATAAGCAGCGCCATTTTTCAATAAATATTCTAGTTTTTATGATTTTCTTTATTTTTCGTCTTTCAAAAATAAAATAAAATAAAAACGACGTGAAAATTATGAAATTTTGCTCACACAATTCTTACATTTTTTTGTGCATGCTTGAAAGAAATGGCCTAAAAATGACAAAAAAAATAAAACGCTTTCAAAAAGCCCCAAGCCCGCATAGTGCGGCACTCAGGGGCCAAGAGAAGTCAAAAATTTATATTTTTATTTATGTTTTACATTCTAAAATTGATAAACGATTTTTAGGAATTAATGCAACAAGCAACACTATCTTTTGATAAATATTCTAGTTTTTACGATTTTCTATATTTTTCATCTTTGAAAAATAAAATAATATAAAAACGTCAAAAAATTATGAAATTTTGCAGACACGATCCTTACATTTCTCTGGGCATGCCTGCAAAAAATGGCAAAAAAAGCAAAACGCTGTTAAAAAGCCCCCAGCCCGCGTAGTGAGGCTCAGGGGCTAGGGTGGGTCAAAAATTTACATTTTTATTTATGTTTTGCATTCTAAAATTAATAAACAATTTTTAGGAATTAATGCAACAAATGGCACCAATTTTAGATGTATATTCTATTTTTTTACGATTTTCTTTATTTTTCATCTTTGAAAAATAAAATAAAATAAAAACGTCACAAAATTATGAAATTTTACAACCACGATTCTTACATTTTTTTGGGCATGCATGGAAAAATTGGCGACAAAAAATGGCAAAAAAAGTAAAACGCTGTTAAAAATCCATCGGCTCGCATAATGGGGCGCCTAAGGCCGGGATAGGTCAAAAATTTACATTTTTATTCATGTTTTGCATTCTAAGATTAATAAACGATTTTTAAGAATTAATACAATAAGCGGCACCGTCTTTTGATAAAGATTCTAATTTTTATGATTCTTTCTTTTTCGTCTTTGAAAAATAAAATAAAATAAAATAAAAACAACATCAAAAGATTATAAAATTTTGCAAACACGATCTTTACATTTTTCTGGACATGCCCGCAAAAAATGGCCTAAAAATGACAATAGGTATAATGCTATCGAAAAGCACCCAACCCGCGTGGTAGGGCACTCAAGGGCCGAAATAGGTTATGAATTTACATTTTAATTTATGTTTTGTATTTTAAAATTAATCTATGATTTTTAGGAATTAATGCAACAAGCGACACCATCATTTGATAAATATTTTGTTTTTTATGATTTTCTTTATTTTTCGTGTTTGAAAAATACTATAAAATAAAAATGACATCAAAAAATTATAAAATTTTCCAAACACGATCCTTGCATTTTTCTAGACATGCCTGCAAAAAATAACGTCAAAAAAAGACAAAAAAAAAAACGCTGTCAAAAAACCCCCGACCTGCATAATGAGGCACTCAAGGGCCGGAATGAATTAAAAATTTACATTTTTATTTATGTTTTACATTTTAAAATTATATACGATTTTCAAGAATTAATGTAACAAACAACACCATTTTTTGATGATATTCTATTTTTTATGATTTTTTTATTTTTCATCTTTAAAAAATAAAATAAAATAAAAACATCACAAAATTATGAAATTTTACAGACACAATCCTTACATTTTTCTGGACATGCCTGAAAAAAAAATTGCCTAAAAAATGACCAAAAAAGTAAAACGCTGTCAAAAAATCCTAGGCCGCATAGTGGAAACAATTTGGTGACAGTGACATTAGTGCACTCAAAGAAGTAAATACATACTGACATTATTTTTTTCTCATTTTTTTTCCTTTTTTTACTTAGCCCCTTTAGCTGCCACTTTGAGCCACATCTTGCAAACCGAAGATGCATAGGAATATAGGATGATAAAGAGGATATGAGCAACAGCATATGAACACGTGTATATACGTACATGCGTGCATTTCACTAGATTGATGGTACATTGGCAACCTTCCTATAGATTGAACCATTAGGCGCCCACCCTTTTGCCTTTCGACATAAACTACAGTTGCAAATATCCCGACATACAGGACAAATCCAGCTAGGATTCTCATTGGTTTCTATCACATTTTCTCCATACCTGTGGAATGTGGAAATATTAAATTCAGACAATCACCAAGATTCATTGAGGCAGATAAGTATTAGTTCTAGTCCTTTAATAAAGTGCGTTTTTTTAATATAGGCAAAGACCCCATATGTGAGGCAATTATATGAAAGAATAACTATAAGCAACTGATTGAAGCAATAGGTTACTGAAATTGAAGTATCAATTTCAGTAAGTAGAAGACAATAATTTACCTCATGTACAAGCAATCTCCACAGAACTGTCCTTGGACCAAGTTGCATTTGCTGCAATGGGTATGCAGACCAAGAGTCTTTTGCCTCCAAGGAAGCCGGGTAATCTCTAAGTAGATTTACCGAGTGAAATAGCACATTCAAGTCATTAATAGAAAGAACGACAAGTGACACTTCTTTACATAATGTAGCACATTTAGTTTATCGTCAGTAGAAAAAAGAATGGGGGCCCTGTTTCCTTTTCATCCCATTTATGCAGTTGCATACTAAGAGATTCAGTTCAAATTCCGAATAGGTAAGCATTCACTTGAATCAGATGCTTTGCATCCCCTCTCTGTTCCTCTTCTTTCCCCCTCCTATAAATACAATCCCTTGTTTTGCATTATGTCCAACCTCCGCCTAAAAAGTTACTTGTCTCACAAGTTACTCCAATCATCTTAAAAATAATTCTCCGTTATAAACTCAGTAAATCAATTAAAAAAAAAAAAGAAACAATGAGAATGAATTATGCATAACTGGGAACTTTTAATAAGAACACAACATAAGTTTCCCCTGCAACAGCCTTTTTATACACAATACTCATATGAAAGTCTTTTTTTTTATTTAACCTTTTGCGAATGGTAATTCTTTCACTCATTTTGAACACTTGGTCCGCAAAAAACCAACAGAAAGAACAACACAGAAAAGTGTTGATCAATCATAAACCATGATCTACCTTACTAATTAGTGTTATCACCCTTGTTGGTTCTTCACTGGTCATATTTCTCCATGAAAAGTCATGCAGGTCCCAGTCAAAACGTGATTAGCATCGACAAAAATAAAAAATAAAAAAATTAAAAGGTGACCCATGAAGATAAACCTGCACTGATGGCAAGTCTCTCCGTTGACATTATCATAAATGCGTTTTCCGTCTTCTCCATATCCATCAACAAGCAGAGTCCAAGCAGTCTCGTAATCCCCCAAAAGCTTCTCGTGCTCTTTCGTGTAAATCTCCGGCTTCGAACCTTCTTTAATGCAAATCTCCACCTCCTCATCCGACGAATCTCTCTTCCCTTTCGGGCGATTCTCCGTGTAACTAACCAGGACCATAGTCTTCAACCTATAAAATTAAACAACCCTCAAAATCCATAAACAATAGTTTTTAATGATAAAGTTTTAACCTTTATAGCCCATAAATTCTTAATTTTCCTCTTTCGTTTCCCCTCGGTTTTCCCGTGAAACAAACGTGACGCAATAAAGGACAGGAAAGGAAAGGAGAGGAAATGACTGTACCTGGATGAGCGGCAGGGAGAGCCGGGAAGCAGAATGATTTGGGTTTTCTTGTCGGGATGGCTTTTGGAGGAGCTTTTTGAGTGGGAAATCTCGGACTTGGGCTTGAGAGAAAGATCGAAGAGCCCTAGCTTCTGCATTTTCTCTATGTTCTCTTTGATCCTGCGATCCCTGGACTGCTCGTACCCAGAAGCATCTGGAGTTTCGCTCTCTGCATTGGTCGTCCCTTCGGCTCTCTTTCTCCGAAAGAAACACAGAGAGCGACCAATGCAGAGAGCGAAACTCCAGATGCTTCTGGGTACGAGCAGTCCAGGGATCGCAGGATCAAAGAGAACATAGAGAAAATGCAGAAGCTAGGGCTCTTCGATCTTTCTCTCAAGCCCAAGTCCGAGATTTCCCACTCAAAAAGCTCCTCCAAAAGCCATCCCGACAAGAAAACCCAAATCATTCTGCTTCCCGGCTCTCCCCGCCGCTCATCCAGGTACAGTCATTTCCTCTCCTTTCCTTTCCTGTCCTTTATTGCGTCACGTTTGTTTCACGGGAAAACCGAGGGGAAACGAAAGAGGAAAATTAAGAATTTATGGGCTATAAAGGTTAAAACTTTATCATTAAAAACTATTGTTTATGGATTTTGAGGGTTGTTTAATTTTATAGGTTGAAGACTATGGTCCTGGTTAGTTACACGGAGAATCGCCCGAAAGGGAAGAGAGATTCGTCGGATGAGGAGGTGGAGATTTGCATTAAAGAAGGTTCGAAGCCGGAGATTTACACGAAAGAGCACGAGAAGCTTTTGGGGATTACGAGACTGCTTGGACTCTGCTTGTTGATGGATATGGAGAAGACGGAAAACGCATTTATGATAATGTCAACGGAGAGACTTGCCATCAGTGCAGGTTTATCTTCATGGGTCACCTTTTAATTTTTTTATTTTTTATTTTTGTCGATGCTAATCACGTTTTGACTGGGACCTGCATGACTTTTCATGGAGAAATATGACCAGTGAAGAACCAACAAGGGTGATAACACTAATTAGTAAGGTAGATCATGGTTTATGATTGATCAACACTTTTCTGTGTTGTTCTTTCTGTTGGTTTTTTGCGGACCAAGTGTTCAAAATGAGTGAAAGAATTACCATTCGCAAAAGGTTAAATAAAAAAAAAGACTTTCATATGAGTATTGTGTATAAAAAGGCTGTTGCAGGGGAAACTTATGTTGTGTTCTTATTAAAAGTTCCCAGTTATGCATAATTCATTCTCATTTTTTTTTTTTTTTAATTGATTTACTGAGTTTATAACGGAGAATTATTTTTAAGATGATTGGAGTAACTTGTGAGACAAGTAACTTTTTTAGGCGGAGGTTGGACATAATGCAAAACAAGGGATTGTATTTATAGGAGGGGGAAAGAAGAGGAACAGAGAGGGGATGCAAAGCATCTGATTCAAGTGAATGCTTACCTATTCGGAATTTGAACTGAATCTCTTAGTATGCAACTGCATAAATGGGATGAAAAGGAAACAGGGCCCCCATTCTTTTTTCTACTGACGATAAACTAAATGTGCTACATTATGTAAAGAAGTGTCACTTGTCGTTCTTTCTATTAATGACTTGAATGTGCTATTTCAAAATTCTGTTTTTCCTTCAATGGAGATGTTCGAACATAAAGACTACCAAATATAACAAGGAATTAGCTTGCGCAAAAATGGGCCACATTGGAGGCTCACATTATATACATGTATGCAAACGCTATTCTGTCATTTGACAAAATGAGCAGTCAGAAGTTTTGTGACTAAGAAGCCATTGAAAGAGTCAACATCAAAAAGCTCTTTCAATTTATCATCACATAAAATTCTCCTCCTACCCGACGGATCCTTCAAAAAGAAGCCAAAAAAAAAAAAAAAAAAAATTTGCCTTAGATACGGAAATCAGTCACCAAAATCAAATGGTAATCTAATAAAGGAAATGTAATAAAAAAAACTCCAACACTCCGTTTGGCAAGAGGGCATAAGAAAAAAGGAGAGATGGATGACAGGCAATCGAGAGAAAGAAAAGTTGTTTTTCCTTCAACTTGTTTGGTATAATTGGAGGTTAAGAAAATATCAAATGTATGACTAATTTGTAAGTTAATTAATATCAGTGAGAAAACTAATAAATTACCAATTCCATTTTCTCTTCAAAAATCCCTACACCTTCTTTTTTCCCTTTTGTTTCTTACTTTTCACCTCTGCCAGTGTAAAATAGTTAAGGAATTCGATTTATAAAACTGGAAATGTTTGGCCTGATGGGGTAACCCAAGAATCACGTGCCTTTTAATCAAACATAGATGCAAGCTTTGATAAGAATCATAAGATTTTGCCAAGCCCAACTTTGCTCACAAGTTCATAAGCAAGTGGCTTACCCTACATTTTCAACTTCAATATCATACTTGAGGCCTGAGGGATGTGAAATTAATGAGTTTAAAATCTAAAGGATGTGAGATATGATGATCTACTGCTATGTGTTACTTCTAACTTATGTCGTAACACTTCTTCTGCAACACAAAATGCTCTGTTATAATAAGATAGTCAAGCAAACTTCATGCTGTAATCTTAATCTATTAAGCGTCAAGCGACGAAAGCTACGACGTCGGTATCGAACTTCAAATGAGCAACAACGAACTAAAGAAAGAACAATATGCATGAAAGCTTCAGTAAGTGTTAAATTGTCCACGACTCAGAACTGGTATGTGGATATTTTGTAGGCTAGTTGACGACATCATACCTGTAGATCATTCTGTTTTATATACTGCCACATTCTTTTCACAACATCGGCCCGTGACAATGTGTTTTCACCAGTACCAATAAATTTGACAAGAGCATCTGAAAGTGGCAAAGGAACAGTAAACCCTCCTCCTTTCTATTGCCGTTTTTCATTTTTGCTAGACTCATCCGAATCTGCATTGAGAAATATTGCCGTTTTTGGTTATGCCAGAACAAAAATGAAGAGAGCGGTTGGATGTGAAGCAACATTACCATCCAAAACATTTGATAACATGAGATTTGAAGGTACTATTTACCTTCTTCTCTTTCTTCATCATCTTCTTCCTCTTCTTCTTCTTCTTCTCGTTCTTGTTTAGACTGCTTCTTCTTTTGTGAAAACTTCTCTGTAACTGCTACATTACCAAGCAATAGAACTGAATCAAACTACCAGACAATTTCTGGAAAACAAAAACAAAAAATCTACCGAAAGCTTTTCTTGCGCTTTCACGTAAACATTTGATAACATGAGATTTGAAGGTACTACTTACCTTCTTCTTCTTCTTCTTCATCATCTTCTTCATCATCCCCTTCCTCTTCTTCTTCTTCATCATCTTCTTCCTCTTCTTCTTTTCGTTCCCATTTAGACAGCTTCTTCTTTTGTGAAAAGTTCTCTGCAACTGCTGCATTACCAAGCAATAGAACTGAATCAAACTACCAGACAATTTCTGGAAAACAAAAACAAAAAATCTACCGAAAGCTTTTCTTGCGCTTTCGCATAAACATTTGATAACATGAGATTTGAAGGTACTACTTACCTTCTTCTTCTTCTTCATCATCATCCCCTTCCTCTTCTTCTTCTTCATCACCTTCTTCCTCTTCTTCTTCTTCTCGTTCCCATTTAGACAGCTTCTTCTTTTGTGAAAAGTTCTCTGCAACTGCTGCATTACCAAGCAATAGAACTGAATCAAACTACCAGACAATTTCTGAAAAACAAAAACAAAAAATCTACCGAAAGCTTTTCTTGCGCTTTCGCGTAAACATTTGATAACATGAGATTTGAAGGTACTACTTACCTTCTTCTTCTTCTTCTTCTTCTTCTTCTTCTTCATCTTCTTCATCATCCCCTTTCTCTTCTTCTTCTTCATCATCTTCTTCCTCTTCTTCTTCTCGTTCCCATTTAGACAGCTTCTTCTTTTGTGAAAAGTTCTCTGCAACTGCTGCATTACCAAGCAATAGAACTAAATAACTACCAGACAATTTCTGGAAAACAAAAACAAAAAATCTACCGAAAGCTTTTCTTGCTCTTTCGCGTAAATCTCCGGCCTCAAACCTTCTTTCATGAAAATCTCCCCTTCAGCGCGTTTCTCCGTGTAACAAACCGGGACCATAGTCTTCAACCTACAAATTTAAATCCACAAAATCCGTAAACAAGATCCGGTGATAAAGTTTTGACCTTTAGTATATAAATTCCTCTTTTTCCTATTTCGTTTTCCCTCATTTTCCCGGGAAACAAACACGACGCAAGAAAGGAAAGGAAGGAAAGCATTTTCCCTGCATGAGCGACAGAAAGAGCCAGGAAAGGGAATAATTTGGTAAAATTAAACGCATAAAAATCCTAACCAAGTTTAGGTGATAAATTAATCTCTTTCCTCTTTCATTTTCCAGTAAAACAAACGTGACGCAAGAAAAGAAAAGGCTTTACCTAGATGAGCGGCGGAGAGAGCCAGGAAGGGAAATGATTTGGCGTTCTTCCTCTTCTTCTTCTTCATCATCTTCTTCGTCTTCTTCTTCTTCTCGTTCTTGTTTAGACTGCTTCTTCTTTTGTGAAAAGTTTTTTCTAACTGCTGCATTACCGAGCAATAGAACTGAATCAAACTACCAGACAATTTCTGGAAAACAAAAACAAAAAATCTATCAAAAGCTTTTCTTGCTCTTTCGCGTAAATCTCCGGCTTCGAACCTTCTTTCATGAAAATCTCCCCTTCAGCAAGTTTCTCCGCGTAACTAACCGGGACCACAGTCTTCAACCTATAAATTTAAATCCACAAAATCCCTAAACAAGTTCCGGTGATAAAGTTGACCTTTAGTATATAAAGTCCTCTCTTTCCTATTTCGTTTTCCCTCATTTTCCCGGGAAACAAACACGACGCAAGAAAGGGAAAGGAAGGAAAGGGTTTTACCTGGATGAGCGGCAGGGAGAGCCAGGAAAGGGAATATTTGGTAAAATTGAACGCACAAAAATAACCAAGTTTTGGTAATAAAGCTTTAGCCTTCAAGACAGGAAAGATCGAAGAGCCCTAGCATTCCTCTTTCATTTTCCCGGAAAACAAATATGACGCGAGAAAGGAAAAGACTTTACCTGGATGAGCGCCGGAGAGAGCCAGGAAGGGGAATGATTTTGGGTTTCTTGTCGGGATGGCTTTTGGAGGAGCTTTTTGAGTGGGAAATCTCGGACTTGGGCTTGAGAGAAAGATCGAAGAGCCCTAGCTTCTGCATTTTCTCTATGTTCTCTTTGATCCTGCGATCCCTGGACTGCTCGTACCCCAAAGCATCTGCAGTTTCGCTCTCTGCATTGGAAGTCTCTTGGGCCCTCTTTCTCCGACCCGCCATTGGCGTTTTGTCAAGAGCTTTGAGCTCTGAGCTCTCTCTCTCTCTCTCTCTCTCGTCTTTGAGGTTTAGAGTTTAGAGAGAGCAAGAGACGAGTGCAGAGACGAAGGCTTAGATTGGTAGGGATTTTTGGAGCCCAAAATAGATTATCTAACCAGCCAAAGAGAAATTTTGATGAAAGAGGCAGGAAGAAAATAGAAATTGGGGATTTAGACCATTTTTTTTCGTAACAAAAAATTACTGACGTGTATCTAACGTGTTAAAAAATAGACTTTATTTTAATTTACGTGTACATTTTAATTTTTCTTCTCTCAAAACTAAACAGACCCTCACCCTGACACCATTTTTTTTCTTTTTCCTTCCATGCCTAGACCCCCTTTCCTCTCTCTTTCTCTTCCAGTTCTCACCGACCACCCCAACGTTGAACGACCTTCCCCGAACGCCGGTCGATCCTCACGAACACCGACTGACCATCCCGAACGCCGACTGACCCTCCAGAACTCTGACCATACCAAGAACCGACCACCAGACTAAGAACTAGGGCCGGCAATTTCGGACACGACACGATAAAACGACTCGAAAACGACACGAGATAAATGGGTTTAGACCACACGATTATTAATTGGGTCGTTAACGGGCTGGCACGAATAACACAAAAATAAACGGGTTGGATTCGTGTCAGCCCGTTTAACACGCTTAACCCGTTTAGTTAAACGGGCCATAATCAGGCCGACACAACACGACACGAACCGAACCGTTTATTAATATATAAATATATTTATATTTATATTTTTTTTAAGATAAAACCCTAGCTTCTCTAATTCTCTTTCTCTCATTCTCTCATTCTCTCATTCTCTCTCATTCTCTCATTCTCTCACGGCCCGTTTTATTTATATTCTCTCATTTGCATGAAGGGTGTTTGATAAAAGGGTTAACTTAATTTAACACTCTAACTTTTAAATAAGTTATGGCATGTTGATAAAATTACAAAATGCCAATGCACTTGTAGATGGTTGATTACAAAATGCTAATGGATGATTTGTAATGGATAAACCTAAACTTTAAATATGTTTTATGCTTTATGCACTTAAATATGCCAATGGACTTGTAGATGGTTGATTATGTTTTATGCACTTAAATTTTCAAATATTTGGTTATGTTTTCAAACTTATTTAAATGTACTTAGTTATGTTTTCAAACTTCTTTAGATGTTTAGTAATTGGAATGTTTTGAAACATATGTCATAAGTGATGTTTTAGATATTTTAATGTGTGTTGGTTATTATGCATGATTTTAATTATAAGTGATATTAAGTAGTCAATTAATATAGTTTTGAATACAATATAAAATTCACTGTTTTTGCTAGTTGGGTCATAAACGTGTTTTTTTTCGTGTCGGCCCGTCACGGCCCGTTTAATAATCGTGTTCACATGTCGTGTCGTGTTAACCGTGTTATTAGTGTGTCGTGTTCGTGTTTGGGTTTTTGACACATTTATTAATCGTGTCGTGTTCATGCTCACTATAATCGTGTCGTGCTGTAATCGTGTCGGCCCGAACACGGCCTGCGAACACGAATTGCCAGGCCTACTAAGAACAGACCAAGAACTGACCACCAAACCAAGAACAGACTAAGAACCGACCACCAAACCAAGAACCGATGAAGAACAGACCAAGAACCGACCACCAAACCAAGAATAGACTAAGAATCGACCACCAGACCAAGAACCGACCAAGAACAAACCACCAAACTAAGAACAGACCAAGAACCGACCATCAGATCAAGAATAGACCACTAGACTAAGAACAGACCAAGAACCGACCACCAGATCAAGAACAGACCAGAACTGACCAAGAACCGACCACCAGATCAAGAACATACTAAGAACCGATCAAGAACCGATCACTAGATCAAGAACAGACCAAGAACTGACCAACCAGACTAAGAACAGATCAATAACAAACTCTAATAAAAAATTAAAAACATCTATTTTTACATATTTTTTTTATTTTTTAGGTATTAATAACCATTGTAATTTATAAAATAGAAAAAAATATTGGTAAAAAGAGAAAAAATCAAGAACAGACCAAGAATCGACAACACTTAATCAAGAATAGACAATGATGTTTTTTTTTTTGGAAAGCTTCGAACTAGTCCCGAAAATTAGAGAGACATTTAATTTATAAAAGATAAAAAAAATTTGGTAAAAAATGAAAAAACCAAGAACAGACCAAGAACCGACAACACTTGACCAAGAATAGACAATGATGTTTTTTTTTTTGGAAAGCTTCAAACTAGTCTCGAAGATTTTAAAGACATTTAATTTATAAAAGAGAAAAAAATTTTGGTAAAAAAAGAAAAAATCAAGAACAGACCAAGAACCGACAACACTTGACCAAGAATAGAGAGTGATGTTTTTTTTTGGAAAGCTTCGAACTAGTCCCGAAGATTGGAAAGATATTTAATTTATAAAAGAGAAAAAAAAAATTGGTAAAAAAAGAAAAAATCAAGAACAGACCAAGAATAGACCAAGAACTGACAACACTTGACCAAGAATAGACAATGATGTTGTTTTTTTTTTTTTTGGAAAGCATTGAACTAGTGCCGAAAATTAGAGAGACATTTAATTTATAAAAGAGAAAAAAAATTGGTAAAATATTAAAAAACTAAGAACAGACTAAGAACATACCAAGAACAGACCAAGAACTAACAACACTTGACCAAGAATAGAAAATGATGTTGTTTTTTTTTTTAGAAAGCTTCGAACTAGTCCCGAAGATTGGAGAGATATTTAATTTATAAAAGAGAAAAAAGATTGGTAAAATATTAAAAAAACCAAGAACAAACCAAGAACTGACAACACTTGACCACGAATAGACAATGATGTTCTTTTTTTTTTTGGAAAGCTTCGAACTAGTCCAAAAGATTGGAGAGACATTTAATTTATAAAAGAGAAAACAAATTTGGTAAAAAAAGAAAAAATCAAGAACAAGCCAATAACCGACAACACTTGACTAAGAATAGCCAGTGATGTGTTTTTTTTTTTGGAAATCTTCGAACTAGTCCCGAAGATTGAAGAGACATTTAATTTATAAAAGAGAAAAAAATTAGTAAAATATTAGAAAACCAAGAACAGACCAAGAACCAACAACACTTGACCAAGAATAGATAATGATGTTGTTTTTTTTTTTGGAAAGCTTCAAACTAGTCCCGAAGATTGGAGAGATATTTAATTTATAAAAGAGAAAAAAAATTTGGTAAAATATTAAAAAACCAAGAACAGACTAAGAACAGACCAAGAACCGGCAACACTTGACCACGAATAGACAATGATGTTGTTTTTTCTTTTGGAAAGCTTCGAACTAGTCCAAAAGATTGGAGAGACATTTAATTTATAAAAGAGAAAAAAATTTGGTAAAATATTAAAAAACTAAGAACAGACTAAGAACAGACCAAGAACCAACAACACTTGACCAAAAATAGACAATGATGTTGTTTTTTTTTTTGGAAAGCTTCGAACTAGTCCCGAAGATTGGAGAGATATTTAATTTATAAAAGAGAAAAAAAATTGATAAAATATTAAAAAACCAATAACAGACTAAAAATAGATCAAGAACCGACAACACTTGACCACAAATAGACAATGATGTTGTTTTTTTTTTTGGAAAGCTTAGAACTAGCCCAAAAGATTGGAGAGACATTTAATTTATAAAAGAGAAAACAAAATTTGGTAAAAAAAGAAAAAACCAAAAACAGACCAATAACCGACAACACTTGACCAAGAATAGCCAGTGATGTGTTTTTTTTTTTGAAAGCTTCGAATTAGTCCCGAAGATTAGAGAGACATTTAATTTATAAAAGAGAAAAAAATGGTAAAATATTAAAAAACCAAGAACAGACTAAGAACAGACCAAGAACCAACAACACTTGACCAAAAATAGACAATGATGTTGTTTTTTTTTTTGGAAAGCTTCGAACTAGTCTCGAAAATTGAAGAGATATTTAATTTATTAAAGAGAAAAAAAATTGGTAAAAAAATGAAAAAACCAAGAACAAACCAAGAACATCTTGGTCTGTTCTTGGTTTTTTCTCTTTATACCAATATTTTTTTTTCTATTTTATAAATTGCAATGGTGATTAATACCTAAAAAATCAAAAAATATGTAAAAATTTATGTTTTTAATGTTTTATTAGAGTTTGTTATTAGTCTGTTCTTGGTCTGGTCGGTCAGTTCTTGGTCTGTTTTTGATCTGGTAGTCGGTTCTTAGTCTGTTCTTGATATGGTGGTCAGTTCTTGATCGGTTATGGTCTGTTCTTGTTCTGTTCTTAATCTGGTGGTCGGTTCTTGGTATGTTCTTGGTCTGTTCTTGATCTGGTGGTCGGTTCTTGGTCTGTTCTTGATCTAGAGGTCGGTTCTTAATCTGTTCTTAATCTAGTGGTCGGTTCTTGGTCTGGTCGGTTGGTTGTTGATGACGTGGAATAGCTGATGTGGAAGTTGGCCTATTTATTCAATTTATTTTTTTTGTGGTTTATTTACTTAAAAACACTTTTTACTTAGTCTATTTATACAAAGGGCCCCCAGCCAAAGCTGTTTTTTGCGGATAGTAAAAACAAAAAAAAAGTGCTGAAAGAATTTAGAAAAAATTTAAGGTTCGTTTAGTTCTTAAATTCAAACACTTAATTCAAATCATAATTTATAATCATTATAATATTTTTTTTAATAAAAAATATATATAAATTAAAAATAATTTAAATCACATCATTTAAATTCATAAACTAGACGGAAATCAGAAACAGTAGGCTGGTTCTAATTATAGATTGCGCGGCAATTGAGAGACCTCTTTAATAAAATTTTCATTATTACTGATTTTACCCCTATTGAATGAAAACAATTCCAGACCCAAAAATATTTTGCTCTTCGCGGTCCTGTTCCTCTTCTCTCTCGAGCTCTCTCATCTCCTCTTCGTGCTCTCCCTATTTCTCTCTCCTCTCTCCTTGTTCTCTCAGTCTCCCTCTGTGCTCGTAAGGGTTCGATTTCCTCCTGCTATTGAAGTTTTGGCAGACACGTAGTGACCCACACAAAGAAATGCTCAATATTCCTCTTCGCCTTCTTACCAAAATCCATGGCGTAAACCGTACCACTCAACAGCAGCAGCATAAAGAGAGTGCTAGTCTCACCGCCACATCCCCAAAGATGTACGGGAAAAAGCGCCATAATTTCTCTGTTCTTCGTGATCGTCCTCGTTATCTTCTACTCAATGTCGCTCGGGATCGTCGATCTCCGGTCCTACTTCTTCCCCCTGCTACAGTCACTGCCCGGTGTACACCCCCTCTGTGCAACCATCGCCTTTCCTCTTCCTCTACGATCTCCCCCGCCACTTCAACGTCGGCATGTTCAACCGCCGAAGCACCGGCCAGACGCCGGTTACCGCCCAAACATGGCCGCCCTGGCTGAAGAACTCCGGCCTTAAGCGGCAGCACAGCGTCGAGTACTAGATGATGGGCTCGCTTCTATACGACGGTGATGGGAGAAAAGTCGTTAGGGTTTCGGATCCGGAAATGGCTGAAGCCTTCTTCGTGCCGTTCTTCTCCTCTCTAAGCTTCAACACTCACGGCCATAACATGACTGATCCGAAAACTCAAATTGATCACCAATTGCAGGTGTTCTGTTTGATTCCTTGATCTAATCGTTCGTCGTTTAGGCTTAAATTAATTCATTAATTAATTTATTATCATGTTGTTGCGTTTCCGTTGCTGAATTTGTATTGAAGAGACAAAATTCACTTGTATTTTCTATTCTCAACCGTGATTTTAGATTTGGTGAGATTGGAATTTCTGGTATTGAAGCAGCAATTGCGCTAGATTAGGAATTCAGAAATGTAAGAATAAAAATAAATAATAAGGTTTAAGAATATGGTGTGATTTTGTAGTTTATTTGGCTCCAATTTTGGCCGTTAGTTAGTTTGATTTTCTACTCTAAGGTATTGAAATAGTCTATTACAATCTAACAATCTGTTTGGTCAATTTATTATAATCAAATGGATTACATATGGATCGAAAAATAGGCATGCGCATAATGAATTTGTACTTGTTAGTGACATTATCTAAGCGTGTCGTTTGTTTCTCTTTGTCTCGTACTCTTCTTTGGTAAGAAATTGAGGTAATTTACTCCCTTTCAGTGCTTTGAATGTAAAACATCACTAACTGGACTGATGATGTTTCTTAATGAGCTTTAATATCGTTGTTATGGTTGAAATTGCTGCATTGCTTCTGATTTCAAATTGACTTGCTCGAATTCTTGGGGGAATCGAAGTTATAGAAGAGGGGTGAGAATAACTAGAGATAATTTGTCGTAGATTGTCGAGCGGAATTGAATGCGTCGATTAAGATTGTCATAGATTTTGGCCGCTACCCCAGAACCATGTCAAATTTGGACAAAGATGCAGTGGCCCTTTAAGTGGGGTGAGAATAACTAGAGATAGTTTGTCAGCCAAAAAAAAAAAAAAAACCTAGAGATAGCTGCAACCCCCGGAACGAGCAAGTACATTTTTCGGATTGCTTGGCGTCATCTTCATGTTCCAGATTACTTGTGTTGAGTGACCAATTCCTCGTGATGATGATAGCCTATAACATTGGGGTCAGACAGTATTGCTTCATTTATTTTTTCCGGACTTCCCCATAGAAAAGGTGAGTTTTTCTATTGTAATTACACTTGGATTTTACACATTCAGAATTTATTAGAGTCGATCCTCATTTGTTACAATTATATTTTTGGATAATTTTAGGTTTTCTCTTGCAAAGTGAAGGAGTTGGTCTCTTATTTTGTTTGGTCTTTGCTTGTCTCTCATCCCTATTGCTTTTATTTGGACCATTTTACTTTGATTTGGACAATTTTTGTGTGTAAGATAAGCATGTGAAATCTTGAATTTTGATTTGGACGGACAAAAAGAAAAGTTTGGTAGCGAAGTCAAATGGAAACTCACACATTCCATGCAACCTGGTGAAACAATGTGAACATAGAATGTACATTTTTTTTTATATGTTTGTAATGATTGAGAAAATTTTAGTATGGACAATCCGGCGTTTGACCGTAATTCTTTTTAGAATAATAAGTAGTGAAATTTTGACTTGATTAAGACAATGTCATATAAAAACTTTATGTACGAGATAAAATTTTCTAAAATGTATAAAGTTATAGTACGAATATTTCTACAGAGGAAATTCGTAAATATTAGTTATGAATAGTGAAGTATCAGTAAAAAGATAAAAATTTTAACAGTTATATTTTAGTTCTGAAAACTGAAATATTTGGTATGCGACCAAATGACAAGTTAGAAAAATAGTAGAAATGTTAGAAGTAAGGAAAATAGCAATAGTTCTTGAAACAGGATTTGCCTGAGTCAGTTAAAGTGGGAAATAGCTCAAAAATCAATATTGAAAGGGTAAGCGTTTTGGGCAATTCTGGATCGATTAAAATGAAAATTTCAAAAAAAAGAAATTGACTAATGAGATACCCAAGAGAATTATGTTAAATATGAGAAGTTTGACTCAGGGTACTCGACAGTCCAGAAATGCAGTACAAAACCTATATTGAGAGGGAGATTATCAATACCAGAAAGAGACTCGTTTTGAAAAATGGAAAGTTAGACATGAACAATTTTAGGAACTTAGAACCACTTAAATTAAGTATTAAACTTAAGTAGAAGTAGTAGAATTAAATTATGAGAATTAAAGCATTTTCTTTTATCGGAAAGAAATAGAAAAAGAATTAAAATTATTTTCTTTAGTTGGAAAGTATTAATTTGCTTTTTAAGAAAGCTTAGGAAGGAAATTAGAAGCCAAAGTGTTATTCTTTCCTTAGAGTGGCCGAACATAGAGAGAAAAGAGAGAAACCAAGGAGAAATCAAGGAAATCAAGTGATTTCGTCAGAATATCTTTCGTTCAGTTCGGTAGAATCATAACCCAAGGTGTTCTAGCGGAAAATCCTAACTCATAGAGGTAAGATTTTGGGTTTTTACTTTTTCTTTTTCATAGTGAAATCCTATGGTTTTTTATTTAGATGAATAGTAACCAATCTCAAAAAACTTTCGTAAAAGTAAAAATCGAAACTGAGGTTTTGTAGAGCACTGTGATAGGAGTCTAACGGTATAGGTATTAAAATGATTGATGTGAAACTTTGCTGAAATTTTCTAAAACCTAGCTACTAAATATTGAGTTATGATTTCGATTCATGAGACTAAATAATAGTTCTAAGGCTCAGAAATGAGTTGATTGAGGTTCAGAAACCGAGACACACAAATTGTGAAAATTTGCCTCTTAAGCTAGAAAATTCGACTTAGAGGAATAAAGTTCAAAAATGAGTTTGAAATTAGATTTAGGAATCTAAGTATGAGTAATTTTGATGTTTGGAATGGGAAGTTGATACCGATTTCCATGAATCAGCTTTTGGCACGAAAGCCGAAGCAAAAATGAATAACTCTCAGCAAGCATGAATACTAGCAGAATATTTATAAGTGTAGACATATATGTTTGTCTGTACTCAAGTAAACTATAGGATAGACTTAGAATTATGAAATTGCTTATATTTCTAAGTTTATGTGATATTGAATGTTTGAGGGCTTAGTGCCTTAGTTTGCAGAAGGGCAAAATATGGTTACCCTAACACTCAGTTTAAGGTATGCATAAAGCATTTTGCATCTCATGTTAAAGCATGTGCACGTAGAGACAGCGTTGCATAGCATTCAATAAAGTTTAAAATACATTGAAATGTAAATTCAAAGTTCAGTAAAGTTAAGAGACTGACGGGTCGTCGGCCTCCTAAGGGAGAAAATCTCAAAGAGTAAGAGATCCTGGCTAGACCAGACAGTTAAGCAGGGGCCCAGGCCCACAGTAACAAGAATAGAAAGACAGTTTGCAGGGGTCTAGGCCCATAGTAGCAAGAACAGAAAGACATAAAGCAGTTTTTACAACATGTTTCACATGTGTATTCCTACATCATGACACTTTATGTAGTTTTACCAGTTTTAAGATGTGTGCATGTCTATACTTGCTGGACATTCGCTCATCAGTTTACTCGTGTTGCAGGTAACACAGGTAAACAACCAGCTATACAATAATTCTATTTGATGGACTGGCTGATGCAAGGTGGCGGATATGTCATGGGTTCATGGGAGTGGTGTCTACTTTGCCGGCTTAGGAAAAATTTTGTTGCAAAGTAATGTAATAAAAAGCACAAGTTTGTGTATTCAGTTTTAAGGAAGAAATACTACAGTCTTAGTAAAGAACAACTGACTGTAATAAATTAAGATAAGTTTCAAGAATAAATTCCATAACTGAAATCACAAAGTGTTAGCATGTTGAGAACAAGAGGGTGAGGAAAAAAATTCATGTGTATGGACGTAATATAAAGAGGTGATAGTCTAGTAACAAGTAGTTGATTAGACTATATTTCGGCCTACTAGTAGTAGTATAAGGTTGGCGACCCACCGCAAGAGCGAGAGGCGTCACAATGTTGATTACTCACTAATGCTCCTTTTAATTGTAATTATATTGTGAATGAAGAAATGAAAAAAAAAAAGAATTAATTATCATAAATTTATTACTAGAAAACTCAGAATCATAGCATTATGTTTTTTTTTTTAAGTTTAACAAGTATTTTTAAATACCAAAAACGATTAAGTTTCACACCATAACTATTTTGGTCATTTTACATATCCATAGCAATCCAACATTAAAATTCATCAAACGTTATTTCACTGATTTTGAAACCAGCACAGCTAGTATAATTACAGTTTACCAAACACTCGGCTGCTTCTTGTAACATCTGTTTTTTCCTTCAGCACAGCTAAAAGTATTTTTTTCAAAATCCACAACACTACCAAACTAAGCGGAAAAGACATTGCACGCGAAGTGATGGGAAAGAACGAACTAGATGGCAGTTAGTACGAATAAGCGGATTGGCGCCAAATTTTCTTTGCTTAGGGGGAATGGGAAAAAAAAAATCAACCCCTATGGCCTATTGATTTTCTTCACCAAAAAAAAAAAAAAAAAAAATCTATTGACTGTGTTTGAAATTAATTTTTGTTTGTTTTTTAAAATATTTTTACACGTCTTTTGTGGTACGAAAATGAAAATGATCTGCAAACTGTGTTTGTTTAACAAATATTTTAAAAACGAAAACAAAGACAGTGAAAATAACATTTTTGAATGAATTAGAAAATAGTTGAAAGTTATTTTTCCTTTTTTGTTTTCATTTTCTGATACTTATCAACAATGTTATAATATGTTAATTAATAACTATAACCCAACATGATTTCACTTTTTTATTATACTTAAAATAATCTTTTAAAAATTCAACCAAACGCAATTTCATAATCTGTCTCAAAATGTTTCTCAAAACATTCTCATTTTTACTCTTGTATTGAATATGAAATCATTTTGAAAACGTTACCAAATGAACCCATTCATTTTCCAAGTCAGTGTACTAATACTATTTTTTTTCTTTTAGAGAATCACTAATTATTAATAAAATAGAAAATAGAAAATATGTATGTATATACACATTTGAATTTATAGAAAATGTCAGAATTTATAAAACTTGAATAATAAATAGTATATTTATTTTTAGTACGTAGTAAATAGCATTTTTTTCCTCTCTCTTCGTCTCTCTCTTATCGGAGATTGAGGACATCTCACTGGCAACTTGAGCAATCGACTATGAATGATGCCTCTCACTGGCGAGATCTGCTCCATTTCTGGATCTATTTGCAGAGTTCAGTGTTGTGATTTCGAATCTTCTCCTTTATAGCGAACTCCAGTGATGGACTTATCAGATGTGACAAACTCCCACCAAAACTTCTAGCTCCTCTTGGTGCCATAGTAAAAATTATTTACTAAGTAAATGAGCTATTTACTGGGTAAATGAGTTATTTACCAAAAAACTAGAGTGCAATTGTTGATCTTTTCGTCAGATCTGTAAATAGGGATGACAATATTTCTTACAGCCCACAGGGATAAGGACCCATCCCGAATAAGGCTAAAATAGATAACAATTATCGAAGATGGAGACAAAACCGAATCCCCAATTTGTGGCGGGTGGGGAGGGGGGAAGTACTCCCCACCCTGCCTCCACCTCAATATTAATGTGTTGTTTTTTTTATGTAAATATATATATACATATATAATCTCTTAGAACTTCAAGTTTTTTTAACTATAGTTCTTGAGAAGAAATAGGGTGTTACCATGCAATGAAGATTGAAGCTATTAGAAATAGATAAGGAAGATAATTTGCTTTTTTTTTTTTTTGAATATTTTTTACTTTTTTCACTTATATGTTAGTCATTGCCTTTAGATTTAGTTTGTAATATGTTGCAAATTTAATTTTTATTATGGAATCTTTGATTTTGGCTTAACTTTATAATGAATTTCTATTCTATTTTAATTTTAAGTTGCTAAATTTTAAAATACATAATCTTATATGATGGAGAATGAGACAAGTATAGGAAAGATTTCCTCAATGAGGAATCCCCGACTTTGACCATGCCCCTCTTTGAGCGGGGATAGGGACAGTTTAAGGAGGCGGGGATGGGGATGGGAAATCATCCTCCGTCTCCACCCCGCCCCATTGCCATCCATATTGGTAGACATTCTCCATAGCAGCACCATGTGTAGAGAAAAGGTCAAGATCTCAGTAGATCCGTGTAGCCACATGCGGAGGAGTCTGAGAATTTGTGAAGAAGTCCAATCACAGAGAATCTAGAGTGTGAATATTCTCACTAGCAATCTTTCTATGGCAGAAATGGTGTTAGGAAATGCCTGAGAATCGTGCGAGAAAATTAGATCAAACTGAGGCGATGAGATTGCGATGGAAAGGACAAACGATGAAGACAAACGAACGCAAATGGCACTGCAACATTGGCATGGCTTTGGCGGATTAGACATGAGCGCAAAGAGAGCAAGCAAGCTAGAGAAATGGAGCGCGATGAGTGAGTGTGTGAACGAGAGAGAATCTATTATTAACTAGACACGCTTTTAAATTCTGCTATTAATTTTAATAGCCCTTCCCAAAATTGTTATTTCCCTCATTTTCCCTATACACATTTGGGCATTTTCTTTTTTCTTCGAAAAACTAAAACCATTTTCAAACTATAAGAGTCATTTTTAAAAACATATACCAAACAAATATTATTTAGGAATCATTTCGATACCAAATACCACCGAGAAGAAAAAAACGGTTCTAACAACGAACTACTTATTTATTATCACCAAGAATTGCATTGGAGTAACTTTATTGTGATCAAATTGATACTTATGCATAATGCATTGTTGCCTAAAACTATGTTTATAGAATCTCGCAAGTGTACGAGTCAACAAGTAGTAAAATGATGAGATATCAAGTATCGTCCCACAGGGATTGTGTACTTTTGGAGACCAATTTGCTAAGTAAATTCTATCCAAGTAGTTAAAAAGAAAATTAAAATTGATTTTTAAGAGGTGAACAACTAATAATAACTTGACTACAAACAATTAAAAACAGAAATAAAACTAATTACTAACAGAATGTGTGATTAAAATGGGTCAAACGCGTTGTGTGTGGCGTACAGTGGCTAAACCGTCTCCTATCAATGCTGTACGATGCTGTAGCAACGGATGATAATGATTATTTCCTGTTAACCGGATCTACTAACCAATGATTTTCCAATCCTCTGTCTACTGATTTTAAAGTTAAACCACACAAATTCCTTTGCAGATCTTGTTGGTTGCCGAATCGAATTCGGCGGCGAAAACGCAGCGGAATAGCGGATCGTGTATAACAAAAATTTTCATAAAACTTTTGAGATACTCTATAGATTATATTAATTTATGCACCAATAAATTAATCTCATTAATTTATAAGATTCAAGGATCAACCGAAAAAATACCTTGTAGCCGACTCGGATGATATCTTGATTTTCTTTGACCACGAACAATCCTAGCTCCAAGCTTTGTGTTTAGAACACCAAAGTCTTCCACGTCAATTCCTTGATTCCACGTTGACGTGTGTGTGGGCACACGTGAGACAAAATAGGTTTCTGAAACACTCGAATTTCCACAAACACCACGCGCATGCACGATGTGGATTTTTTGGAGAAAAATATTTTCTCTCTCTTTGCTATGAGGAATTTCGGCCAGCACTAGGGGAACTAGGGCTGAAAGTGATTTCAAAATTGTCTCACAATCTTTCATTTATCTCATATTTAAAGAGAAGAAGTCAATCTTCAAAATAGGATCAAATCCTTATCTCCAATTTTGAATTTGGAACAAAAAATCCCTTCTCCTTATCCCTTAGTTGGCCGGCCACCCTAGGGTTTTATCCCTTTGTGTGTGGCACCTAAATAAGATAAGGAAGGAAGATATTTTATCCATTATCCAGTAGTTCAATTTTAATTGATTCAAATTGAATTTAAGTCAAACTTAAATTAATTTGAATTCTAAATTAAACAACTTATCAAATAAGTTTAAATGGATAAATCTAGATATGTTCAAATTCAAATTTAAATAATCTCATTATTTAAATAATAATTAATTCTCAATTAATTATTCTTGAGTATTTAATTTTAGAATTCCGTAATTCTAAAATTCCCATTTGCCCTTTGTGTCCGGTAGAATTACAAGGACGACGCGGGGACTAATGGACCTATAATTACGAGCTCCAATAAAATTAATAATTAATTAAACACTTTAATTAATTAATTAATTCTATTAATTCGAATAGTTACTCCACTATAAACTTGGAATTGCACTCTCGGAATTATAGACATTAATTACTTCTAAACTGTGAAGTGTCCATTTGATATAGTCATTGCATATAGATCGATCCTCCATAAATAATTCATAATTAGAGTCAGGTAGAATCCGTTAACCTCTCTAATTACATCTTTATCCTTGAGTACCATTGATTCTCTAATGGATAGTGATTCATAAAACACATTCATGAACCAGAGCACTCTTACTAATCCAAGTACCGAATCAACACTCAAGAGAATTATTTATCTGCTTCTTTCTCAAGAAGGAATGGATTCCATCTCGTGTAATAACATTCCCAGCTACCTATTTCATTATGTCTCCAAAATACAAGGAATAGGATTCAGGGGTCGGAATCCGTACCGAGTAAATCAAAAGACATAAATCCATAAATAGGAGTTTGTTAAGAACTTAGGATTAAGATCATTCTATATATGACCATCGGTAGACTCAATTAGAATTTCTATGCTTAACGGAAATTATTAGAAATTCATATTGTGTCTGTGTCCATGTTCCACATAATCTCATTATGCGAAATACACTCATTCAATATCTCGCCATATTAACAGTGCGGATAACACCGTTCCATTCTAAATGGGAATGACATGTATCAATAATGTTTTAATTAAAGATTCCGAACTTTAATTAAATTCATTATGAACAGTTACTTTTGATTATTATCCTTAAACATTATCCTCTATAACACTTATATACCATGTTTAAGGTTACATAAATAATCAAGGAATTTTATTTGATATTCATAAAATATTCATAAATATATGCACATAAAATGATGAATAATCTATTTTATTAAATAAATAATAAATATCTTTTTTACATCTCATGCTTTTAGGACACTATTCCCAACAATCTCCCACTTGTCCTAAAGCAGGTGTATCATGTCTCTAATCCCAAATCCGTCTAAGTGCCGATCAAAAACATTCAATGGCAATGTCTTGGTGAACGGGTCGACAAGGTTGTCCTCGACGCGATCTTGAACCGCTACATCACCTCTATCCACAATGTCTCGATCGGGTGATATTTCCTTTCTATATGTTTCGCACTCTTATGGCTTCGGGTTCTTTTGAATTAGCCACCGCCCCTTTGTTGTCACAGTGAGAGCTTAATTGGCCTATCCATATCCGGAACAACTTCCGGATCGATTAAGAACTTTCGAGCCATGTAGCTTCTTTTTGCGGCTTCACAAGCTGCAACATATTCAACTTCCATGGTAGAGTCGGCAACACACTTTTGCTTTATACTTCTCCATACCACGGCTCCTCCATTAAGAGTGAACACAGATCCGGATGTCGACCGTCGACTATCTCTATCGATTGGAAATCGAGAATCTGTGTATCCGTGAGAGACAGATCTTCTCCGGAATATACTAACATATAGTTTCTCGTTCTCCTAAGATACTTGAGAATACACTTCAACGCAACCCAATGATCTAATCACGGGTTGGACTGGTATGATCGACTACTCCCACCGCATAGCAGATATCTGGTCTTGTACACAACATGGCATACATAAGGCTTCCCACGGCCAAGCGTAGGGATACCTTCTCATATCTTCTTCCTGCTGCGGGGTCTTTGGACATTGCTCCTTAGAAAGATGAATACCATGCCTAGAAGGCAAATTCCCTTTCTTGGAGTTTTGCATCGAATACCTAGACAACACTTTGTCTATATAAGATGCTTGTGATAACGCCAAAAGCTTTTTCTTGCGATCTCGAATAATCTTGATCCCAAGAACATAGCTTGCCTCTCCTAGATCTTTCATTTGGAATTGGCTGGCTAACCACTCCTTTACATCTATCATCATTCCCACATCATTCCCTATGAGTAGGATGTCATCGACGTAAAGAATTAAGAAGACCACTTTCTTTTCTTTCTTGTACTTGTAGACGCATGGTTCATCAATGTTTTGATCAAATCCATAAGACTTTACAGCCTCATCAAACCTGATGTTCCATGATCTAGAAGCTCGCTTGGTCCATAAATGGACCTTTGCGGTTTGCGAGACTTTTCGCTGTTGGCCTTCCACTATGTAACCCTCGGCTGATCCATATAGATGGTTTCATCAAGATAGCCATTCAGAAAAAGCTGTCTTGACGTCCATCGCCATATCTCATAGTCAAAATATCTTTTGCAATGGCCAGGAGTATCCGGATGGACTTAAGCATAGCTCTTCAAGCAGAAAGTTTCCTCATAGTCAACTCCCTCCTTTTGGGTATAACCCTTAGCCACTAGCCTTGCTTTAAAAGTCTCTACTTTTCCATTCACTCCTCTCTTTCTCTTGAAGATCCACTTGCATCTAATGGGTTTTACCGCTTCGGGTAGATCTACAAGTTGCCAGACTGAGTTAGAGTGCATAGACTCCATCTCGAGTTTCATAGCTTCTTGCCATTCTTCCTTATCAGAATCATTCATCGCATCCTTAAAGGTCGATGGATCCTCCTTACCGTCATCAGCAGTGACGATTTGGGCTTCGGTATAGCGGTCGGGTAACGTGCTTACCCTCCCACTACGACGAGGTGCGCTGGAGTCCGATTAGGAGCGTGGTCTTTTCTCCGAGTGGTCCGACAACTCTTGTCGATTGTGGTCCGATCTCATCGGAAAGTAACTCTTCTAATACTATCTTACTACGGGCTTAAAATTTATCATATAGTCATGCTCGAGAAAAGTGGCATTTGTCGATACAAACACCTTTTGATCTTGAGGACTATAAAAGAAACCTCCCTTTGTCCCATCGGGATATCCTACAAACATACATACTTGACTTGGGTTCCAACTTCCCGTCTTTCCCTTCAAACATGTCTTTGGACACCCCCATATCGCACGTGTCTCAAACTAGGTTTTCGACCGCACCACAACTCTAAGGGTGTCGTAGGTACAGACTTAGATGGTACTCTATTCAGAATGTAAGCAATTTTTTAGGGCATAACCCCAGAATGAGGTAGGCGGTGATGAATAACTTAACATTGATCTCATCATGTCAAGCAAAGTCCGATTTCTCCTTTCGGCCACACCATTCTCTTTGTGGTGTACGGGTGCGATCAATTGGGATACCACACCTTCTTCAATCAAGAAATCCCGGAACTCTTGGTCCGGTATTCACCCCTCGATCCGATCGGCGTGTCTTGATTGGTTTACCTAATTGTTTTTCAACACGCTCGGAATTCTCTAAACTTTCCAAAAGTTTCGGATTTCCGTTGCATCGAGTAAACATAACCATATCTCGAATAGTCGTCAATAAAAGTGACATAATATTCAGTAAACTCCTCTAGCTTGGACGTTTAACGGTCCACATACATCCGAATGTATCAAGCAAGGGGTTCCGTAGCTCTTTCTCCTTTTGTTGTAAAAAAGGTCTCTTGGTCATTTTACCTTCCAAACAAGATTCACAGCATCGAAGCTCGCCAACTTTTAGCTCACGCAAAGGACCATCCTTTACAGTCTTTCAATCCTATTTAGGTTAATATGACCAAGCCTAAGATGCCACAGATATGTATTGTTATCGTGAGAAATCTTTTGCTTTTTATTCTTAGGTTCGGCAACTCACGAACATTTCGGGTGTTAAGCGGTGAATTAGGGATTGGTTTTATACAATATAAACCATCATCAGACGTCCGAACAAATATTTAAACCATTTCGAGAAATATGAACAAATTCATTATCAAAATAAACTTTAAATAATTGTTCAAATAATTTGGCCACAGAAATCAAATTTCTGCGAATGTCTGGAATAAAATAAACATTGTTCAAAACTAAAAATTTATTTTCCCTAAAACGAAGTCTAACTTCTCCCACTGCTTTTGCCGAAACTCTTGCGCCATTGCCTACTTTCATCGTGTAGTCCCCATCGGCTAACTCAGTATAAGAACTAAGACTTTGCAAAGAAAAACAAACATGATTAGTTGCTCCCGAATCAATTATCCAGGCTGAGGTATCACCCTCTACTAAACATGTTTCAAGAACTAGTAAACTGATTTACCTTGTTCCTTTTTCTCCTTCGCTTTTCCACGGTTTCGGTTTTTCCTTTTGTTTTTACCAAAACTTCTTGCAACTACAACATTTGCTTCTCCTCCCTTCTTTTGTTGGTGGATTCAAGTTTTGCAGGTCATTCATGAGTTCGGTGAGATTGCACTTCTTTTTGTTCATAACAAAATTGTTCACGAACTCATGAAAGTCAGGGACAAGCTTTCGAGGATGATGCCAACTTGGGTGGCTTCATCGATTTTGGCACCATTGAGCTCCGCATCATGGAGGTGATCAATCATGTTCGAGAACATGTGCCTTGGTGAAGAACCTTTCTTCATCTTGTCGTTCATGAAAGCCCTTACGGCATCCAAACGAGCCTTTTTCGGAAGGGCGCCGAACATGGCTTCTAGAGACTCCATTATCTCATAAAGCGATCTCCATCTCCTCATGCTTTCGTGGAAGCACATCGCTCATGTTGGCCAAAGCATAAAGCACTTTGCTTTATTGTTGGCCTTGATCCAGCGATCAAAAAGGCTCCCTTGCGGTTTTGGATGCAGTTGCCGCTTTGGGTTCAGGAGGACATTCCTCCACTAGGACAAACTTATAGTCTTCGCAGACCAATAGTATGTTCATGTTACTTTTCCACTTAGCATAATTATCACCGTCTAATTTTTTTGATCGCTAGTAGTGTGATAATGGGATTCGACATATTTCTTTGGAAATAAATAGAATATTCATCTAATCAATTTATGTGCATGAATATCAAGGCATGTATTTAGGCACAATTAAATATGATGCATGATGCACATGAAAAATACATAAATCATGTTTTAATTTTAGGTGCCAACGATAATCCAATTTTCCACATATAAAGTGTACCTTTGGGTAGTCAAGTTATATGCCAATTAGACCGAGACTCTTCTCGGTTAATAAATATAGTCAAAATATCTCATATTTTCATATTTATTAACTATCGTTATTTTCGGTCAAAATATAACCAATGATTTGATTATATTTTATGAGTGTAACCCACCGTTTGGATCCCATAGACTTAACTCCGGATTGCTACCTTTGGGTAGTCAATTCGGAAATACATCCTGAAATCTTATCTCTAGGAAGCCAACCTTGTTATTGATCCGGCAAGGACACTCTCCTTTAGGAGGGCGATTCAATGTCGCCGCAAAGCCCCTTTCCGGATCTCACGGTGTTGCGCTAACGGCGGAGACTAGTGGGTCGTATTGCCATACAACCCTCTCCCACTCATTATTTTGCAAACATGTATTTTGTTTGAAAAACATCTCATGATTTTCAAATCGAAAAATAAACAATTTATTTTTTTCGGATATGTGAAATTCAAAAATTTAACTTTTAAATTCAATTTCACATGTAACATTATTTTGCAAATCAATTTTGCAACTTAAATCAATTTAATCATATTAAATCAATTTTCAACAAGATGGTTCTTATTTTATTTTATTTTTCTAAAACCCTTTTATAATAAATAAAATAAATAATAAATAAATTGGCGTGTATGCATGGCATGTTATAAAAAAAACATATGAGTAGGCACATTATATTTACATGGCATGTTATACGCATGGACATATATAATATATAATTATCAACATAAAATATAAATATATGCAATCAACTATTGAGATGGATTTGACCGGGTCCCATGGAAAAATAAATTACAACTCAATCGAATCGAATAAATAAATAATTACAATAATTATATTCTTCCGTTACATCAACGGGACTTCGATTCTTGAATTCTTCATTCTTCGGCTTCATTCTCTGTCTCCGGGTTGGATTTCACCTTCCTTGGGATCCGGAACTTTTCCGGGCTCGTCGGCACGCTTTACGAGGGTTTCGGAAACCTTCGGGCCCGTTCGGGATCAAATTCCGAACTTGGGCCGCCAGGCGCGCTAGGCCGCGGCCTGGCCACACGCTGGGGCGCGGCCTGGACGCGCCTGGGCCGCGGCCTCAACGCGCCTGGGCCGCGTCCTGGCCGCGCCTGGGCCGCGTCCGGGACGCGCCTGGGCCGCGTCCTGGCCGCGCCTGGGCCTGGGCGGCGTCCTGGGCCGCGTCCTAGGGCCGCGTCCGGGACGCGTCTGGGCCGCGATTTCCAGAATTTTTCTGGGCAGTTTCTGGGCTTCTTTGAAGGCTTCAAATATGATCTTCAAGGCCTCCTTCTTGATTCAAAATCTTAAACCCTAATTCTACCCAAATCCTAGAATTACAATAATTCTAATCCCGAATTAAATTACAAATAATTTTATTAACGAATGAATATAACCGATCCATGGAACCATATAATTAACGACCAAATCCATCATCCATACATTCATCATCATGAATAAAAATAAACATCCATAAATGCAAGTGCCTACTCATCACATACATACATATTCAATTATCAAATAATCGAAGCATAAATTAATATCGTCTATAGACCTCTCTGATACCAATTGTTGGTTGCGAATCGAATTCGTAAGCGAAAACGCAAGCGGAATAGCGGATCGTGTATAACAAAAATTTTCATAAAACTTTTGAGATACTCTATAGATTATATTAATTTATGCACCAATAAATTAATCTCATTAATTTATAAGATTCAAGGATCAACCGAAAAAATACCTTGTAGCCGACTCGGATGATATCTTGATTTTCTTTGACCACGAACAATCCTAGCTCCAAGCTTTGTGTTTAGAACACCAAAGTCTTCCACGTCAATTCCTTGATTCCACGTTGACGTGTGTGTGGGCACACGTGAGACAAAATAGGTTTCTGAAACACTCGAATTTCCACAAACACCAACGCATGCACGATGTGGATTTTTTGGAGAAAAATATTTTCTCTCTCTTTGCTATGAGGAATTTCGGCCAGCACTAGGGGAACTAGGGCTGAAAGTGATTTCAAAATTGTCTCACAATCTTTCATTTATCTCATATTTAAAGAGAAGAAGTCAATCTTCAAAATAGGATCAAATCCTTATCTCCAATTTTGAATTTGGAACAAAAAATCCCTTCTCCTTATCCCTTAGTTGGCCGGCCACCCTAGGGTTTTATCCCTTTGTGTGTGGCACCTAAATAAGATAAGGAAGGAAGATATTTTATCCATTATCCAGTAGTTCAATTTTAATTGATTCAAATTGAATTTAAGTCAAACTTAAATTAATTTGAATTCTAAATTAAACAACTTATCAAATAAGTTTAAATGGATAAATCTAGATATGTTCAAATTCAAATTTAAATAATCTCATTATTTAAATAATAATTAATTCTCAATTAATTATTCTTGAGTATTTAATTTTAGAATTCCGTAATTCTAAAATTCCCGATTTGCCCTTTGTGTATGCGGTAGAATTACAAGGACGACGCGGGGACTAATGGACCTATAATTACGAGCTCCAATAAAATTAATAATTAATTAAACACTTTAATTAATTAATTAATTCTATTAATTCAATAGTTACTCCACTATAAACTTGGAATTGCACTCTCGGAATTATAGACATTAATTACTTCTAAACTGTGAAGTGTCCATTTGATATAGTCATTGCATATAGATCGATCCTCCATAAATAATTCATAATTAGAGTCGGGGTAGAATCGTTAACCTCTCTAATTACATCTTTATCCTTGAGTACCATTGATTCTCTAATGGATAGTGATTCATAAAACACATTCATGAACCGAGCGCTCTTACTAATCCAAGTACCGAATCAACACTCAAGAGAATTATTTATGCTTTTTTCTCAAGAAGGAATGGATTCCATCTCGTGTAATAACATTCCCAGCCTACCTATTTCATTATGTCTCCAAAATACAAGGAATAGGATTCAGGGTCTCGGAATCCGTACCGAGTAAATCAAAAGACATAAATCCATAAATAGGAGTTTGTTAAGAACTTAGGATTAAGATCATTCTATATATGACCATCGGTAGACTCAATTAGAATTTCTATGCTTAACGGAAATTATTAGAAATTCATATTGTGTCTGCGTCCATGTTCCACATAATCTCATTATGCGAAATACACTCATTCAATATCTCGCCATATTAACGGTCACGGATAACACCGTTCCATTCTAAATGGGAATGACATGTATCAATAATGTTTTAATTAAAGATTCGAACTTTAATTAAATTCATTATGAACGATTATTTTTTTGATTATTATCCTTAAACATTATCCTCTTGTATATAACACTTATATACCATGTTTAAGGTTACATAAATAATCAAGGAATTTTATTTGATATTCATAAAATATTCATAAATATATGCACATAAAATGATGAATAATCTATTTTATTAAATAAATAATAAATATCTTTTTTACATCTCATGCTTTTAGGACACTATTCCCAACAGATCTAGACTCTGAAATCAGAGATTGAAGCCTTAGATCGTTTGGTTATGCAAGACACAATATATTCCTATACCGTGTGAATCAAAGATCTAAAAACAAGATCTAAGAACCTGCACAATTCAAGTTAGGTCCACTTAACTAAAATCTTCCCAGATCTAATCAAATTATACTCCTCTCTTATGATTTTCCAATCACAGTTAAGGCACGAATTTAGCTTACTTGTATAAACAAGAAACAACCATTAAATCCATTCAACATCAATAAACATCTCAATAGTTAACATCTCAAAGAAAGTCAACCAACAAAAATATTCTCAAAAAGTTGTAAATGGAATCACGTAAGATTTGTGAAGAAGAACATAAGTATTCTTAACAAGGTACAAACAGTATATAAAGAGTAAGAGAAAACTAGGTGATGAAGAGAGAATCCGAATCCCCCTTTTCCAAGGCTTCTCCTCGATTTTTCTCTTATCAACGATGAGTCTTTACATGCAACACCACACTCTGCTGCGTCTCTGTCTTCTTCTTTCTCCCAGTCTTTGGAGCTGGTACTTGATCGAGAAAATTGGAGGAGGTTTTCCTTTTCAAGTGCAGCCGCCTCTCTCTTACAGAATATGACCAAGGACAATTTTTTCTCTTACAGCTGCAGGTATTTATTGTACCCTAATCACACGTGGCAGCCCCAGAGGAAGCCTCCAATCCGCAGCTGACTCAGCACCATTCACGTTTAAATCATCACAATCTTCCAGCGCAGGTACAGCTGTCAGCACATGTGATTCTGGTCTAGCTGGCGTTGGCGCAGCAATGCACAGCAATGTACAGCAATGCTGACTGGCTTTCTTTAAAAACTCAAAACGACAGGCAGTTGCTTTCCTCCAAAAACGACACTGCTTTCCCAAAACTGCAAATAATCACCAAATGTACCCAGATTAGTTCTTTTTACATACAAAAACACGAGAGAGAGAGAGAGTTCAAGGAACCGAATTAACTAAACTAAAAGCAAGGCAAAATAAAAGAAAACCAAAACTAAATACTCTCTAAATAGTAATTTAAACCCCAGGAAATGCTTAATTAACTCTATTTTCATAGAGTTATCACACCCCCAAACTCAAGACTTTGCTTGTCCTCAAGCAAAAAAAAAAAAAAAAAAGACTCAAAAGCAAGTGTGCATTTGTGGATGAATTCTCATGAATAATTCCTCAAGAATTGAATTAGAACCATAGCTCGAAGAAAAACACAATTTTCAATCAACTCTTATTTTGAACTTCAAAAGATTGTTTCTTCTCCAATTGGACCTTTCTTGTGTGTGTGTGAATAGCCAAGTGTTATTTCAACATTGGGAATCCAAATGGGATCATGCAAACATGCTTATAGAATATAGGATTTAGAATATAGCACATGCATGCAAACTCCATAAGCTTACTTTTCAAAACCATCTCCACTAATGTAGATTAGCACTTAATCAAGGATCAATAGGACTTTTAAAGCTTGTAACGTTAGGCTAGGGATTAAGGTAGGATAAAAGTGATTTTATGGCTCAAAGCACACCCTAAACACATTAGTTACTCTAAGACCATACAAGAGCTCATATAACTCTTCAAAGTACACCCTCAAACTTGATTTCCACTCTCTTTTGTCAACCACAAACCAAAACTTTTTCATTCCCTTTTTTTTTTTTTTTTTTTTTTTTTTCAAATCCTTCTACCCAGAATCGATATTAAATGCTGCAGCAATTTTTCTTTTGTTTACATAATTGCACACGCTTTTTCACACCCACTGCATCATCTCACACCAATTCATACACGGCAACAACACTCCCCATCCTTCCTTATCCCACATGGCTCAAAATGTCCTCAAATAACTAATATGCTTATGGGTGAAGGGTAGAAAGTTGGAAACTTATTTGAAAAGCTAGGTTAAAGATGTGGGTAACAAAGGAAATGATATATATAGGCTCAAAAAGGGTGACTAAGGATATAAATTGTACACGGTTGGCTTAAAAAGGCTCAATTGGTCCAAAAATGGCCTAAATCATGTCCTTAATTAAGTGCTTGCCTAGGATTTCGCCTCGACAATTCATCAAATAAGTTCTAGAGTTTGCAAAATCTAATAATATGAAATATACACAATTTTTGCATCACATTCACACAATCTTTCTCTAGAAATCTAATGCATCCATAACACAAGGCTAAGTGCTCAAAGTTAAGAAAAATCACAATCTTTGAACAAAACAATCAAGTGAAATCCAAAACAAAAAAAAAACAAAAAAAAAAACTGAGAAAAGAATATTTTTCTAAAAACTATGCTCAATCCAATAATTATCATCATAGGTCCAAGAGAATTCACCACAAAACACACTAAACAGCAATGAAAACACAAAACACCCCCCAAACTTAAGGGGAGCAGTGTCCTCACTGCACAAGAACAACAACAAAAAAAAAAAAAAAAAAAAAAATTAATCATTCGTAACAGAAAACATAGAAATAAAGTATATAAGAAAAAGAAAACTCCCTCATCGTGCATCATCAATGCCACTTCCAATTCATCGGGTTCCGCATGGAACGCCGCCTGGGTGGTGAATCTTCCACCACAGCTTTGCCCTTCTTCTTTCCACGCGACGAAGAGGGCTCGGGAACATCTTCAACAACAGTGGCTGGTGGCTCTTCTTCCTGCTGGACACCAGCAGTGGTGTCCTCATCAACAACGCGCTCTGATGCCTCGACATTGAAGCCTGAACCTTGAGACTGCATAATTAACGCCTCTGGGAAAACAGGGAAGGTGGCCATTGGCTTAGAAAAGTTCCGTTGAAGAGATCTCTTCAATGCCCTGTCCCTGTCACGAGAATACACCCAGAATTGTAATCGCTTGCTCGCTCGCAAGATGACATCTCAAATAGCTCATATTGCTGGACTTCAAACAGGCTCATTCGTTGTTCGAGCCAGGCCTGGCTGTGAGATGGAGCCGTAGATGGTGCAGCGTTCTCGGAGGGTCCGGCTGGCTCTTCCTCGTTTTCCTCCCCTTCGTCGGCATCCTCACCTTGTGCCGCTTTGTCTGCTCGCCCGGCAGAGATCCGTGTAATGGCGACCAGATCCATTGGGCCAGTGTTTCTCAAACGCGGCTCAGTCTCATCCCAAGGCACATTTGCCTGAATACACATCTCCGAAATAAGGGAAGGGAAATACAAACCTCCTTTACCTTTTTTCGCACACGCCCGGATCTGATCAATGATTAACCGTCCCACATTGATCGGTTTCCCTACAATAAGGGCATACAACAAAATGGCTCTGTTTCGGGATATTGTCTTCCCGTGAGTGGAAAGCAAGATCGGGACGCTTGAGAAAAATGGTACCGAGACTTTAGCAATAGGCAGAAGGTCATACTGTTGCGTAAATATGCACCGGTGGTGGACAAAGTCCACTTGTGCTCGGGGCGGCAATGATCGTAAAAACGTCATCAAAATTTTGCTCCTCTGTTATCTCAGCCAATAGGTCCACGAATTCATCCTCTTGGTGGTGTATACCCAACACAGAATTTATGTGAAGTGCAGTGAAGGGAATGCGTGCTGGCGGACCCAAGCGTGGCTTGCCTCAGGGTTTTCAGATTTGCGTAAAACTCCTTGACAAGAGGGATAATGGATCAATGGGGTGTTGACAAAACACCTGCCATTGCCGTGGAATGATGATATCCGAGACAAATGCCGGCTGTCCCAAAGTGGGACTGTTGTGAAGCAGGAATCCTTTCTCCTTCACGAGATTCCGAGCTGAGATGTTCCCGGTGTACCTATTTTTTGCATCGTCGTCAACGAATCTTGGAATCTCCGGGGTACTCTGGGTGGAGGGAGATGGGTCATTGACGGAATCGGTATTTTTGGAGGAGAATGGCCGCCTCGCTATGCTCTTCTTTCCCATTGGTTGCCGGGAGTAAGGGTGCTTGGCTGACGGGAGGAAGGGATGCTTGGGTGATCCAGCGGAGAAACAGGGAATACAGGCCGGCGGAGGTTCTAGGGCAAAAGAGATTTGGGGATAATTTTGGGGCTGTTTAGAGGAAGGAAAAATTGGAAATAGAATGCAGATTTGGGTTTTTTTTTTTTTTTTTTTTTTTTTAGATCGTATCACTCATTGGTCATCGGCTCAAGATATTACCAAAATGCCACCACATTAGATGACCCATATTCTTTTTTCCCCTTTCAACAAAACGACGCTCAGTCCCATTTAAATCCTTCAAAGACCCCAATCGCCTTCTCACGAGGGGAAACAATGCTATACGACGATCTTTGTGCGATCTTTGTTGACAAAATTTTGTTCCCATTTTCCTCAGCCATATAACTCCCGATGAAGTACCCGCCACCGTGATAAGAAACATCCTGCCCCTTACTCAAACAAGTCAACAATCTACTTACTAAAATAAAATGTAAAATGAAATGGGAGAAGAATATCAAGAATCGAAAAGGAAACATCAAAATGACAGGAAATAAAGAGAAACAAAAACTTTGAGTTGCCTCCCAATAGCGCTTGTTTTAACGTCTTCAGCCTGACGTCTACCCTTTTTCAGTTATCACTCAATGTGACAGAGGTCTTGGAACGTTCCATAGGTCCTCCCCAGTAATGTTTGATTCTCTGTCCATTCACCAAGAACTTCCTCCCTGATTTCTCTTCTTGTAACTCCACCGCTCCATGTGGAAAAATAGTAGCAACTGTGAAAGGCCCCGACCATCTTGATTTGAGTTTGCCTGGGAACAATTTTAGCCTTGAGTTGAATAACAGCACATGTTGTCCTGGCTCAAATACTCTTGGTTTTATTCTCCTGTCATGCCATCTTTTAGTCTTCTCCTTGTACAACTTTGCATTCTCATATGAGAACATCCGCATCTCTTCTAGCTCATCTAGCTACAGCAATCTTGCTTGACCGGAGGCTTGTAGATCCATGTTGAGCTTCCTCGTCGCCCAAAACGCCTTGTGTTCAAGTTCTAGCGGCAAATGACACGCCTTACCAAAGACGAGACGGTAAGGAGACATTCCCAACGGCGTTTTGAACGCTGTCCTATAAGCCCAGAGAGAGTCATCTAGTCGCAATGACCAATCCTTTCGGTTTGGATTCACGACCTTTTCCAGAATGCCCTTGATTTCTCTGTTTGAAATCTCCGCTTGACCACTTGTTTGAGGATGGTAGGCTGTGGCGATCTTATGTTTGACTCCATATTTGGCCAGCACCCCCTCAAACCGCTTGCTTCCAAAATGAGTTCCTAAATCATCGATTATGGCTCGCGGAGTTCCAAAGCGAGTGAAAATGTTCTTATACAAGAACTTGATCACTACCTTGGAATCATTTGTGGGGAAAGCCGATGCCTCAACCCATTTTGACACATAATCCACTGCTACCAATATGTAAAGATTGCCAAAAGAAGGAGGAAAAGGTCCCATGAAATCAATTCCCCACACATCAAACAATTCAACCTCCAAAATATTAGTCAATGGCATTTCATGACGCTGTGAAATATTGCCGACACGCTGACACCTATCACATGCCTTAACAAATTCATAAGCATCTTTAAAAGTGTAGGCCAAAAATACCGGATTGCGGTACCTTGGCAGCAGATTCTGGATCCCCAAAGTGGCCTCCATATGGTGAAGCGTGGCAATGATGTAGAATGCTCGAGACTTCCTCTTGGGGCACACACCGCCTCCAAATTTGGTCTGCTCCTGCTTGTAGAGAAAGGGTTCATCCTAATAGTAAGACCGCATTTCATGCGTAAATCGCTTCATTTGTTGTCTATTCAAATCCGGAGGTGCCTTGCCACTTGCTAGATAATTTGCCAAATCTGCATACCATGGCAAGGAAACTTGCTCCACTATAAGAAGCTGCTCATCAGGGAATCTCTCTTGAATGGGAATGTGCGCCTCAGCCTCCTTTTCTTGCTCAAGTCTGGAAAGGTGGTCTGCCACTTGATTTTCTGTTCCCTTCTTATCCTTAATCTCAAGATTAAATTCTTGAAGCAACAAGATCCACCGAATTAATCTCGGTTTGGCATCTTTCTTCGAAATGAGATATTTAATGGCTGAATGGTCCGTAAAAACCGTCACCTTTGTTCCCACGAGATATGATCGAAACTTATCAAAGGCAAATACCACAGCCAATAGTTCTTTCTCAGTGGTGGTATAGTTCAATTGGGCCTCCGTGAGTGTTCTACTAGCATAGTAGATAGGGTGAATCATCTTCCCTCTCCGCTGGCCAAGAACTGCGCCTACTGCATGGTCACTGGCGTCGCACATAAGCTCAAATGGTAGTGTCCAATCCGGTGCAATGATGACAGGAGTTGTGACAAGAGCTTTTTTCAATTCAGAAAACGCCCGTCGACAATCCTCATTGAAGTCGAATGACCTATTCTGCTCCAAAAGAGAACATAATGGCTTGGACACTTTAGAGAAATCCTTGATAAATCGTCTATAGAAACCAGCATGTCCCAAGAAACTCCGAATTCCCTTGACAGAGCTAGGAGGAGGCAGTTTCTCAATGATCTCTATCTTTGCTCTGTCCACTTCAATGCCTTTTTGTGAAACCTTGTGGCCCAAAACAATCCCCTCTGTAACCATAAAGTGGCACTTTTCCCAGTTCAGAACCAAGTGTGTTTCCTCACACCTGCTAAGCACCTTTGCTAAATTTTTCAAGCAATCACCAAAAGAGTCACCAAAAATTGAGAAGTCATCCATGAATACCTCCAAAGTCTTTTCCACCATGTCAGTGAAGATTGCCATCATACATCTTTGGAATGTCATTTGGAGCATTGCACAAACCAAATGGCATTCTTCTAAAAGCGAAAAGTTCCATAAGGACAAGTGAAGGTTGTTTTACCTTGATCCTCTCGGTGCTACAAACAATCTGGGTTATAGCACGAGTATCCGTCCAAGAAACAATAAAACTCCTTTCCAAAGAAGCCTATCAAAGCATTTGATCAATAAATGGCAGCGGGGAAATGATCCTTTCTAGTGGCGACATTTAGCTTTCTATAGTCTACACATACCCTCCATCCAGTCACCGTTCTAGTGGGTATCAATTCATTGTTGTCATTGGCCACCACTGTCACTCCTCCTTTCTTGGGCACACATTGAACAGGACTGACCCACGAGCTGTCTGAAATTGGGTATATTATTCCTGCATCCAGCCACTTAATGATCTCCTTCTTCACTACATCCTTCATGATGGGATTCAATCTCCTCTGCTGCTCAACTGAATTGCTGCAGCAATCTTCTAACAGGATTTTGTGCATGCATAGAGAAGGACTGATTCCTTTTATATCAGCTATGGACCACCCCATCGCCCCTTTGTGCTTTTTGAGCACCTCTAGCAATCTATTTTCCTGTTCCTCATCCAATGTGGATGATATGATTCTTCGGCAAGGTGCTTCCTTCACCCAAGTAAGCATATTTCAAATGACTTGGTAATGGCTTCAATTCCAAAGCACCGATGGTTCTTCAATTGATGGTCTAGGTGGCTTCAAACTCCTCTCGAGATAACTCCAATGACTCAAATGGTCTTCTTTGACAAACAAAGAACTTGGTTGGTTTCGCCTTCTAGTGCGTGAGACTTATCATAAACCTGTTCAACCTCCAAGTCTCGCCTTTGTAATCTCCTCATCTTCTATTTCCTCATATGCATCCTTAGTCGACCCCCGCCATCACAAGGTCGTCTAACACTCCCACAGCCGAGCATTCTTCAATCTCATCTGGGAAGCGCATAGCGTTGAGGACATCAAATGTGACCTGCTCATCATCAACTCGCATAGTGAGTTTACCTTTGTGCACGTCGATCAGTGTCTTCCCTGTAGCTAGAAACGGTCTACCCAAAATGATAGGCACTTCCTTGTCTGCTTCATAATCCAAGACAACGAAATCCACTGGAAAAATGAATTTATCAACACGCACTAACACATCTTCAATTTTTCCTTCCGGATGAACAAATGATCTATCGGCAAGTTGAAGAGTGACAGTGGTCGGCCTAGCTTCACCAATCCCTAGTTGCTTGAACACAGACATCGGCATTAAGTTAATGCTAGCACCCAAATCACACAAAGCCTTACCAACATAAGTATTACCAATTGAACATGGGATTGTGAAACTCCCTGGATCCTTCAATTTCGGTGGTAGAGTATTCTGCGATATCAAACCACATTCTTTTTGTAAGTGCCCTTTGTTTGAACTCACCCAAACGCCTCCTCTTGGAAAGAATTTCCTTCATAAACTTTACATAATTTGGCATTTGCTCAAGAGCCTCCACCAATGGGATATTTATGTGAAGTTGTTTTAGCACATCAAGAAATTTTCCAAATTGCTTGTCTTGTTGTTTCTTCTGAAATCTCTGAGGGAAGGGTGGTGTTGGGTTGTTCTGACACGGTGCTGTTGCTCTGACTTTCTGCTGCAACACTGCAGGACTTTGCTTGTCAACAGAACTCGGAGTCTGATGCCGCTGATCTGGTTTTTGCTGATGCTGTTTTGCTGCAGCAACACCAGGTTCTGCATCATCTTGTGGTTGTGCAGGATTCATGCAAACGTCCTGCCTCTCTTTTGTTTGGATCGAAGAGGGCTCTTCATCTAGCTCCTTTTTCTCCTTTGGCTGCTCCAATGCTTTTCCATTTCTCAATATAATTGCATTACAGTGATCTTTACCATCCCGCCTAGGATTTTCTGTGTTGCTTGGAAGGGTGCCCTGCGGCCTATTGTTTAGAGCATTTGCAAGTTGCCCAATTTGAGTTTCCAAGCTTCTCAAGGTTGAATCATAGCTTTGCATCTTAGCCTCATTCTTCGTTATATATTCCTTGAAGAAATTCTCCATGGAATTTGAACTTTCACCGACTTGAATCCTCATTGGTGCGATGGTTGTGCTAAACCCTAACTGCGGAGTTTGGTCTAGTATATTGAGAAGCACCACTAGGACTGCTCCTTGGTTATTCAAGAGAAATTGGGATGTTGTTTCCATCCTTGGTTGTGTTGATGGTTGTAAGCATTGTTGCGATTGTAGTTACTCACATAACAAGCCGAAGCAGGGGTTCAACGGACATTCCTCAAATAGGTGTCCCTCCCCCACAATATACACAAGAGACTGCAAGGGCCTGGACTGGTTTCACTCCAGTTGGAGTGTTCATATTTTTTATCATGTTAGTCAAATTTGACACTTGAGCCGAAAGAGCTGTGATTGCATCCACTTCAAGAACTCCCGGTGTCTTCCTTGTAGCTAGTCTCTCGGTTGGCCATTGATAATGGTTTGTAGCCATCCTCTCCAGAATCTCATTGGCCTCATTGTAAGATTTGGCCAAAAGAGCGCCATTGGCTGCGGCATCAACCATTACTCTGGTTGGCTCATTGAGACCATTGTAAAAAGTCTCCATTTGAATCCAATGGGGGATGCCGTGTAATGGGCATCTTCGGAGGAGCTCCTTAAACCTTTCCCAAGCTGCATAAACCGACTCTCCATCACCTTGATGAAAAGAAGTAATGTCATTTCTCAATTTAGCATTCTTTGTTGGAGGGAAATACTTCATAAGAAACTTTTCAGCCATATCACTCCATGTAGCAATGGAATCCGCAGGTAAACTGTTAAACCAAGTTCTAGCACGATCCCTGATTACGCCCAAACGTGTCGAAAATAAAGCGGTCGCGGTAGCACAGTTAGGGCGGTCGTATCCACAAGGAGGTGACAAATTAAACAAGAAATGATTAGCAAATAAAAAGCTTTAGGAGATAAATAATAAAGTAAAAATAAAAGAGAATGGAATTTTTGTTGAGAGGTTAAAGTTAAAGAAAAATATAGGAGAAAATTATATTTAAAAGTGGTAAGGCGTCGAGATTCCCCTATATGCTTGGTTCACCCAAATGAATTTTGATCCTTGAGATTACTCAATTGAAAGTTTCACATCCCAAACTAACAATCGGAAAATAAATATTTGAAGAACATGTGAATTAAAATGTATTCGAGTGAATAAAATTCTTACGTTTAGTATTAGGAAAAATCATCTTAAGAGAAATCTAAGAGCGACAACAATATACCATTGGCAATAATGCAAAGAAAAGACTACTCATAAAATAATATCTATCAATATATAGTATCATGCAACAATCACATAAAAAGAGCGTGACTAGATTTATATAAAAGTTGACAAGAACATATATCAATATAAGAAATTAGAAGAAGATAGAAGAAAATTAATCACTCAAATATATAAACTTTGGAGAACAAATGGAGAATCAAAATTCACTCAAGATCACTTCACATATAGGTTCTTCTCTAATCTCACCAACTAGAGAAAAATGTATCAAAATTTAGACTAAAAAAACTAACCCCCAAACACTTTGACATGCCCCTATTTATAGAGTTTCTGGGCATAAAAAAATGTTGCAATCGGAAAAATAAAATTAACAAAAACGTTCATAAAAATTTACTACACTTAATTTTGTGAGTAAAAATTGATAAATGAAGAAAGCAACGGACGAAAACGCCTGAGAAGAAGAAACTCAATGGGTGGGACACGTGGCGTTCGGAGAAGAAAGAAACGTTGCTCGCTGTGGACACGTGGCGCGCGCTCATTTGTGGAAAGGAAAGGGCTGCTTAGGATCGTTATGTGTGGGAGGAAAAATCTTTGCCGCACGGGTATGTGCGACACCTGGCGGAGCTTGGTTGGAGAAACATGAGCAGGCGGATGCATCTCGAGCGTTGATTGGGAACTACCTGCATTATGGACCCACGGGAGAAGAAAAAGCGCCCTGAAAGGCGTGAAAAGATTGCCGGGGGTTGGCGGCGATTTTTCATTCCGCCGATGGGAGTTATTGCAATGGGACCCTTTTCTCCGGCCAACGGCAGATTGCGACACGTGGCGGCATTGAGACCACGCGGTGAAAGTTTCGGTTTAAGCGGGGAAGGCTGGATGACCTCATTTGGGCGATGGGCTAGATGGGCTTTTCTCTTTTTTCTTTTTCTAGTTTTGGCCCAAATGTCTTATTTTCCTACAAAACAAATTAAATTAAATTAAAATCAAATACCTCCACATAAAATTAATTCCATGAAAATATTTAATTAAAACTTAATTTATTTATCAATTATGAACAATTCAAGTGCATATTTGTGCACTTATCAATCCCTCAAAGAGAAAGGGAAAAGTGTTAGCCTTAGTGTTTCTGGAGGAACTCCCGGTAGCTTGAATATGTCGATGACCTCCATGAATGATCTCAAATGTTGATGAGGATCATCGTCGTCGCCATCTGCATTGAATTGTCCAACGGTTTGTATCATTTGGAACATGACCGGTTTGAGTTCAAAGTGTGGGGCCTCAATGTTTGGCGAACAATTGCAGGATTCAGTCCATCAAGAACTGACCGCAAAATCTCGGATTGCTCGATCCGGTCATCAACCAAAAATGGTCCTGGGGCTGGTTCAATAGCGTTGAGTGCTGCCCCGATTGAGTAAAATCCTCGAGCATCTTCATCGGCCATCTCTTGTATATGTGCAAATCCTCATTTGTTCCTTCTTCTTCTTCTCACAGTTCTTTCGATTTCTGGGTCAAAAGGGAATAATTCACGTTCTTGCATACAAGATTTTCCAAAGACCTGCGTGACAATTCAAAACTCTGATAAAAATGTACGAAGACAATACTTGAATAGTATATTACGTTAGCAATTAGATCCAAATAAAACAATCCCCGGCAACGGCGCCAAAAACTTGTTGCCTAAAACTATGTTTATAGAATCTCGCAAGTGTACGAGTCAACAAGTAGTAAAATGATGAGATATCAAGTATCGTCCCACAGTGGATTGTGTACTTTTGGAGACCAATTTGCTAAGTAAATTCTATCCAAGTAGTTAAAAAGAAAATTAAAATTGATTTTTAAGAGGTGAACAACTAATAATAACTTGACTACAAACAATTAAAAACAGAAATAAAACTAATTACTAACAGAATGTGTGATTAAAATGGGTCAAACGCGTTGTGTGTGGCGTACAGTGGCTAAACTGTCTCCTATCAATGCTGTACGATGCTGTAGCAACGGATGATAATGATTATTTCCTGTTAACCGGATCTACTAACCAATGATTTTCCAATCCTCTGTCTACTGATTTTAAAGTTAAACCACACAAATTCCTTTGCAGATCTAGACTCGAAATCGTAGATTGAAGCCTTAGATCGTTTGGTTATGCAAGACACAATATATTCCTATACCGTGTGAATCAAAGATCTAAAAACAAGATCTAAGAACCTGCACAATTCAAGTTAGGTCCACTTAACTAAAATCTTCCCAGATCTAATCAAATTATACTCCTCTCTTATGATTTTTCAATCACGGTTAAGGCACGAATTTAGCTTACTTGAATAAACAAGAAACAACCATTAAATCCATTCAACATCAATAAACATCTCAATAGTTAACATCTCAAAGAAAGTCAACCAACAAAAATATTCTCAAAAAGTTGTAAATGGAATCACGTAAGATTTGTGAAGAAGAACATAAGTATTCTTAACAAGGTACAAACAGTATATAAAGAGTAAGAGAAAACTAGGTGATGAAGAGAGAATCGAATCCCCTTTTCCAAGGCTTCTCCTCGATTTTTCTCTTATCAACGATGAGTCTTTTACATGCAACACCACACTCTCTTTGCGTCTCTGTCTTCTTCTTTCTCCCGATCTTTGGGTGGTACTTGATCGAGAGAAAATTGGAGGAGGTTTTCCTTTTCCAAGTGCAGACCGCCTCTCTCTTCTGAGAATATGACCAAGGACAATTTTTTTTCTCTTACAATTGCGGTATTTATTGTACCCTAATCACCGTGGCAGCCCAGGAGGAAGCCTCAATCCATGGTGACTCGGCACCATTCACGTTTAAATCATCACAATCTTCCGGTAGCAGTGCGGTTTGTCGGCACATGTGATTACGGTCTAGGTGGCGTTGGCGCGACAATGCACAGACAATGTCTGACAAATTTGGTGGCTTTCTTTAAAAACTCAAAAGACAGGCGGTTGCTTTCCTCCAAAAACGACAACTTTGCTTTCCCAAAAGCGCAAATAATCACCAAATGTACCCAGATTAGTTCTTTTTACATATAAAAAAACAGAGAGAGAGAGAGAGAGTTCAAGGAACCGAATTAACTAAACTAAAAGCAAGGCAAAATAAAAGAAAACCAAAACTAAATACTCTCTAAATAGTAATTTAAACCCCAGGAAATGCTTAATTAACTCTATTTTCATAGAGTTATCATGCATATTTCAAAATGTTGGATTGTATAATCATAATCTAAAAAGTGTACATAGGAAAGGTGAGGGTTACATGGAAAGGGGATAGGCGGGGAGGCATACCTAATCGTACATAGAGGAGGTGGGAGCTTAGGCGTGGACGACAAGGTGTCGATCAAAGTGAGTGGGGGTTACGAAGTTCTAGCTTCGCGAGGGTTGGAGCGGATGAAAACAAGCTAGGCTGTAACGCGACAGCAGAAGCTCGCAAATCTGGGTTGTTCATCAGATATAAGGGTTTTTTTTTTTCAATGGTGAAGTTTTTTGTTTTTTGGAAGTATTTTGGGTGAAATTGGAAAAACTGTTTTGCTTTTTGGGAGTTGTTTACTTGTTTTAGTGGGTTGAACCTGACAATTTCGTTATCTCGGTAACGTTTGAGTGTTTAATTGATGATTGCTAAAAAGAGGACAAAACTTTGGAATTCTTAAAGTTCTTAATCGACTTAGGCCCCGTTCATTTCGCTGATTTGAGTTTAAAATTCGAGTTTTGTTACAGTAAAAAGCTCTCACAAATAATCACATCTAACTTTTTTACTACAATATAAAGCTCTCACATAAAATCACATCTCAACTTGAATTAAAAACTCGAATAATCAACATAAAGTATACACATTTCCAAAAACACAATTAGGAAAATAAAAAGGTAATCTACACAAATAGTCTAAATCTCTTTAATAAATGATAATTTAATTCTTAAATCTCGTTTACTTTATAAATTTAAATTTTTAATTCGAATTAAGATGTGATATTTTTTAATAATTTTTTACTATAACAGAAAAAATTAAATGTTATATTTTTAAAAAAAAATTAATTGTAAAAACTTAAAACTGAAAATTCAAATAGATAAAGAAGTCTTAATTTTTTTTAACATAAAGACTCATAATCATTTTAAACAAGTACAATCCGATCATTTTCGTCTAATTCTGTCAAAACTTTTAACAAATTTTCAGATTTTCGCATCAAATTGATTTCCAGATTTCCGCATGTGAGCATTGTGACTCCTTTTTTCAATTAAAAGACAAAAATGCCTTAAGGGCCTACTTTTTCCTCAGCTTCAACAGACACCAAGAAATGCTAGATCCGGCAATGGGTTTGTTGTTCAGTCGGATGTTATCTTCCCTGTACGGCAACAAAGAAGCTCGGATCCTACAATAACTTTTTTTTTATCTCCACACGGTCCTCATTTAATTTAAATACTCTCTCTTTCTTCTCCATCTTCTCGATCTTCATCTGGTATTTCTTCTCCAAACAAATATCCCCCACGTCGGCCATGGATGAAATCTCAAACTCAAATTACTCAAAAAAAAAAAAAAAATCTCAAAGTCAATGATCTAAATCCACTAAAATCAGTAGCAACAGCCCAGATTCAACCATATCTCAAAAAAAAAAAAAATCTGTCTCGTGAAAATCTAAACAAAAAACTTGAGAAAAATCTCAAAAATTACGGGATTCAACCATAGCTCCAAACAAAGCAACCTATCAAATTAGCAAAATTTAGCTTGTCGGTGACCATCTTTATTTGCATGATAGAATCACAAAAATCAACACAGACATATCACATACAGTGAAATCGGTTCTTCTCTCTTTATTACTTTACATGAAAACCCTAATCCCAATCCTCAAAACTCATAGATCGATTCAGATCGAACAAACCTATTAAACCAAAAACTCAGAAATCTAACCTCCACCCACCTCCTCAAACACACACGAAAAAAAAAACCAACACCTCTCTCTCTCTCTCTCTCTAACCTCGACTTATACAATACTCGTGACCAAGCTGTTGTGAACAAAGTACAGTCCTAGTTAGTACGGCCTAAGCAGAAATAGGAAGAGAGAGAGAGAGAGAGAGAGAGGCGCGGAGCAAGAACGAATAGTTTCTCTGGGGCCTCTCCTTCGCTTTACTAGTTTGCTTCTGCCATGGGGCGATTTTGAATTCGAGGAAGAAGAGAGTAATTAAGGGCAATTTTATCTTTCCACCATGAACATGGGTCACGTGGAGGATACGTGCATTGTCCCCTTGCTTGACTGTACTTCTTAATGAGATTGTGGGTCGTTTTACAAATAAAAATTAAAGACTAAATTATCACCTATTAAAAAAATTAAAAACTATTTATATAAATTTTCTAAAAATAAACTATTTATGACTGATTTAAAAAATATATTTAAATCATAATTTTTAATTTTAACGTTTAAAATTTAAATTTTTTATAAAAAAATTTTATAACAAAATTAATAATTTAAATTTAAATATATGAAATAAACATATCTTTTAAATTTATAACATTGTCACTCACAAATAATAAGCCCTGATATATAGGCACTAGATAGAACCCACGTGAATCTCATTGGATAGGGATAGGAATACCACTTGTGTAATTGGAAAGGTCCGCGAAGGGACCTTCTTCTTTTCAAGTGTCATTCACCTCCAACTCATCTCACCCTTCCTATTGGCACCCTTGACGATGTTTTTTTTTTCTTTTTTTTTTTTGGGCCAACTCATCGTCATGATTTGCATCATTGGATATAACCCTACAGCATATAATTTATGCCCTATCAATGAAAAAAAAAAAAGGCATTTCTCATTATAGTCATTCCCCACAAATATTTCCGCATCACATTCAATTTGTTTGTGTTCCTTAAATCCTTAGTATATCTCTACCAGAGGAGCCAAAAGGATTGCTTATTACAAGCAGATCAAGACAAACCGAGCAATGCTGAAGTCACGCACCAAAAATAGGAAAACAATTTTAATAAGATATACAAGCTTTCTATTATATATCTACACATCTGTACAGTTATAAATGAAGGATTGAAAAAAAAAAAAAACACTACTTTCTAGTTTCTCAATTCCATAGAATGTTTCGCCTAATCTATGAAATGAACGCTATCCAAAAAGCTAAGGTAACCCAATTGACCCAATCTTATCGTAAAAGGATCACATGAGGAAAATTACCAACCACTCTCAGGAGTGATTTGGAAAATAAACTATTTACCTTCCTATACAGGTTGATGAACGTGCGTCTTCCCATGCACATCTAGTACAAGATTCCGCAACTCGGGGAAAATGGATATCAGCAATAGCTCGAGTACCGCGTAGCCAAGCTGCTTTATACAGATAGTAGACTGCAAAATTTAAATAAATTGTTGAATGAGAATGAATTTATCAAGTAAATTTAAATGGATGATGAAAATATGAGAAGCTAACCTGAGTGAAATAATAAATGTCTTTTGCACAACGCTTGTACTGCTTGTTTCCAATCAAGCTCACCAATGTTGTAGGAGCTCCATCTGATAGAAACAAAAGAGATCAGTTTATTTTTTTTCACCCTACAATGATAGCCGAGCAATCTTCCAGATGGCAACTCCAGTTGTTTGAATCTTAAAAGAATGAGCATTCACTGATGAAGTCTATCTATAACACTATATTACTATATAAGCATGCATTTAAATATGCATCAACCATATATTGACCCCCATACATTGTAAATAATAGAGTCATTACTCACCAAAGAGCATTTTCTTGACATCACTTGCTCTGCGAGCAGCTTCAAGCTGCTGCTCAAAAGACCCAGGTGTACAGACCTTACTGCCACCAATTTGTTTCACACCTTGAAAAGATTTTAGATCGAATTCGTCATCGTCTTTGCCCTCTGCATTTCGTAGTCTAAGGAAGAATGTTCCATCAGGCCATAGAACCTGGGAGAAATAAATATACATTTAATTAGAAAAACACTTGCATGGCTCTTCCATTACATTTCTCATAATTTTTCCATTCAAACAGAAAGAAAGAATCATGGCTCTTCCACTACTACATTTCTTATAATTTTTTCATTCAACTGAAAGGAGTGTTATCAAAAAGAAAAAGTTGAGGATTTCACCCCACGGTCACGGTCAGGGTACAATGACAGACTAATTATGACTTCTGTAATAGAAGGAACACTATTATCCCAAGTTCAAGTGGAAGATGCCCTAGTGCAAAAGCACATTTATTCATGTAGCTATGTTTCTATAACAACCGTGTAAGTATTTGATTTCATGCCAAATCACATGCAGATTTATATCATTAAGTTGGTTTGCACCAATGCAAAACCGAGGTATGTCAAACTCATTCAATTCTTACATCTTGAACCCATCGAATCCCTTGGGCCATTATATCTTCTCTCCGGAGCCAATGAATCTGCCTCAAGAGCCAGTCATCAATAGCATCATCCATTATTAAATGTAATATCTGTTTGGATATCCAAAAAACCTGTCTCCTGCATAGCACCAATAAACAATGGTCAAAGGCCAATAGGTATTATAGTTAAAAAAAAAAAAAAAAAAAAAAAAGACGTCAGTAATATTGCTTGATGTCATGCTCTAAGCAATTAGCAATACAAGGAACATTCTCATGCACGCAAAGTCAATAGACTGGTCGACCAAAGTTTTATAAATATTAGACATGTTGAATTTGGTAATTTGGTCTCCCAAAAGCATAAGATTTTAGGAAAGCCGACACGATATAAGAAAATACTAATGCAGGATTGAGTAAAATAGTACATTGGTATGGATAAAAGATTCATTATGAATTATTCTCAAGTATTGCAGTCAGCGGGTTTAAAGGACAGAATAAATCAGCGAACAACCTTTGAGATGTGGAAAAGTGAAGCTAAAGTTAAAACAAAGTATGAAAAGGATACATAAATCCAAATCACACGAGTCTAAGTTATTACCTAAGCATGAATAAGCATGTGGATAGAAAGAGACGGGTGGAAACTGGAAAGCTTACAACTGGATATGTGTGTGTGTGTGTGTCTATATATATATATATATATATATATATATATATATATATGTAGAGAGAGAGAGAGAGAGAGAGAGAGAGAGAGAGAGAGAATGAAGAAAGCTATGAGGCTAATGCCCTTCGAGACGGAAACATTATCTTGTGAAGAGCCAAATATAGATATGTGTGTGTGTGTGTGTGTGTGTGTATATATATATATATATATATATATATATATATATATATATATATATATATATATAGAGAGAGAGAGAGAGAGAGAGAGAGTTCCCCAACCCCAGTCACAAGGAATGTAGCACGATGACTAGTGCTAGTAGCAAGGAGGAAGCATATATACTGATAAAACATATGGATAGATCCATAAGCTAAAAAGGAAACCACAAAGAGAGACAATTTGGAAAAAATGAGAAAGTCCATCCACTCAATAGAAAAGAGGATGTCAATTAGTCGTTAACAACGAAAGAAAGAGCAAGATAAATGACTAATAACCAAAAGAAGAAAATAAATGATTTAAGACATGTTAGGAGAAGAACTAATCTATAAAGATTTCCTGATGATGATACTCAACAGTGTTTTGTGTAGGAATTCAAACTAGCCGTATAGGGCAATTGTTAGTTTCCTATTTTTGTGCATCTATAGTATCTAGGGATATTATTCTGTTATGTACAGCTGTAATTGACTTTCCTTAATATTAGGATTAGCACCTAGAAATCAGGATCAATCCCAACGGATCCTTGTGTATATGTACCCGAATTGTATCTAATGAATCATCAGAAAATTCCAATTCTATTCTGCTTCATTTTGTTTCATTTCCTGGGAAGAAATGAAATACAAGTGTATATCTTCTGTGCCACTAAGTTCAGAATCCTCCAAATTATAACACCTTACTAGTGTTTACAACATGCCTTAGATAATATCAATAATCATGCGAGAAACTTGATATAATCAAATTCTGTAGTTTATTAAAGCACAAAGATGTATTTAAAGATGAGATCATATCCATTGCGAGCAAAAGAATTTTAAAGATAGGATAGATCACCTTAGCCAACCTCTTCTCTTAAGCTGAAATATTTTATCCACTAGGTTCAACAAAGGTACACTCACGTTAGGTGGAGTCCACTGCAAGAAAAGCAAATTGTAAGTATCCATAAAATTTAAGATACAGTTGAAAAGTGCTCACACCATTTAAGTCAATAAACAGAACATATTTCTATTCAGCTGAGATAATTAAAGAAGTCTACATAAATTATTGAGAAAAATGCCACAGTAAACCAGTAACTTCCTCTAAGATGGCTCACTAAGATACCTCATGTTAAAACCAAGTATGATAGTAATATAGAATCCATATCCCTGTGGCTCGTCCTATTACTCTATTGGGAAACATTTTCTCCAGTCTCCACTACATCTCCAACAAAATAAAACATTGGCAGCATCTTGTATGTTCATTCACCTTGAAGAGTACTTAAAAGTTAGAATTATACCAATAAAGACAAAACTTTACCCATATTTTTCTTATTAGTGCATCAGTTCCTTTGCTTAAATAATAAACCTCACACTAGTAAACAACCTAGCAGCAGAGACGTATACAGAAACTACACTTGAGATGAACAACAACCAAAATCTGTACACCTTGTCAGGATCAAAGCTAATACATGTAGAGAATGGACAAGGAAAAACTCAAAGTACCTCGGGTGGCATTCCCATTGGATCCTCTAAATGATCTGAGGTCACTGGAAAGTTTGTTGCAGGAAAACCAGCATGACTCTCAGATTTTGCCATAATTTCTTGTCTCTCTTCTAAACCCACCTTTATTGGCTTTTTTATCACTCGAGGGGGATAACCCTTGGAGCTCAATTCATTGTCTGAATGCCACCCATTTGCATGTGCGCTAGATCGAACTTCCTCAGGGTCATGACTTCCATCATCCTCGCCTTCTTCATTGTCAGAAAAGCTATTTGCAGTTTCTCTTGTATCTTGCCTAGACATGTGTTTGCTTATCTCTTCTGCACTCCAGGACAAATTCCGAGCAGAAGCTGAAGAAAGCGATTCATTAAGGGATGAAGATGGACCAACAACTTTACGCATTAACCCATCTGATACACCTTTAAACTGGCGTACAATATCATCCACAGCATCGTCCACATTTACTGTTCAATTTACATGCCAAACACAAACCATTAGAGAGCAGGGGAAAAATCAACCTTTAACAGGTTGAGCCATTAGCTGACAAGGGAAAATGATCATAACATTCAATAGATCACCAATGGACAAAAGAAAAGGTAAAGAATAGGACCGTGGAAATTTCTTGAAAAAAAAAATAAAAAATAAAAAAATAAGAAAAAGGTTATAGTGTCCAGTACTCGGCCAATTGGCGTCTTCAACGAAAGGGTTTCTCTAACACTTCACATAAAGTTACTTTCTGATTACTTATTCTTGGAAAGGGAAAAACAATAATCTAAGCTTCACGTTCATACAAGTCATAAAGCCTCCAACCAAATTTCTGTGGTGGCAGAAGCAAATAGTCTCGGATAAAAAGGATTAATTTTACTAGAAATATCTGAACTTTCACCAATTACATTTAGGTCCTAGACTCAATTGGTTGTGTCCAGTTGGCCCAAACACTTACTTCCACCAAAAGATGTAACCAAGAGTATTACTAAATTATCCCCAAACTATAAAAGAAAACCAAATTTTAGCCCTTTTTTTGGTAGAAATTTTAGTCCTTGAACTTTGATAAGACAGATTTCATCCTGAAGTTATTATTTGTTTTTCCTGGATAAAAGTCTCATTTCAGCCACAGAACTCTAAAACAGTTTTGCTAATGGCAATTAATGTGTGGACCAACTAGGTACAACTTCAGAGTCTAGGGACCTAAAAGATTGATTTTAAAATTTAAGGAATAGCCGAATAAGGACTACAATAAGAATGTTCCATAATCCAGGAAGCAATTATCGAGTAAGAAATGATGATGTAAAAAGAGTAATCAAACTTAATAGCAAGCCACCTAGAATTCTGTAAAACTTTCCTAACAAAGTAAAAGCAATTATTATCATATTATATGTTATAAGGAACTTAGTAGCTTGCCAACCACATAAGCACGAGTATATATTAGTAAAACGTTTAAACAAATTTAGATTAAAAAAAATGGAAGTAAAAGACAAATAATGACCATGTACCTGCCAAGGTTCTCATCACTGAAGAAGACTTTCCGAAAGAGTAATTCTTCAAAAAAAAAAAAAAAAAAACCATTAGAAAATTGAGATTAATTTCAAACTTCTACCACGCTAACTTTCAGCTCCTGAGGCTACCGCAAGGGTAAAGTGACCCATAACAACAACAACAACAGGCCTTAATCCCAACTTAATTGGGGTCAGCTATATGGATTTCACTTTTCCACACAGCTCTGTTCAAAATTAAACTTTCCTGAAAGCCTAGATCTAGAATGTCTTTCCTAACTACTTCGGTCCACGTTCTTAGTCTACCCCTCCCTCTTCTAGTATTAAGTATAAGAATGTCCTCCCAAGTATAAAATTGTGCTTCTAGCAGTCTACATTGGGCATGCTCATACCACCTCAAGCGGCATTCGCGCACCTTATCTTGAATATCTTCTATTAGTGCTACACCTACTTTACTACGAATAACTTCGTTCCTTATGTGATCCATTCTCGTATGGCCACTCATCCACCTTAACATACGCATTTCTGCCACACTCATCTTAAATATATGTTGTCTCTTAATGGCCCAACATTCACTACTATATAACATAGCTGGGCGGATTACAGTACTATAGAACTTTCCTTTCAACTTAAGAGGCATCTTGCCATCACAAAAAAAAAAAAAAAAAAAAAAAAAAAAAAAAAAAACACCAAAACCAAAACCACCTTTAAAAGAAGAAATAATCTATTAAAATCTAAAAGCCCACGTCAACTCAAACCATAAATCCTTTTGGTCTGTTCAAGAAAAAACAAATAAACAATTTAAAGTTAGACTTCTGCATTTCTTTTGTATGATTTTGTCACCATCTTCTAGGTCTCTCATTTAACATTCTCAAATCTTTTAGCAAGAAGACATTACAATTTAAACTGTATCTTTGAAGCAAGAAGGGTGATTTTCTACCTGTCTGTTTCTTAGGTTTGAACTGCAATTTAAAACTTTTTGCTACAGTATTTTCTCTCACAAAAATTTGATTTTTTGTTCAAACCTATGAACTAAACATAACTTTGACTTTCGTCTCTCTCAACTAACAGTTCTCCACCCTAGTTTCTGTGTTAAATCTTAAATGTTTAGTAATGTCTTCACGCTTCACAAAAAGAAAAAGGTCCTTAGCGGAGTCAATTCAATGTATTCTCTAGTGCATATATAGGATACCACAATAAATATCAACAAAAGATGAAAAATACCTTTGAAGAAACACTTAGGAAATCCCACACTTCATGTTGTTCAGCAACATTGGCTATCGACAAGAGGTCCTGGGAAAACACAGCGTAGATAAGCAACAGGAAAAGAGATGTAGCATAAGTTCGTTTTAGAATCAATATCATACTTGCAGATATTTGTCAAGCTGAATGCATCGTTGATGAACAAAAGCGTCTTCTGTGCTTGAAGAGAATATTCTTTTTGGGGGCAAATGTAATGTATAATTAGGAATTTCCTTAAGGTACCGATGTAATCGCTCAAAATTTCTGTATCTGCAGACCAAAAAGAAAAAATCCAAGATATCATGATATGCTGATCTGGAGACTTGAGAACCTTTACGAATAGAGGGAGACAATACAAATAGTACAAATTTTTTGACAGGAGAAATCAGTCCTACAATTGAAATTCATTTTTAAATAAATACACAACTTCTTTGCTTCCCATATTTCGGTAAATAATAATCGCAATTTTCTTCAATTCCTTATCTATCATCTCTTCTCATTGAAAGGGAATCTTTTTTTTACCCATTTTGTATCTTGAATGGACTTGGAGATTAATTCAGCGACCAACTCCTAAAATGTGCTGTAATGAATGATTCAAAAGTTAAAAATTACTTTATAATATCTTGAAAGTCTCACTGAGTATTTATTCTCTAGTATTATTTGGCTGTGTGAGAATGTTGGCATCAATTACCCCTTGAAGAAAAATTAACAACAACAACAACAAGCCTTAATCCCAACTTAATTATTTGAGATAATCTAATTGACTGAACTTCTCTCAAAAGAAAATAAAGATGAAGCAAAAATACAGAATTTTTACAAAATAATGAATTACCTTCTTTTCACAAACCAAGTTCTGTTTTCGGCATCCGTTACTCCAATTGAATAAACTGCAAAAGACTTCGAACCAAGTTTCTCAAAATATGCCCCCATTACCTGTAGATACATGTAGACAATGAACAATATAGATTCAGAAATATGCCAAAACTTGTATGAAACCACGTGTTCCTAAGAATTCTCTTATTTCATTACTTTGAAAAGCTTTATAAATCATCACAGTTTAACCAGAAAAGTGCTCACCCGGCACCTAAGCTTGGGAAGATGTTGTCCCACTCTAGCAACTACCATATCTGAAGCACTCTTACCAATATATTGTTCCCCACGTTTGCCAAAATCAGGGCTATAAAACTCAGAAATGATGAGCCCTCCACCCTCAGAAATTGCCTTTTTTGCATCAGGTTCAACTTTTAAAGCAGATGTGCTGTTGGATCTCTTAAGCAGAATTTTGTTCCCATTATGAGGAACATTGAAATTACCTTCCGATTCATCAACATCTCCTCCCTTGATAACTAATTCCTTGTTAGTATCATGAGAGAACAGTGTCTCATTTCTGTTCCCATCTCTTAACTGACTATCGGAGCTTGATCCCCAAGTTATCCTTAAAAGAGGTCCCTCTTCTTTTACTGTAGAAACAACCAGTCTGTCGGCTGACATTTCTTTTCGAAGAGGTTTAGTAAGAACAGCAGTATTTAAAACAGAACCCTTCTCTACAGGTTCCTGAACTCCTGTTATTATACTCTTGTTCTCTTTCTTTTTATAATTCCTTCCTTTTGTCCACATGTTTTCGAGATTTTCAGGAGCAAGAACTTCGGTTCTTCTTTGGGTTGCTGCCTCCAGTTTTCGTGCCCAATCAGCAGGACGTGAGTGCAAAGGCTCTTCCTGCAATGTCTTGTGGTCTGAGGATACTTCTGTCTGAATTTTAGATAATGTGGTATCAGTCCCCTTATTTAAGGGCGAAGTCTTCTTTGATTCTAAACCATGATCATGTACAGCCCCTGCAGTTGACTGATCACTACCCAAGTCCTTAACGCTATCATGTTGATATGCAAGCCAAACATATTCAATCAGCTCATTGATATACCTGAAACAACAGAATTAAAAATCAGATGGTTTACAAGCTGACGAAGGAGAAATGACAAAACGCATATATAAAATTCATATAGTAGTTTTGCAGTTAAAACAAAAGAAGACTTAAAAGAATAACTGTTGTCTCTGTTTGTTTCAACAACTCAAACTGTTATTTAGGATTTAAACCTTAGTTCAGGATTCAAACTGATGTTTGGGAGAGAAAAATTCAAAGACTGTTCAAACAATTAACAATAGTTTAAGGACAACTCAAATTGTTGATTTCAGAATTTCCCCAAAAAAAAATTCTATCTATTTGAATTGTTGTCAACAGTCCAATAGTTCCAAATTATACTTTTTCTCTCTCTTCAATTTCAATCGTAAAAATGTTAAAACTTCTTCGTTTTAATTCCGATTAAGATGATTTTTTTTTAATGTATTCATAATGAAGATGAACAAATCCTCACCCATATTGCATATTTTTTAATGTCATTTATAATGAAGTTTTATAAGATTTGTTATAAAACTCTAATGATAGTTTTCAACACTTTATCCGAACACAGTTCGGATTTTATTCCCAATTCAAATTACAATTTATTTGCATATCCAAACAACAGTTCGGATCACAGTTTGAATCACCACAGCTCACATTCTAGAGTTCTAACCAAAAAGGTTCAAATCTCCATAGTTTGAGTTGTAGCCCATTATGTTTTAAAAGTTGCAACTACTCATAAGTCATAACACACATGAATGAACAACGGTAATGCCAAGTTTTCACCGTTTATATCCACAATTGACTATTTATCCAGCAAAATCTATGGTCTTATACAAAGTTCCTCCTGCAGAGCTGAAGACTCTCTTGGCAAGTAAAGAAGCAAGAAGAATGATAAAACAAACCAAAAAAATGAAACATCCAAGAACATACCCAGGGCTTGCGAAATTCATGACAGGTTGCATTACCAAACATGTCAAAAGTTCTCTTGCAACAGATCGGACCACAGGACAGTGAGCTTCTCGTGGTCTTAGCACCAAAGTCAACACTCCACCCATCAGTCGCTGAAGAACCTAGAAGTAGACATACAGCATTAAGGAGAGTACAAGTAACAGAAACAAAAAACAAAAAGAAAATGTATTTCCATTGGAACGCTCCACCCACACCTTGTACTCACTCTCAGGTGATACCAATGCAGGATGAAGCTCCTTAGAAGCCATTAGATGGTGTTTTAACCTCTCATCCCTCTCCTCTGAAGATAATGTTCCCATTACATCGACACCTATGGCAGCTTGGTTTCTTCTAAATAGGTCCAGATGATCCCCTACTAAATCAATTATATCCCTGAAGCATCAGACAATCATTAAGTGTTACCGCTTTGATAATAAAAGGGTCTTAACCACTTGCAAATTCTTTTTCAAAAAGGAAAACGAAGTACCGTGTTAACAAGTCAACAAGGTTTATCTCTTTTATCCTTCCCGATACTTCGCCAATAGCATCCATGATTATTGCACGTTTTTGCTCAGGAAACTCCTTGTCCGGTGTTATATCTCCATACCACAAATCTACCACAAAATCCTTCAAAATCTTGTCAATGAAGTCGTCAATTGCTGCCTCCACAATTGGAGAATCGATTTTCCTTTTCCATTTTTGCGGGTTAGGCGCGGTAGAAAGGCGTGAATCACTTACGGACAACTGTTTCTTCTCCAAGTGAGATAAATAAGTTTGTGGACGAACCGGCTTAACTTTCCGACGAAACTCCACCTCATTAAAAAGAATTCGCATACCACAAACCAAAAGAATTGACATGGGCAGATTCATCCACATTGATTTACTAGTATCTGTAATGAGAATACTTGTATTAGAGCCAAAAGGGTGCCACATTAACAGAAAAACACCAAGGAATGTGAAACTGACAAACCACATTTTCCGCAAATCCAAACCAACAGGACAGAGAAACATCAATATAAGTATTTACAAACTATAGAACGTTCAAACAAGCTCAAATAATTCAAAAAGTCTGCCTCTAACCATTTAGGACCTGAATTAAAAAAAAAAAAAAAAATCCTTTTGCGCAGAGACTAATCAACATTAAGCTAGAAATAGCTTTCAGGAACAAGACGTAAATCTCAATTTACTACTAAAATAGAAAGCACTCGTCTTATTGCCATATCAAGTTCCCAAAAAAAAAAGTTATCGAATTCACCAAATGGAAAAAAAAAAAAAAAAAAAAAAAAAAAACCAGAAAACGGAGAACAAACGAGAAATACGAGAACGAGTTTGCGAATAGAAAAGTGTTTACGAGACAGAAAATACGAGACGGCGAAGATGCACAGAGCCCACCACACCGTTCGAAGCTTCGCCTCCTCGATCAGATCCTTTACCGTCTCCATGGCCTTCATTTTCTCCACAAAAAATTCACCAACGGAAACGAATTCCCGGGCCCAGAAACTTATCGGAGAACCGAATTCCGGGTCAATCCAGGCTGTATGAGAAACGCCGGCATGAAAAGCACCGTCAAGCTTGCAAAATTGCCGAGGTATTCCCCTCCTAGGGTTTTTCCGAATCGCCGAAACGGCGTCGTCGCAAGAAATCTCGGCAACCCAAGCTATCAACGCCGAGAAAAGAAGAGAAGAGACGAGAGAAGAGATTCTTGTTTTGTATCTGAAAATTGTTTTTTTCTCCGCTGTCGTTTGAGCTTTTTTAGCTTGTAATTGTTTTTCTTTCTGTTTTTAATATTAAAAAATAAGTTCTGGTTCTAGTGGAGAATACGTGGGAAAGGAAAACGTAAAATCGTATCGTTAGAACTTTAACGCTGGCTCCTAAAATATTTGCACCTGCGGACTTGTGCTCCTTCCAGTTTTACGGCTCGCACTTATTTCATTGCCACGTCAGTTTTCTTAATTATCATATATTGAAAAAAATGAATTTTGTCCATTTCCTAATCAACAAGTGGTACTGCCAGCGTTTTAACTTTTGAATTTTTTTTTTGAAAGTTTTAGGGTATGTTCTTTTACACATAAAATTTTAAAAAAAATAACTCAAGTTTAATTTTATTTAAGTTTACGTTTTTTTAAGTTTTAATTTCACTTAATTTTACTCAGTTTTATTCAAGTTCTAACTTCAACTCAAGTTATAACTCAAATTTAACTCAAAAACTACACTCAAATTAAATTCTAAAAGAACAACCCCTTAAATTGCAGTTGGATTAATCGTTTTCGTTTTCGTTTTTATTTTATACTGTGTTTATTTACACAATGAGTCATGCTATGTATGAAAGAAAAATATTAGAAAAAAAAAAATTAAATTTAAATTTTTTTAAAAAAAATAATATAATAATATGACTCGAGTCATGAAATTAATATGTAATTTTTTTTTTTTTTTTACTTAACCAACCAAATAAAATGATATGCAATATTTGTGTCATAATGTAATAATGATAATAGCCGTTATTAGTAGATAAAAACTTGTTTCTTGTTCTTTAAATTTTGATACTCGGGTGCATTTATAGTGAGAAAGCTATTTGCTCTAACAGTAGAAATTAATGTTTTAATCTTTAAATTAGTTCTTTAACTATATGATATAGAGTATGAACATATATGATTGTTAAAAAACTAATCAAATAGTTAAAAATAATACAGTTTCTATTTGTAGAATAAAAATGCATGTCTTATCATAAAATTTTCTCAATAATAATACTAAAATTTTCTCAATAATAATACTCAATAATAAAATTTTCTCAATAGTAATCATAAATATACCAAATCTTATATCTATTTTTTAGTTGTCATTTTTTAATTAGTATGTGTAATATCTTATTATTAATTAATATGTCAATCTTTTAAACAACTATTAATAAAAGGAAAAAAAAAATCACGAGTTGATACAAAGAATTAAGATTAGAATTAGTGTCCTAGCATTATTTTTCTCACAAATACTCTCCAAACTCCAAACTCTTCAAATATTTACAATGAAATAAAAACTTATAACTTCCATCAATATTTAAAGGAAAATTGGCATGAGGCTAATAAATTGTTAACTTTGCTCCGCGGTAGTAACCACGAGGCTATGTTTACTATCACGATATTGAAGTTAAATTTTACATATTTATAGTTCTTCGTTTCACTTGAGTTAAAAAGTATGTACAGGTGAGAAAAAATGCTATACTAGAAAAAATTAAATTTGAAATTTTTATTAGATAAAACACTATAGTAAAAACATGATTTATGATTTAAACTAGCACAATATCCTATTAATTTTATAATTTTATTTCATTAGCATTGCTCTTATTTCTTTTTTGTTTTTTATAATAATTTATTACATTGCCGTTTATTACTGCTTGGTGTGGCATTTTCTTTAAGATACTACTATAGCCACTACACTCCTTTTTCGCATAGATAGTAAGCAATAACTTTGCATATCTACAGGCAGGCGGGCGGGTTGGACACCGTTGAGCAGGATCTAATAAATTTTGAGGTTCTTCTAGCGAAGAAAAAGAATTTATTATTGGTCAAAAAACATGTCCTTATCATATACACGTCTTTTCAGTTTTTTTAGCAAATAAAATAAATTATCATGTACACATAGTTTGGAACGTGCCCAACCTGAACATGTTCGAGTTATTAGGCAAACTAATGATTTTGTCCAGCATAAGAACCACAAAATGGTCGGGTTGGCAGTTTGAGGAAACCATGTGAACATTTTTTATTTTGTTTAATTTCTTGTAGAGGGATTTCAATTGGGCTTATTGCCTCGTCGGTGTGAATGATTTGAGATTGCGGCTGTGCAATGCAATGAGCAGGCAACGCCCCAAGATCTTGTGGGGGCTTGTGGTCGCCATGGCGAGTCTCCCTTGCACAGGCCGAGTCGCTACAAGGGAACATACCTAAGTGCCCTTATAGTGCTGTGATTGCCTATTCGCTATACTGGCTCTCCCTCTAGGCCAAATAGGCAATCGCCAATCGGCGAAGGCCCCACTAGATAATATGGTTTCAGTATATACATGATTATTAAGGATATGTCTGGTGTACTATATTATATTATTGTATTATATCATAAAGTATGATTTTTATACAATACGGTGTTTGGTTGATGATATTATTAAACACTATATTATTTTTACTATTTTAATCTATTTACGTATTAGTTTGTAATAAAATAAAATTTAAGAATAATTATAACCTAATTTGACTATAATCTCGACATAAACCCAATATTTGGAGGAAACAAGGGAGAAAGTAGAGTTGCTACATTATGTCTTTTTTCAAAAAAAAAAAATTAAAAGGGGTCATTGTATTTTTTTTTAAATAAGGGGTGAAAAATATAATTTTGGGAAAGTTGAGGGGTTAAAATATATTTTTGAAAAAAAATGAGGGGTTAAAACATAATTTTTTAAAAAATATAGGTGTCAAAATATCATTTTTGAAAAGTTTAGGGGTCAAAATATAACTTTTAAAAAATATAAACCTAACATCACTCCCGTCCCAAAACTTGACCCCAACATCAATCCTAAAACCCAACCTCAAGTCTTGATATTTGTCAAATATTTTATATATTTTTAATATGATATTTTAAGTTAAATTACATAATACGGTATAGTACCCGTAATAGATTAAATTACAATATAGTACCCATATTAGATATCATATTTCATATTGTATTAATTTTAAATTTCGTATTAAATTATATAATTTATAAATGTCAACAAACATTGTATTATTATTAAACAATACAATACAGAATACTTTTATGATATACCAAACATGTTCTAACAGTACTTTTTTAGAGAATGTTAATAAATTAAGACCCAAAATTATTAGAAAGAAAGTAATAAATAGCTTATTTATAAAACTAAATTAAACAAATAATAGATTTTAAAACTATTCAAAGTAAACAACGTGTAAATATTTTATTTACAACTAGTAAAAAGATTTTTTTACGTAAATTTTCTTTTACGACTGGTAAAAAAATATTTTTTTTGTACATAAAGATTTCTTTTACTATGTAAATTATTTTACCAATCGTAAATAAAACATTTACACACAGTAAATTGATATTTTTTATAAATAATTTTAAAATATATTATTTACTTAATTAATTTCATAAATAGTTGTTATATTATTAAAACTTCTAATTAATTATATCTATTTCTTATAGTTATTTTGTCTCACAAAAAAAGGTAACGAGTCAAAATTATGTTTTGGATATAACTTAGTTCTCACCTTGAAATAAAAAGTTTTTCGGCTATTGTGCACACAAAAATAACCCTATTTACAAGAGAATATCAACGAACAAATTCTCCACTTATTTCAAGCACTACTAATTTTACTTTTACCTCAAACGTTTCTTCCTTTTTTTAACGGAAAATTTGATTTAATAATTAAGTGAGTTGTAAATGACCACTAAATAAAGGGTATAATTTTCCGTTTATTTCGAGCACTATCAATAATTTTATTGTTGTTTGTTTTATAGGATACATAAACGGGTATGTATGCTTTAATTACTTTTCTTACAAAACAAAACGGCTATAATCATTTACTTATAAAATGTATATTACATTTCTGATTTTACGCACTGCAATTTTTTTTAGAATCCTATTAAAAATTGATCACGTTTTTTGATATAGTAGCTCTATTCACACCTCTTTTTTTTTTTTTTTTTTTTTTTTACTCTACACTTTCTTATAAATACATACCTTGTATAATTTTATAAGAACTAAATTTACTTTTTACATATCTATATCATTCCAATATTACTCTTAACTATTTTAATAAAAAATTAATTATTGTCCACTTTAATTTTCTTTATACACCCGCTATTTTATTTTAATTTGTTATTTAAATAATATTATTTTTCTATCTCTTCACACTTTTTTGTTTTTTTTTTTTTTAAGTTTTGGGAGTGAAGCTTTTTTTTTTCAAAAGAAAAATAAAGAAACAAATAGAAGATGAAACAGGAAAAAAAATATTCCAACTTTATAAAAAAATGAAATAAAAAAACAAAATAAAATGGCGAGCCTTTTAAAAAAAATAGTAAAAAAATATAAACATGAAATAAAGATAAATTAAAATCATCACAAACCAATAGCAAAGAAATTTTTAACATTATCTCAATGCAGCTTTTTATAATAGTCATTGAAGGTGAAAATTATAGATTTTTTTTTTATTTTATAAATTTTAAAATAGCAATAGTTTGTAATCTATGATGGACATAATATGTGAGGTGTTTGGAGAGAAATAACAACTATATAATTAACATAATTAAATATGTTATAATTGTCATTTTTTGTCATTATATATGAGGGTCTTTTTATCATAAAAAAAATTAGAGTGCGCAGAGAATAAAAGGAATGTGAGATCAGAATCGTCATTATTGATGTTGATTCCCGTTTTCAAAATAATTATATGGAAACATGGACACAAATGACAAAAATGAAAACCATCCGATATTAAAAATATGGAGACTTTTACTATAGATTTTGAAAAATGGATTATTATCATTGGTGTCTACTGAATTTTGTTATCATTTTTAGTTTATGTAAATTTTAAAAACTCTCATATTGTCTCTTAAATTTTAAATTATTCTCACTTAATTTTTTTTATTCAAAATAAATAAAAAAGAAAATAATGTAGTCACATAATATTTCAATTTGATATCTGTTAAAAGCAAATAAATAAGGGGACAATGTGAGTTTTTAAAATTTAAGGAACAAACTGTAAATTCTAGAGACACTAGTGATAATAATTCTTAAAAAAATTAGACTACCTCTAGTTTTTATTTTAAGTTATTAAAAGTCTGTTTAGTTCGTTAATTCGAACTTTTAATTCGAATTAAAATGTAACTTTAAAATCTATATACTGTTTGCTAAACTAGTTCAAGTGGTTTGAACTTAAAAGTTAGTTCAAATTAGTATTTAACAGATTTTTAGTTTGGTTCAAATTATTAATTTGATGTTTTAAACAAAAAAAATCTTATTAATTTGATATTTTTTTTAAAAAAATCTTATTATGAATCTTGAGTTTACACGTGTACTTGTGTTTAAATGGTTTGAATTGAAATTTGAATTATTTTTTAAGAATATATTTGGTATATGTGTTTTTCATAAATTTAAACTTAAAAAAATTAAAATGGTCATAGTTTAAATTTATTTACTTCAAACTTATTTATTAAACGGAATCATATATGCCATATGATTTTTTATTTTGATGTAATTTTAACTTAAATTCAACCATTAGAAATTTACACTCTTGTTAGGAAAGGACCCTAAAATGTTTTCCTTTACCCACAGAAATTCACAAAACCATTGACAAAAATTTTAAAAATAAAAATAAAAAGACACCGGATAAGTTCTCCTGGTTTTAGCTGGTCCGGACGAAGAGCCGCGTCGCATTCGCTCGCCATAATCCGTCGACCAAAAAAACCTCGGGTCCCACATGACCAGAACTTTCCACCAAAAGCGTACCCAATGCCCTACAACTAGCTGCAACTTCTTCCACGTAAGATCACATCTGCGCTCCTCATCGCAGTTAAAAACCGATCAGCGGCCAAAATTCGTCTGTCATTTTTCTCCACTACAATCCACCGTAATCTTAACACAGCAATCAACTCAAAAAAATATCTTATAAACAAAAAAAAAAATCTAATCCTTATCCATTTAGCCCGGTGATTCATAGTTCCACCGAATATTTTAATAAGATACATAATTTATTTAATTTATTAATTTAAATTTTTAATTTAAATTAAAATGTGATTTTATACAATAATTTTTTAAAATTTATATAGTTTATTTATTTAAATTTTTAATTTAAATTAAGAATTTTTTATTATAATAAAAAAATTAAATATAATTGTTTTTAAAAAAAATTTATTATAATAAATAAAATTTAAATTTAAATGGATGAATTAAATATGATATATCCTAAAAAAACTCAAATTTTGTGAAATGAACGTAAATATATAATTCTATTCCTTCGCTCGACAATCAAAATATAACCAAACGAGAATTATCCAAATTCTTTCAAAGGTAACTGAACACAGATTTGGGTGTGTTTAGACACGATGATAAAGTCTACCTTGCTTCGTTCTTGCTCGTCCCCGTTGCTTCTAGAACCCAAGGATCTTCACCGGCCACGGCGATCGTCATCGCCGGCGACGAGGTTCGCTTCGACTGTGTGTTCTTCTTCTTCTTCTTCTTCGAGAAGCGACGCTGTTATTCCGAAGCTCGAGCCTTTTAGCCGAACCAGGTTCGAACGGGCCGTCAAAGATCCGCCTTTGATCGAGAAATCCGAGAACGAACTTGCCGGTATAGTTTGATTTGTTTTGTTTTGGGGATTTTGTTTTGTTGGGATTATGAGTTGTTGTAGTTTTATATATTTCGGATATTTGTGGCTTGAAATAGTGATTTCGATTCTGTGATTTGGTCGATTTCTGATTTTGATTAATCATTATTTTTTTTGTTAGATTACTGTTCGACGCTTGAAGGAGACAAATCGTATAGCTGCTGGAGAGCGTATTTTGAGCTCAAAGATCTGGAGGTGAGTTCTTTCTGTTTGGACGCTGAGAAAATAAAAGGAAACGAAGAAAATATATGTGAAATTTCTTTTTTTCTCATATTTAATTTCTATTGCTTTTTGATGATTAATGAAAGTCAGTAAAAAGAATTGATTTATGTGGTTGGTTTTGGTTAAATAACTAGGTTTAGCTTTTTCTGGCCTCGTGACATACAGTATATTGATTCATTCTCAGTTAATTTCGTTTCTATAGAAAAAGGGGGAAATCGTCAATTTTCCCCTTTTTTTTTTTATTGATCAGCAATTTTCCTTTTAGTTGCTGAGAAAATTGGACGACACGGTACTTTTTTTAATAAGATTATTTTACTGATTTTAGTATGCTATGCTGTTTTTTTTTTTTTTTTTCCTCTCTCTCCACACTTTCCTTGATACGAAACACAATAGTTATTCAAGTTCCAAAAGTTGCAGTACCTGATTCTTTTTTCATCTGATTGCAATAACACAATTCAGAGAGAAGCACCGAAATCGGACGTGGAGAAGTTGATCCTTCAAGCCGGCAGCGTGAAGTCCTTGATCGGATGCTTACACGGGATTGCAGACATCCACAAGGGGAGGAAGAAAAGATTCGGTTCGACTGAGCCGCTCAACTCTGAAAAGAGCGAGCGACTCGCGCCAATACCGGACGGATTGCCAAAGTCGCAAGCGGAGCTGGAGGAAGAAAAGAAAGGTATCCTGCCTGATTCCCCTTATACTAGAATGCTTAGAGCTAAGGGGAAGTTTCCTGCATGGTATTCTCCTGCCCCTGACCATGAAACAGATTGATATGGAGGGCTATTTTGTAAGGGGGGACATATTGTAGATAATGAGTAAGGATGTGATTGTTTATAGATGTGGGAGTTTTGGTCTGAATGCAATTGTGCAATGTTTGCTTGAGGTTGAGAGTAAAGAACTTTGTTGTATAATTAGTTTGAGAGTATTGGACTGGTTTTTCCTGATGAATGATGGAACTATGATCATTATTGTACGTTAGGTTTTTGTGCTTATTGATGAATGGTCACAAAGTTCTTGTGTTCCAACTAGCTAATTCATGACTCTATTATGCATGAATATCGAGTTGAAATCAGTGAAGTGAAAGTTAGGCGCAATTCCAGTTCTTGCAATATAAATTCTAGTTCAATTCGCAGTGGCTTAGTTTGATATTGCTTTTTCCTCCTAAAATCAACTTCTGTTTGTAATAAAAGCTGATTTTAGTGTTTGGTAAATCTCTTTAAAAGTGTTTTTTTCAAGAATTTTTTTAAGAATTTACATTCAAAATTAGAAGCAGTTTAACCATAATTTTAGCTTTTAAATTCTGCAGAAATTAGCATAGTATAATTAATGAAACTTTCATAATACTCATAATATCTCTAATGAAATTTAAAATTTACAATCTTCTCAATCTAAAATTCAGACTCATAATATAGTATAATATAATAGTAATATTATAACCAATAATATCATAATTATATTAATAACTCTAATATTATTATTTTATCATATAATATGATATTATAATAATGTTATAATTATTTTAATAATATGATATTATAATGATAATATAATAATATAATAATAATATAATAATATAATATATTATAATTTGATATAATTGTAATTTTTAATTATATTATAACTGAAATATTAATATTTCTTATTTCATATTATAATATGTTTTATAATATTGTAATTATATTAACCATTTTAATAATATTATTATATTCTATATCATAATTATATAATATGTTATTTAATAATAGTTTTATTGTATTATATTAAATATAATAATAAATATACATGATATTGTAACTATATATATTATATTATAATATAATATAATATAATTGTTATTTTTAATTATTTTAGCTATTATTTTAATAATATTATTATATTCAATATCATAATTATATATTATATTATATAATAATAGTTTTTTTTTGTATTATATTAAATATAATAATAAATATATATTACAGTGTAATTATATATATTATATTATAGTCGTAATTTTTAACTATTCATATCAATTTAACTTCATAATTTATCAAATGTTATTACATTAATTTTAGAATCAGTACAACTACTATAATTATAGTTTATCAAATACTTAACTGTTTTTTCTTTTAACACAATTAAAAATAATTTTTTTAAAATTTACAATACTATCAAACTAAGTCAGCATAATCTTATATTTGTATGACGCGAATTTACAAATTGATTCTTTGTCATGTCAAACGGTATTGGACATAATAGATGGCAATATTTGCACGACCAGAAAATGGATAAAAACTAAGAGTGGAATCCAGAGGAAAGCAAAATTTAGACCTTGATTAATTACTTCCTTTTCTCTTTGTTGCATCTCCTTGACGACATTTTCATTCTTCAGAAAACCATGTGGGTTTCAATTTTTAAGACCAGGGTGAGTTGCTTGTTTTGATGGAGAAATACACTATTGAATCAGTAACAATGCAAAATTATCTTTCTTTTGCCTCTTCAACAAGGGAAAAAAAATACCCCTTTTGTCTAAAAGAAAATAATAATTGGTTCATTTGGTTGAGAGCAAAGTGTGTGTGTGTGTGTGTGTGTGTTCTTTCAGGGAAAAAATGAGAGGTTTTTGAATAATAGATTTTTCTAAACAAATTTTCACTTTCGATATGGAACAAATAAATCTACAAATTAAAAGGTCAATTTCAATTAACAACCCGTTTCTAAGCAAATATAGATTTAAATGATGTGATTAGCAAGTATGATAATGTCAAGTGAATAAAGAATATATGATATGAGAGAGCTTTATAATTTATTCTCTCTACTACGTCAAATTTACTGTTAATTGATCTCTTCATTTTGACAAGCTGAGGCTTTTATGCATGAAAAATATAGTTGGGTTCTATAAAAGAAAAAAGGAAAAACATAGTTAGGTAAATCTAGCGAAGCTCGTTGGATTGATTTGATTTCTTCATTTTATCAAGCCAAGGTTTTTATGCATGAAAAATTATGGGGCAACTTTTTAACATTTCTTTACATGAATCAGCAGCTTTTCTACAAGTCGAGAGTACCTAGAGCTTTTTTTTTTTTTTTTTGTAACAATTAAGTCTCGTACAAAACAGACATAAACGTCCTAATTAATAGGATTTGTTTTTGTAAAAAGGGGGGGAAAAAAAAAACTAACTAATAGCATTAACTTCAATATTTGTGATTTTTACAGGTAATTAGTTGTTAAAGGTTTCCTAATAATAGGAGGCCTTAGGCTCCATGGAAACATCAAAACTCCCAAACTTGTGAGGTGCAAAACAATGCCAATTATTCCGGTGCTAAAACTAGAGAACCAAATTCTACACTTCCTCAACACCGGCCAATCCATAACCTCTTTTCTACCAACCATTTATCACAGCTTTCCCTTCTATTTCACCTTCCTATAAGCAAGCCTTGGACCTCCCAAGGTAGTCAGCCATGGCGAACTATCATCACCCTTTCACAAATCACATCATTGCAGCCTTCTTTGGCTACTTTCTCTTCTCCCCATTATTCCCAACCTTCTCTTTGGCCTTAACTGATGCCGAAGTTTCCTTCATAGCTCGGCGGCAGCTCCTGACCATGCCAACGGAAAATGGCGACCTTCCCAACGATTTCGAATATGAATTTGACCTTGTCATAACCTTCGCCAACGAGAGGCTCCGGAAGGCCTACATTGGCCTTCAGGCATTGAAGGACGCCATCTATTCGGACCCCTATAACTTCACCGGCAATTGGGCTGGAGCCAATGTTTGCGCCTACAACGGTGTGTTCTGCGCTCCCGCGTTCGACGACCCCAAGCTCAGCGTTGTTGCGGGCGTTGACCTCAACCATGCTGACATCGCTGGTCACCTCCCCGTGGAGCTAGGGCTCTTGACGGATGTTGCTCTTTTCCACCTCAACTCCAACAGGTTCTGTGGGATCATCCCAGAGAGCTTCAAGAAGCTTGTACTAATGCATGAATTTGACGTTAGTAACAACCGCTTTGTTGGTCCATTCCCTATGGTGGTCCTAAAATGGCCTAGCGTCAAGTACCTAGATCTTAGGTACAATGATTTTGAAGGAGAAATCCCATCCGAGCTCTTTGTCAAACAACTTGACGCAATCTTCTTGAACAACAACAGATTCAAGTCCAAAATCCCGGACTCATTGGGGAACTCCACGGTCTCGGTTGTGACATTCGCCAACAACAAGTTCAATGGTTGCATTCCTCGTACAATTGCCAACATGCCAAACTTGAACGAGATCATCTTCCTCAATAATGAACTCGGCGGTTGTTTCCCCCCGGAGATCGGGTTGCTCGGGAACATGACGGTTTTCGACGCCAGCGACAATGACTTCGTCGGAACCTTACCTAAGAGCTTCACCGGTCTGAAGAGCTTGGAGGAAATCGACATTGCGAATAACAAGCTGACGGGGTTTGTTTCCAAGAGTCTTTGCACATTGCCCAAATTGGCGAACTTCACATTCTCGTTTAACTACTTCATCAAGGAGGATGAGTCTTGTGTGCCGTCCAGTAAAAGCAACGTCGTTTTCGATGACGAAAGCAACTGTTTGTCCGGCCGGCCAAATCAAAAGTCCGCCAGGACTTGCTTCCCGGTGGTCACCAAGCCCGTCGATTGTAGCAAGAACTGCGGCGGCGAAGGCGACAGCAGAGCTTCTCCACCGCAGCCGAAGCCGAAACCTTCTTCTCCATCTCCTTCTCCTTTTCATGTTCCTCACAGTCCATCAAAGCCAACGTCACCATCAACACCACCACCATCACCATCACAAAAGTCTACTCCCCCGGAGCCGAAACTCGAGCCGCCAACCCCGTCGCCGGATCCTTCTACACCCAAGTCCGAACCACCAACAAAGCCTCCATCCCCGTCGCCGGTTGAAGCCCCACCTAAGAGTCATTCACCGCCGAGTGCTACTCCACCGACGACGCTATCTCAACCACCTCCGTCGTCGCCGCCGCCTCATTCTCCTCCCAAGTTCCCACCGGTACCCGTTTCGGCTACTCCGCCGTCACCGGATCCTACTGACAGACATCCAGTCAGGGGACCATCTCGCCCACCGCCACCGGCACATTCTTACTCGCCTCCACCACAAGCTCCGTCAACACCCCAGACGCCGTCACACACGCCATCAGTGAAATCGCCTCCACCGCTTTCTGAGTCCGACCGGTCACCACCAAAATCGCCCCCACCGCCCGAGCAAACATATTCGCCGGTACCGTCACCTACACCTAAGAAGTCACCACCACCGACAGAACAACCGCCTTCTCCGTCGCCGTCACCGAAATATGAGAAATCGCCACCGCCACCGTCACCAAAATACGTGAAATCACCGCCACATTCTCCAGAGAATCCACCGCCTCCGTCACCAAAATACGTGAAATCGCCGCCACAGTCTCCAAAGACTGAGAATCCACCATCTCCGTCGCCAAAACATGTGAAATCACCGCCGCCACATTCTCCGGAGACTGCGAATCCACCGCCTCCGTCACCAAAACACGAGAAATCGCCACCGTCTCCATCACCAAACCACGTGAAATCGCCGCCACCGACTCCGAAGACTGAGCATCCACCATCTCCGTCACCAAACTACGTCAAATCACCTCCACCGCCCACGACGGAGCAACCACCGGTTCACTACTACTCCCCACCGCCTCCAGACTCACCGGTCCAATCACCTCCACCACCGGTTCATTCTCCACCTCCGCCAGTTTTCTCTCCACCGCCACCGGTTCACTCACCTCCTCCGCCATCTCCGGTGTATTCTCCTCCGCCACCGGTGTACTCAACACCTCCTCCGGTCTACTCACCACCTCCCCCGGTATACTCCCCGCCACCGCCGCCAGTGTACTCTCCGCCACCACTGGTTGCCTCTCCTCCGCCGCCAAGTTTCGATGACATAGTTCTGCCGCCGACATTCGGATCGCAGTACTCGTCGCCGCCTCCACCGGTGTTCCAAGGCTACTGAAGTTGGTAGAATGTGGATTTCAGTTTTTAACATCTTGTTTGTTTGCCTCTCTTTCTCTCATTGTCTTTTGTAATTTATCCTAGCTTCGAAACTCTAGCTCTTGTATACAGTCCTATACACAAACTCAATTTGTAATTCAGGGCATGTTTTTTTTCCATAAAATTTAAAAAAAGATAATTTAAATTTTAATTTTATTTAAGTTTATATTTTTTTAAATTTTAACTTTATTTAATTTTATTTAATTTTATTCAAGTTCTAATTTCAACTCAAATTATAATTCAAATTTAACTTAAAAATTACACTCAAATTACACTTCAAAAGAACAACCTCATCAAATATTCAACTGCAACTTCTTCTTCTTTTTTTTTTTTTTTTTTTTTTTTTTTTTTTTTCTTTTTGTTCGGTCAGCAGTAGAAATGTCGTCGAACAAAAAAAAGAATTAAAGGATTGATATTTTTTAAGGATCGATATTTTTTAGGTGTTCAAATTAAGGATCAATATTTATGACTACATATATAAAAATGAAGGGTCAATATCAAGTCGTTGAATGTTATATTTTTGTCTGTTTTGATCATTTAAAATCTAAAATTAGAGAAAAGACAAAACTGTTTAGTTTTTTTTTTTTTTTTTTTGGTTGCTAAACAACTATTGGAAAGTTAGAACCATAAAAAAAAAATTTATAAACATCATCCCTTAATTTTTGCAAAGATCATCTCTTTTACTCTTCAGCAAAGAGGGCAAAAAAATGTGTACGACAAAATTTTCTTTTAACTTTCAAAAATTCTCTTTTCCATATTTATTTGGGTGTGCTTGCTGATAAATCTTTTCTAGTTTAGTGGTGGATTTTTTTTTCCTTTTCATTATAGAATAATCTGTAACCTTTTTTTTTTTAAGTTCATAGTTTTTCTAGGGTATTTTTTTTTTTTTTTTTTTTTTTTTTTTTTTTTTTTTTTTTTTTTAATTCTGATAATACCATCTTTTGAGCACAATACACAGTGGTGGTTGGTTTCCATTCGACAAAGATAGAATGCTTGGTTGAACAAGCTGAAAATACATGCATAGATAGTAGTCTAATGAGTAATGACAAAGGCCGATAATGCTCAAAAGACTACTCATCAGTTTACAACAAGGTCAATGCAGGAAGAAAAATTTAGTCTTCTTTATATAAACCTTGACATTTTTATCTGATTAAAATACCTAGGAAAAATGAATTCAAATAGTGATTGTAAGTTATAAAAATTACTTTTTTTCCAGCCGAAAGTACAAGAAAAAAGAAAAACGACTTTAAGAATTAAAATATTCATGTAAAAACCGCGTAATAATAAATGAGATATTATGATGGTTAAAAAAATTATTGAAAATATTTCTCTCCTAATTCATCTATTCAACTTTGCATTATTCGGAATAGCATGTGAAATAGAGGACAACCCTCAAAATTTCCAAAAGGAGAGAAATAATGTCCTCGGTCCAGGTCGTATTCCATATTAATATATCGATGAGGAGTTTTTTTTATCACATTTGTGCTTTAAATTTATCATGATTCAATAAATTACTTCTTAAATTTTTAATTTTGACAAATTATCTTCTCAATTACAAAGTTATTATAATTTGTTGTTGGCCTATACCTCTTAACCGTTTAAGTTCTTAAAATAGATTGGTAAACTGACATGGTATTAGAGCGGGAGATCTTGAGTTCAAATTCCTATAATTACGCTCTTTATCCCTATTTAAATTGTCATCATATGTTGAATTTTTAATAATCTCAAGTTTAAATATTCACGTGTTGAACTTTCTAATTAATTTACCCACACGATTACTTATTGTCTAGCTCACACGTGAGGCAGAGTGTTAAAGTATTAAACTATTTTTAGCCTACATTCTAACAGCTTAAGCTTTTAAGATGTATTGGTAAACTAACATAATATGCTTATTTTAACGATAATTGTGTTAAATTAATGTCAAAAAATACGCTCAATAAAAAATTTTAACATTCTAATTTAAATGTAACACAAATTTTTTAATTTCTCACATTTTAATCTCTTAAATCTAATAAAAATTTTGAACAAATTTAATAAAATATAGTATATTACAATAAATTTACAAATTTAAAAGATTAATTATTAAAATTAAAATTTTAAAGGACAATTTATAAAATCATGATAAATTTAAAAGACAATTATACTAAAAACTCTTTCGATGAGGGCTATAATTTCATTGCGGCCCATAAAAATCAATCCCAGAATGTTAAGGGTTCGTTTGGTTGGGAGATTCGTCTCCTAATTTGAATCATGATTCGTGGTTCATTACAGTGATTTCTCTCACAAAAAATACACGTAAATCAAAAATAATTTAAATCACATGATTCGAATTCCTGAACCAAACGGACCCTAAGTGAATGAGCGTTCATAGGTTGTCTCTCACCGTCATGCCACGGTGGCCTTCAATGTGGACATTGAGGAGCCCAGCCCACAATATCTAGAAGCAACTGCAAAGCCCAACCCAACAACCCGAATCCTGAATTCTCCCACGCCCACTGGGACGATGAAGCGGCGAGAGAGATCGACACGTGGAGGATGAATGATCCACGGTCATACGAAAACGAGGTCGTTTAAGGGCACTGTGTCCTAATTGCGTCCTCCGATCCAATGCCCGCTAAAGCACTCACTCAAGCACATCGTGAACATCACGCCCATTCCATTCCATTCCATTCCATTCCAATCTACGGTTACAGTCTTCGCCATTTTCGATTTAAAGAATCTCGAACCAGAGTTCCGTCGAGAGCAGAATAGAAATCGCATTTTTTCCTCAGATCAAAGGAGATTCGAATCGGAGACCGAATTGTTTTCGGTTCCGCAATGGAGGAAGAGAGACAGCCACTGAAGGAAGCGAAAAAGGTTCCACAGGAAGGAGGTGAAGTCGCCGGAGAAACGGAGAAGAAAGAATCAACGGCGCCGCCGCAGAAAAGTGGTGGCGGAGGTGGATGGGGAGGCTGGGGATTTTCGCCGTTTTCTGTTCTCTCTGATCTCCAAAAGGCGGCCGAAGAGATTTCTCGCAATGTAAGTTTCTATTGATATGTAAATTAACCTAATTGCTTCTATTTCTTTCCGTTTTCCTTTACTTTTCTTGGAAAGTTATAGTTAGAAGCAGTGTATTAGACTGATACGGCTTTCTATTTGGGGATTGTTAAGTATTAGATCTAATTTAGGCAAACAGGGAATGATCCGCTTTTTTTTTTTTTTTTTTTTTTTTTTTCTTTTTGTTCTTTCGTTGAATTTTATGGTTTGAATTATATATATTTTCTGCAATGCTGAATCTGTTTTCTAAATTGGCATTGCTTGTTTGAGGTCTCAGAGCGTTGTTTTGATTAATCTAATTAGTAAGTAAGGAAAGATTAATGCTTTACTTTGTGATTGTTAGAAATTTTGTAGTCGCCATAATCCGGTTTGAGGTGATGAATTGGGCAAAAAAATGGAGAGAAGAGTGGGTTTGGATTTTCTCTGCAGTCCAATTTAAGGTCCAACATTTTGTTGTTTTCAATGCCTCATTAGCAGTGCTTTGTGAATACAGGCTGCTGTGGCCGCGAAGGGCATTGCGGACCTGCAAAATGCTGAGGAGGAGTCAGAGTCTTCTAGGGAGGGTGAAGGGACTGAAGAATCTGCAGCTGAACCTGAAAAGGAGAATGAAGAATCTGAGGATGAGAGTTTGAAACTTCGGAAGTCTGCTCTGGAAAGATTGGAGAAAGCTAGTGAAGATTCAATCTTTAGTCAGGCAAGTTTTTAATTAAGCATGATAAATTTTTTGCTCGCAATCGGGACAGGTTTGTGTTGCAGAGTGTCTAGATCAAAGTTAATGTGGGAGATTTTGTGTGTAATTTAGTTATTCTGCTATACCTGAAGATTAATTTAGCTCCTCAAATTTCTATGGTCTTACTAACCATTTGATTGCTTACTTCAATATAATATGTGCAGGGTCTTAAGGTTTTGGATAATTCTGTGGAGAATTTTGCTTCAGGAGCATGGCAGGCGTTTGGAAGTGCATGGAAAGGGGGCACAGAATTGGTCCATAAGTACGTTCTGCTTCAGTTAAATGTCAAACATTCTAACTTTGAATTAGTCAAATACAAGATGGACTGATAGCCCCAATTTATTAATGAACTAATTTTCTAGTCAGTTAAGTTTGTGCCTCGGGGTTCTAACTTCTAACTTTTGACTTAGATGATAAGCCCGTTTATTTTTTCTTACTTTTTTTTTCACTATTTGATTTATTGATTGTGTTGTCAATTGATGATCAACATATATTTCATGATTGTATTTGTATCATTCTCTCTCTCTCTCTCTCTCTCTCTCTATATATATATATATATATATATATTGTGGATGATTCAATTCCTACTTCAGTTCTTCTCTTTTTGCTAATTAGACTGGATTACTTATAAATGACGTGTTTACTCTCCATATATTGTATGTACTTTGGCCCTCAAATCAATTTGTTGCTCTTGCTGGTTTCTTTTTTATTTTTTGAATTTATGAGTTTTGTGTTGCATCTCTCTAGGCTTGAGCATTCTGCTGCAAACCTTGCAGAATCTATTCAGCACGGTGGTCCCGTTGCGCCATCCATATTAGAGGTTTGCATGGCTTTTTGACATCCGGCTTGTTCACAAATTTTTACAGCATTGCTTATATCTCTTTGCTCATCACAGACTGGAAAAGCTTTTACCTCAAAGGGAATCCAAGTGCTCGAGCTTGTAGGAAAGGAGACTATGGATCTACTTATCTCAGAGACTGGTATAGAAGTTGAAAAGAACTCTAAAGGCGCCGAAGAAAAAGCTGATGAGAGTCAGTTGTTTGAGGAAGTGACATTTGACCGATGCTTTTATATATATGGGGGTCCAGAACACTTGGAGGTAACTTTCCTAACTTTAAGGTTCATAGTTTTTTCTTATTTTTTTTTTTTTTTTTTTTTTTTTTTTTTTTTGTGTGTGTGGCTATAATCAATTTATTAAAATCATTAAATGATGACATCAGGAACTGGAGGCGTTGTCCAGCCATTATGCATTGTTATTTAACCGAAGAAAAGGAAAGTTATTATCAGAACAGAAGTCTGTTTATGATGGAATGCTTAAAGAGGTTCAACAGATTTTCAGTTTAAGTACTGTACTGGATGGAAGTGGTGGTGAGCTGGGCAAAGGAAAGAAAAAGGAGACTACGGTTGATGGAAGTAGTGATGAGATTAAAGATTTGCATGATTCGAGTGTGAGCAAGGCTGCTGACATGGCTGCAGGGTAATTAGTCTAGAACAACACATGGCTTTTATGTCTTTTAGAAATTCATCTATATGTTACCTGATGTAGGGACCGTTCCGGAACGAAGTTTACCGACCGGATCGGACGGAGAAAGGACAAGTAGTCCGAATTCCCCTAAACCTGATATGCTGCAAGAAACCACAAAACCTAGAGAGAGCAAGGCTCAGAGCAAAAGTTATATTGTTGATTAATCAATTGATGCCTTCAACGAAAGCAAGTCTAGCCTTATAAGGCTACAGTAGCAAACGACACTAACAACGAGCTCAAAGGAAATTAACGACAAAAAAAAAAAAAACAAAAAAAAGATAACTACGTAATAATAATGAAGGCAGGACAAAAACGAAAATCCTTTGAAGGCAGGCCAAAAACGAGAAGGCATAGTGAAAGCTACTGCATCAGTGACCCCCGCTGTGAAAAAGAATTCATCCGCGAATTCAAACAAGAGAGGATGAAGAGGCATCTGGCGGAAAGTACTCATACAAGTCTGAGACATTGAAGGTAGGCGAGATATGCAAGTCAGGAAAAAGGTCAATAACATAAGCATTGTCATTGATTTTCCGACTGACGTGGAAAGGGCCCAACTTCTTAGGCTTCAGCTTGTTGTAGGTTCCCACAGGAAAGCGCTCCTTACGGAGATGCACCATAACCAAGTCACCTTCGCGGAACACTTTCGCGCGGCGGTGTTTGTCAGTGTCGGACTTGTAGCGGGCAGCAGCCTCTGTCAACTTCTTCTGGACATTTTGGTGGGTGGAAACCACTTCATCGGCAAGGGTAGCAGCAGTTTTACTCCGGAATTTGGGAAGTTGGAGCGGATCCACGGTGAAATTAGGGACCTTAGTGTAGACAATGGAAAAGGGGGATTGTCCAAATGATCGGTTTGTCATGGAGTTGTAGGCAAACTCGACCTGAGCAAGAGAGAGATCCCACCCTTTTGGTTTGTCACTAGCAACACAACGCAACATGTCGCCCAAGGTACGATTGACGACCTCAGTTTGGCTGTCAGTTTGAGGGTGATAGGCACTACTGAACTTCAACGAAGTATCAAAACGCCTCTAGAGTTTGCGCCAAAAGTGAGAGATGAACTTGACATCTCTGTCAGAGGTAATGGATTGGGGTACCCCATGGAGCTTCACGATGTCTTGAAAGAAAAGATGGGCGACATAACTTGCATCCCCTGTCTTGCGGCAAGGAATGAAGTGCGCCATCTTAGAGAACCTGTCAACCACAACCATCACCGAATTAGCATGGCGAGCTGTTTTGGGCAGACCAAGGACAAAGTCCATGCTCAGGTCAACCCAAATAGTCTCAGGGATGGGAAGGGGAGTGTAGAGGCCGGTGTTTTTAGAGCGTCCCTTGGCTGACTGATAGACACCGCAGCGCTCCACAAACTGAGTGACATCAGACGCATGGAAGGCCAAAAGAAATGGTCGTTCAGGAGAGCAAAAGTTTTGTCTCGGCCCGAACGTGCTGCTAGGCCGCCGGAATGTAGCTCTCGGATGAGCTGCTCACGAAGGGATGTGTTAGGTACACAAAGTTGATTTCTTTTGAACATGAAACCGTCTTGAATGGAGAAGTCGCCATAGGGTTCCCTTTGAGCACACTTGGTCCAGTGAGGGCCGAAATCCGCATCGTCAGGATAGAGATCTTTGAGGCTGTTGAAGGCCGTGATCTCCGAGTGGAGGGTGACTAAGAGGTAAGCAAGACGACTCAATTTATCGGCCACCTTGTTTTGGACACTTGAATGATGTTTGATAACAAAAGTAAACTTCTCCAAGAAAATAATCCATCGGGCGCGCATGCGGCTAATTGACTTTTGAGACTTGAGGAAGCGGTGCTTGGTGATCGTTGTGAAGCACAAACTCCTTGTGAACTAGGAAATGTTCCCAATTTTTCAAGGCTCGAACGACCGCGTATAATTCTTGCTCATAAGTAGACCACCGCTGCCTAGTTTCATTGAGTTTCTTGCTAAAATACTCAATGGGCCTGCCTTCTTGTGTCAACACAACACCAATCCCCAGCATTGAGGCATCGGTTTCCACCTTGAAAGCCTTGTCAAAGTTACGTAGCGCGAGGATGGGAGCCGAAACTAGCTTAGACTTGAGAGTCCGAAAGCTGGTCTCTTAGGCAGGACCCCAATGTAAGGTCTTGAGCTTCAAACAATGAGTGAGGGGGGCTGCAATGCTGCTGAAATTGCGGACGAATCGTCGGTAAAAGGTTGCTAAACCATGGAAGCTGCGCACCTCACTGATAGTGGTGGGAGTGGGTCATTCTTTGATGGCTACAATCTTGTTGTCATCAGTAGTAATTCCCTCAGCACTCACTACAAAACCCAAGAAGAGTACTCATTCTGTCATAAAGGCACATTTCTTCATGTTGAGATAGAGCTTATTTTGCCGTAGGGCTCCAAATATGGCCTCCAAGTGATGCAAGTGATCGTCATGATTTTTGCTATAGACAAGGATATTGTCGAAGTATACCACAACGAATTTACCAATGAAAGGCTTAAGGACTTAGTGCATGAGCCTTATGAAAGTACTCGGGGCGTTGCATAACCCGAACGGCATGACTAGCCATTCGTATAATCCCTCACGAGTCTTGAACGCGGTCTTCCACTCATCTCCGGGCCGAATGCGAATTTGATGATAGCCACTCCGGAGGTCCAATTTTGAGAATACCGTGGCACCCTCTAATTTATCCAACATATCCTCAAGTCGAGGGATAGGAAATCTATATTTCATGGTGATCTTGTTAATCGTGCGGCTGTCAACACACATTTTCCAAGTGTGGTCCTTCTTTGGGACCAAGAGAGCCGGGACGGCACAAAGGCTCAAGCTTGGCTTAATGAGCTTCTTAGACATCAAGTCATCGACGATGCCTTGAAGGATCTCATTCTCCTTTGGGCTCATGCGGTAGTGTGGAAGGTTTGGGAGAGAGGCACCAGACACGAGATCGATGTGATGTTGAATATCATGCATAGGGGGCAGCATACATGGTAGTTTGTCCGGGGACAAATCGCCAAATTTGTGCAGTAAGACCTCCAATAATGGTGGTATGGTGGCTGCCTCGTGGTTTGTTTCTTTCAACACCAAGGCGAGGACAAAGGATTCTTCAAGCATCTCCTTTTGAAAGGCTGCACCGCTCTGATTACACAACACTTTCTTTTCGGGGATTGGTCCGCTAGAGCTAGGTGGTTGGTCTTTGGAGGGAAGGACAATATTTCGTCCTTTCCACTCGAATTGATAGGTATTTGGTAAGCACCAGCTGGAAATCATAAGATTCAACAAAAAATGCGAGAATCTAGAGAAAGATAGAATGAAAGAAACAGTTTGTATTGATACTGGATTTCCCAAACACCAATAAAGATTTGCATGGACTTTCGAGAGGTCCAGCTCTCTCCCCTTACCAATCACTTTCCCCAAAAACGACACAAAAGACACACCCCCAATCTGACCCCCTTTTATTAACAAAAGGAAAAGACTCTAGTACCCCTGCATGGCCAACACCCCTAACACAGAAACACGTCACCCACGCCTATTGCCCCTTCTTGGCACGTCTGACATATGTAAACCTGACTGGGGGCTTATTAGTATTGTCCCGGCCGTTGTGGGTAGTCTTCATGTCTAACTCCCAAGGTCGTCCTAAGAGGACATGGCAAGCATCCATGTTGATAACATTACACTCCACTTAATCTTTGTAAAACTTCCCGATAGAGAAGGGGATTTGGCACACATCATCAACCCGGACCTCCACGCCTTTCTTCACCCATCCAATCTTGTAAGGGTGAGGGTGCTTGGAGGTTTGTAAGCCAAGGGCCTTGACTAGCCCTTTCGATACCACATTTTCACTACTACCGCTATCAATAATGACGTTGCACACCTTTGAGTTGATGGTACACTTGGTCTTAAAGATAACATGACGTTGAGTGGGTTCAAGGCGCTTCGGGGTCAGCAACAAACGCTGCATAACACATATGACTTCTTCACCCACATCACCTTCGACCATCTCAACTCCATCAAAGGAACCATACGTCTCCGTAAACTCCTCGCTGCCTGATTCAACCTCTCCTTTAGCTAGGTTAGTTTGAGGTTTTCGAATGGGACATTCATTTGATTTGTGGCCGGGTTGGTTACAGCGGTAGCATTTGGGTCCATAAGGCTTGGCATAAGGGTTAGGGATCGTGTTTGGATTAGGGTTGGTGTTTGAAGTGGTTAAGGCCGGATTGGGTTTGAAGTGGGCTCTGTTTGTGATTGGCTTTTGTGAGTTATGAGGACTATTAGCGGTGGTGTTTGGCTTGTTTTGTGTGTATTCTAGTGGGTTCCGACGATAATAAGAAGGTTTGGTGGACTTATTGACGCTCAGTTCAGATTTGTAGGCTAGGTTTATAGCTTGGGGAAGGGTTTTGATGGTTTTGAGCTTGAGTTTCTCTTGGATAGGCTCACGAAGGCCTCAGATGAATTGGGCCACTTGCTGGAGGCTGCTCTCATGCAGATTGTTCTGAGCACTAAGCCTCAGAAACTCCTCAATATATTCTCCAACTGATCTACTGCCTTGGGTACAGTTCTGCAAACGAAGACAAAGGATTTGCTCGTAGTCACTAGGAAGAAATTGTGACTTCATGAGTTCCTTCATTTGCCTCCATCATCTGACTGGACCGCGCCCCTCCTCTCGCCTCTGCATCTTCACCGGTTCCCACCATGCCGAAGCTCCGGCGTTTAGCCGATAAGAAACCAATTTCACCTGCTCTTTCTTTGGTATATCCATGTAATCAATAAAGTTATCCACAGTTTTTATCCAATCCAAGAACCTCTCAATATCCAGGTACCCGTCAAATTCTATAATATCAATCTTCAACTTAAATCCTCTAGATTGGAATGAAGTTCTGTGGCCATACCTGGGTTCAAGGTCATCCTCATCTTCGGTTTCAAATCCGGTACCATAGTGTCTCTTTCGTCTTGGTGGTTCGCTCTCCGATTCCGAATCATCAAATCGAGAAGGAAATCGGGGACGGTGGTGATGATGATGTCGGCGTGGTGGAGTTCCAGACAATTCCCGATCCCGTCTGACGACGAGACTCGCCTGATCCCTCGATGTTGGTGGACTTCAATTTGGACAGAGCTTCACGCATCTCTTGCAGAAATTTGTCAAACTTCAGTTCAATGCGTTGTTGCAGATCACCCATGGCATTCCACAACGCCTCAGTCTCTCCGCCTTTGACGACCGGACTCTTGGAGCTTCCTTCGCCGTTCTTGGCCATCGTACCTCCCCGGGAAAGAACGGAGGGCTCTGATACCAAAATGATGTAGGGACCGTTCCGGAACGAAGTTTACCAACCGGATTGGACAGAGAAAGGACAAGTGGTCCGAATTCCCCTAAACCTGATATGCTGCAAGAAACCACAAAACCCAGAGAGAGCAAGGCTCAGAGCAAAAGTTATATTGTTGATTAATCAATTGATGCCTTCAACGAAAGCAAGTCGCCTTATAAGGCTACAGTAGCAAACGACACTAACAACCAGCTCAAAGGAAATTAACGACAAAAAAAAAAAAAAGATAACTACGTAATAATAATGAAGGCAGGACAAAAACGACAATCCTTTGAAGGCAGGCCAAAAACGACAAGTCATAGTGAAAGTTACTGCACCAGTACCCCTTCCCCCGATGTCCTTCTAAAATAGAATTATTATGCATTTATGCTTATTATGTTTGTTTGTTTATTGCTGCTCTTTTGACCTTCATTTCATTTCATTTCTCTATATAATTTCTCTTGTCGGCTGTCTTTGTTTATAGCTAACCTGATAACCTGATAATAACTAGCTAAGATTGTTTTGAGGCACCACCATTCCCTGGTACCTCGACAATGTTAAAAAGAAGCTCCTGTTACACACCCCAAAAATGATAAAGAGTGCTTTAAACAATGTAAAGCAATTCCAAACGGATTCCAACTCTGCGTTATCTACATGATTCTTACAGAATAGTTCGTAAAGTAAACTAGTTCCAGGCATTGCAACCTGTATCTGCCTCTTATATGCAATACGCATGTATATATATGACATATATTCGTTATAGACCCAGAATTGCCTAAAGCAAATTATTAAATGACGGGCTTTGGGATCTTGTAAGCATGCCAATATAGTTTGTGAACATGAATCATCTAGAGAAAGTGTTAGACCCCCGGTAAGAAAGGTATACGTGAGGAGGGCCAGGAGGGGAGCGGAGATGGGCCCAGGCCCAAAGGAGAGGGTCCAAGCAAGGGAAGTTGAGATGGATCCAGGCCCAGAAGGGTTGGTTCCGGAAAGGGGCGTGGAGGGCACGCAGGGGCTGCCTGGGGAAGTGCGCGAAAGTTGTTAGAGCACCGATGGTTATAGGGGGAGGGTGTGCCGAAGGAAGAGGCATTCTTGGCATTGGAGTTTTCCGTGGGAGGTTGTGGGATTCCTCGAAAATCCCTCATTATCTTTCTTTTCTCTGTAACTTGCATTGCTGAATCTTGGGGTTGTTTTCCTGGTTTTTCTCTAAGAATTGTTGAGTATTTTCCGGTTGTATTGGCAGAAAGTTGGGATTCAATAAAGAAGGCTCTCGCCATTTTTAGTTGTTTGCAGCTTAGTCGAGTAGGAAAGGCTAGAATCCTAACATTTTGGTATCAGAGCCTGGCGATCCATGGCTCACAGTACGCCGGCGTCGAGCAATCCGGAGCGAATCGCCGGGATGGAGGGGGAACTTGAGACGATTCAGGAGACGGTACGCCTGATGGGAGCGATGGTGGATCACATTCCGCAGCTTCAGGAGGACGTAGGTACGTTGGGAATCCAGATGGGAGACGTACAAGGATCTCTGCTGCGATTGGAAGCCATGCTGGGTCGCCACCTCGAGACCCAACCGCCGATGGTTCCGCGGAGAGAACAGGGTCGTGAACGGGAGCGACGGATGCAATATGAATCACCGGAACGAGGCCGCGCTCGGACAGATCATCGAGGTCGACGGCTGGAACTGCCACTGTTCCAGGGGGACGACCCATACGGCTGGGTGTTCCGCGCAGAACGATATTTCGCCATTAACGGAGTCGAGGAGGGAGAAAAGGTCATGGCAGCTTCGGTGTGCATGGAGGGCCGAGCTCTCGGCTGGTTTCAGTGGCTGGATTCGCAGGTCCCGTTCGCTGGGTGGCGCGATCTGAAAGCAGCTATCCTTCACCGTTTCGGCCGCATGAAAGACGGAGACCCAACGGAGAGATTGATGGCGTTGAAACAGGACACCACGGTGGCTGAATACCGTGACCGCTTTGAGGCCCTGGCCGCGTCCATGAGAGGTATTCCCGAACTTATCTTTCGTGGTGCTTTCCTTAATGGGTTACGGGAGGATGTGAGGGCTGAGGTTAAATTGCTTAGGCCCAATAACCTCCATGAGGTTATGGACTTGGCCCAACAGATTGAGGATAGGAATGAAGCTGTAGAAAGGCTTAGGAAAGGGAAAATGGGCCGGGGATGGAGAATTGAGGAAGGTGGAAAAGGAATGGGCTTCGGTGAGAAGCCCAATTCTACCCCAGGAACTTCTGGGAGCTTCCTTCAGTCCAACCTAGGTAAAGAGTCGGTTCCTTCCCACCGACCCCGAGTGTGGTCCCCACAGCAGGCAGGAACAATAGAAGGAGGTGGGGCTGGTTTTAGGAGACTCACCGATGACGAGCTCCAGCGCCGCCGAGCTAAGGGTCTATGCTATAGATGCGATGAGAAGTTTAGCCCGGGGCACCGCTGTAAGAACCGGCAGCTGCAGGTGCTACTGGTTTCGGAAGAGAGTGAGGAAGAGGATGGGGTACCGGCAGGGGAGGAGGAGCCGCCAGCAGAAGCTGTCGACGGGGTGGCTGGACTCTCTCTCAATTCCTTAATTGGAATTTCGTCATCGGACACCCTAAAGCTAAAGGAACTATCGGAGGCAGCGAGGTGATAGTTTTAGTGGACAGTGGGGCTTCCCACAATTTCTTGTCTCTGCGAGTCGTGAAGGATCTGCAAATCCCAGTGGCGGCCACAGGAGGCTATGGAATTCAGGTAGGCAACGGCGCCTGTTTTAAGAGTCAGGGGGTTTGTAAAGGGGTAGAACTCAGAATCCAGGGGTATAAGGTAATGGGAGATTTCGTTCCCTTTGAATTGGGTTGTGCGGAGGTGGTTCTGGGGGTTACCTGGCTACGAACCTTGGGGGAGGTCAGGGCCGACTGGCAAAGGTTCACCTTGAAGTTCAAATCGGACGCAGGATGGGTCTGTTTACAGGGAGACCCGACATTGAAGTTGGAACCCGTTAGCCTACGGGCCTTGTCACGGGCTCTTCGAGGGGATATGACGGGAGCGTTGTTGGAGATTTATGCCCTTGAAGGTGGTGGAAGGGAGGAGACTCTGGCAGAGGCACCCGAGGCTTTACAGGAGGTATTGGCTCAGTTCGCGTCTGTATTTGAGGCACCGACTGGTCTACCACCAGTTCGGGCAAGAGACCACCAGATTGTCCTCAAGCCGGGGGCAGAACCACCCAACATTCGTCCCTACAGGTACCCACAGGTGCAGAAAGGTGAAATAGAGAAGTTAGTTGCGGAGATGTTAGCATCGGGAATCATTAGGCCAAGTAGTAGTCCTTTTTCCAGCCCTGTCCTATTAGTCAAGAAGAAGGACGGAAGCTGGCGCTTCTGCGTGGACTACCGCGCCCTCAACCGCCTCACGGTACCTGATAAATTTCCAATTCCCGTCATCGATGAGCTGTTGGATGAACTACACGGAGCGGCCATCTTTTCGAAATTGGATCTTAAGGCAGGGTATCACCAAATCCGCGTAAGGGAGTTTGATGTGGAAAAGACTGCGTTCCGGACGCATGAAGGGCACTACGAATTTTTAGTCATGCCATTCGGCCTGACAAATGCCCCGGCCACCTTTCAGGCGCTCATGAACAAGGTTTTCCGACCTTACCTACGCCGTTTTGTGTTGGTATTCTTCGATGACATCCTGGTTTACAGCCGCACGTGGGAGGAGCATAGAGAGCACCTCACGGCAGTCATGCGAATTTTAGGCGATGAGCAACTGTTCGCAAACAGGAAGAAATGTGCCTTCGGGCAGCAGCGCCTTGAATATTTGGGACACGTGATCTCGGCCGCTGGGGTGGCGGCTGACTCGGCGAAGATAGAAGCGGTCGTGGCTTGGCCTACTCCCAAGAACGTCCGGGGGGTGAGGGGATTCTTGGGCCTAGCTGGTTACTACCGGCGTTTTGTCCGCCACTTTGGACAGTTAGCTAGGCCCCTGACCGACCTGCTCCGAAGGGGAGAGTTCAAATGGACGCAGGAGGCGGGGGCTGCATTCGACACACTCAAGCGTGCCATGACTACCCTACCGGTCCTTGCCATGCCAGACTTTTCGAAGCTCTTCGTGGTTGAATCGGACGCCTCGGGCTCGGGATTGGGCGCGGTACTGATGCAGGAGGGGAGGCCCATTGCCTATTTCAGCAAAGAACTGTCGGGTACGACGCGGCTCCGGTCAGTCTACGAACGCGAGTTAATGGCAGTAGTGCTGGCAGTGCAAAAGTGGCGCCACTACTTACTTGGCCGCCACTTTGTGGTAAGAACCGATCAACAGAGCTTACGGTTCCTTATGGACCAACGGCTACTACCTCCAGAACACCTCCGCTGGGCCATTAAGCTCCTCGCATATGATTTCGAGCTGCAGTACAAACCAGGGACGTCGAACCGTGTCGCGGATGCTCTGTCTCGGCGGGGAGAAGATGCGGCAGGGGAATTATCTGCCCTGTCCATACCACAGCCGATAGACTGGACTGCGATTCAGAAGGCACAACGGCAGGACAAGGAGTGCGTAGAACTAATAGGTAAGCTGGACAAGGGAGAGGAAGTGGTACTGGGGTACTCCTTACGGCAGGGACTCTTATGTTACCGGGGCAGGGTGGTTTTACCCCGCGGGTCCCCATGGATACATAAGTTGTTACATGAGTTTCACGACTCTGCCTTAGGGGACACTCCGGGTTCCTACGGACCTATAAGAGGGTGGCTCACAACCTGTTTTGGCACGGCATGAAGAGAGACATCCGAGCATACGTGGCCAATTGCGCTGTTTGTCAACGTTCCAAATCAGAGGCCTTGGTTCCAGCAGGGTTGCTGCAACCCCTGCCTATTCCGGAGAGGATCTGGGAGGACATCTCCATGGATTTTATCTGTGGGTTGCCTAAGTCGCAGGGAGTGGATACCATCTTGGTGGTAGTCGACCGACTGTCCAAATATGCTCATTTCCTGCCACTGTCGCACCCTTTCACAGCCAGGAAAGTAGCCGAGGTCTTCATCCGGGAGGTGGTCAGGCTTCATGGCATTCCGGGGTCCATCGTCACGGATCGTGACCCACTCTTCATGAGTCTGTTTTGGCGCGAACTGTTTCGTGCACAAGGTACTCGTTTGAGCCGCAGTTCCGCATACCACCCCGAGTCCGATGGACAAACGGAAGTGGTTAACAGGTGTTTAGAGGTTTACCTCCGATGTTTTGCAGGCGACAAGCCCCGTGGCTGGCTCCAATTTCTGCCGTGGGCCGAATTCTGGTTCAACACCACATACAATGCTTCGACGAAGCATTCCCCTTTTCAGGTGGTTTACGGGCGGGAGCCGCCTATGGTTTCCAGGTTTCAGGATTCACCTTCGGCTGTAGAGGATGTCAACATACAGCTTCGACAGCGGAATGAGTTTCTGGACGTTCTCAAGGGGCACTTGGTCTTGGCTCAGCAACGGATGAAAAAATTCGCTGACATGCACCGCCGAGAACTGTCTTTCTCTCCGGGGGATCGCGTTCTGTTGAAGCTGCGACCCTACCGCCTCAAATCCTTGGCTAGGCGACCCAACGAGAAGCTGGCCCCACGTTTTTACGGACCTTTTGAGGTGCTGGAGAAGATAGGAGAAGTGGCCTATCGCTTGCAACTACCGCCGGATGCTCGAATCCACCCAGTTTTTCATGTTTCTCAGCTGAAACCGTTCAGAGGCAGTGATCCCAGGTGTCAACCTCTTCCACCACAACTTTCCGATGACCTCGAATTACAGGTCGAACCTTCTGAGGTCGTTCGTGGGCGGTGGACAGCCTGGGGCGGGAAGCAAGTGGCGGAGGTTTTGGTTAAATGGAAAGGACTGCCGGAGTGGGAGGCTACGTGGGAACACCTAGATGTACTTCAGGCCCAGTTTCCCCTACACAACCTCGCGGACAAGGTTGTCTTCGAAGGGGGGGGTGATGTTAGACCCCCGGTAAGAAAGGTATACATGAGGAGGGCCAGGAGGGGAGCGGAGATGGGCCCAGGCCCAACGGAGAGGGTCCAAGCAAGGGAAGTTGAGATGGATCCAGGCCCAGACGGGTTGGTTCCGGAAAGGAGCGTGGAGGGCACGCAAGAGCTGCCTGGGGAAGTGCGCGAAAGTTGTTAGAGCACCGATGGTTATATGGGGAGGGTGTGCCGAAGGAAGAAGGCATTCTTGGCATTGGAGTTTTCCGTGGGAGGTTGTGGGATTCCTCGAAAATCCCTCATTATCTTTCTTTTCTTTGTAACTTGCATTGCTGTAATCTTTTAGGTTGTTTTCCTTGCATTTCTCTAAGAATTGTTGAGTATTTCCGGTTGTATTGGCAGAAAGTTGGGATTCAATAAAGAAGGCTCTCGCCATTTTCAGTTGTTTGCAGCTTAGTCTAGTAGGAAAGGCTAGAATCCTAACAGAAAGCATCTTTCCTTTTATCTTCTGTTTCATATTTGTTTCTTTGCCTTCTTCCTATAACCTTTCTTGCAACCTTATGAGGTCTGCTGTGTCCAACATGTGCAGGTTTACCAGTGCTTTAGCCGGACTAGCTGTTAATGATATAGTACACAGGACTACTGGCAGACTGGAGTCTCTACATTCAGAGGGTGTTCATGTATGGAGATATCTTGGATTCCTTTTGAATAAGTTTCTATTCAACTCTTGTCGCTGGGGTTAAATTGGATGTATATATAATAACCTTATGTAACTTACAGAGACTCTCGGAGATGTGCTGCTCAGCTGTTTCCCAACTGCTGATGCTTGGTAAGTCCATCATATCTGGTGCAAACAAAGATCAGGAGGACGCTGATGCTGACATGCTGAATATTGATTGGCCTGAAGATTCAGTTGAAAAAGCTAAAATAATCAGATCAAAAGCACAATTAATGACGGGATATGTGGAAGCAGTTTCCAACAGTTTCATCACAGGTTAATCATTGATTGTCTAATGTTCCATTTCTCTTTGCACCTCCCTCATACGGTATTTTTTTTTTTCATTTTCGTTATTTTATTTGCAATACATAGTTATGAAGAGAAATATAGACATTTTTCTTGGGTCCCATCTAGAGAAATGTTAACTCAGCTGAGGGTTTTATTAAGATTTCTTTGGTACGTGTACTGTGACAATGTTTTCTTCTCACAAAGAATTTGAATAAAAAAAATTCCTGCAAATAGTTCTCTCACAGAGAATTTGAATCAAAACCCAACTTATGATTCAAATACACTTCCCAAACGTGCCCTTAGCTATTGAAGTGAGAATCAATGTGTTATACTTCTAGAGACCAAAATATGGAGAGTAAGCATAGTCTTATGAGTTTGTGTAAATAAAAGTGGTTTTATTGAGGGAATAATGGACCCTTTTAACAAACCAGGTAGTGCCCAGGCTTTCAAATTAAACGAGGAAAAGCTTATACGGTAGTGATTCCTTTTTTTATTTTTTATTTTTTGGTTTGATTTGCATGCAGCCCTGATATATGCATGTTAATTTCAAAATCAAAACATATACTTTTTTGCAACTTGTTCATGTCAGTTTTTTTTTCCATGCCCTATCTTGTTGCATATTTAGCATCAGGGGGCTTGTACAATACTGTGATATTTCCGTTGACAGTTTGAATTTTGGATTCTTCAACTCCTTTTTCAGGTATATCCGATGTTGCCGAAGCTTATATGGTAGCCATAAAGGGTGCTTCTGCCGAATCCCATGAAGCTCTTCCACAGAAATCAATCCAAGAAAAAGCAAACACCTTTTCTGTACACCTCCGCGCTGACCAAACGACAGCCGTGGGCAAAATCCAAGATGGTCTCCAATACTTGTCTTATGTTGTCATTTCCACCTCCATGCCTGTTGCTTGAAAGAACTAGGATCCTTCACTCTTTCTTTCTAGAATCAAATTACCTTGGTTTATTTGTATATAGTCGTCTTTTAAAGTGGGTTTGGGCTTCCGGTCCCATTCAAATTTCTATGTTTCTTACACTGAATTTGGGTATTTCTCCAAAGCATAAAATATTCATCTGGATCTTTTTAAAGTCATCCATGTTGAAAAAGAAAAATTGGGAGTATAAAGGCTCGTTTATTTTACCGATTTGAATTTAAATTTAAGTTTTGTTACAGTAAAAAATTTTAAAAAATAATCACATTTAATTTTTTTATTATAATAAAAAGTTTTCGTATAAAATCAGATTTCAATTTAAATTAAAAATTTAAATCAGCGAATTAAACGGACTTTGAATATGTTGTTTCATTCACCCACGTTTATGGACTTAATCCCGTATTAGATCAGAAAGGGAAGGATCAAAGACGAATTCCATTTTTGTTCGGTCTCTTAACGTATACTATGTACAATTCGTTTTGTTATTTTATCATCAAATTCACATTAAGGGTGTTCAACTGTGAATATTGCTGTTGGTCAAAGAGTTATATATATATATATATATATATATTTTTTTTTTTTATGAATTTCCTTTTTTGGAAAGAAAAAAGAAAAAGAAAAAAGAAATTATCACACCAATTTATTTAAATCACAAATACAATTCACTTTTTTCAAACGACAGTTAAATGGACAACTATTATTATAGTGCAGGAACTTCATGCGGCGGGCTTGCCCGAAGTCTGAAATTTTTTTGGCTCGGCTGGCAGGACCCTATGTCCGCCCGTCTAGGTGCTGATCCAAATACATAGCATAAGTCCTGACGAACGCGGAGTGATCCCAATAGCTCGAGTGGCCTCATCCTTGAAATAAGACAAATTGAGGAGCTTGGTGCCTCTCCTGGTGGTGTAGAGGATCTCCTCCTCGAACAGAGGGTCACCATCGTTAAGGAGGTGGTGGATTAGCATCAGCTCCTTTAGGGCCATGATCCAGTCACGCATCTTCCCCAATCACTTCGACACTACCGCCATGCAGGTGTGGATGTAGCCATGCGAGTAGGATGTGTGGTTGAGGATCTCCTGGATGTACTTCTTGCTCACCGGATCGTCGTCGTGGCTCGTTGCCTTCACAATCACCATCTCCAGCTCCGGCGCCATGTTGCTCGCCACCTTCGCGATCCCGTCACTGCCCCAATCGCCTTCCGAATCGTCGTCGGCCCCATCTTCACCTTTTTCTTTTTTTAATTGCTGACTCTCCTGCTATGCTCGAAAACTGAGAGTCGAAATGTGGTTGAAATTAAAAGCTAGCTGTCTACTAAGGGACAATGGGTTAGATTTGGGTGTGTGGCTTATTTACTTAAACTATGTGATGAACAATTGGCATTGATATAGTCGTTGACGTGTGTGTGGAAAATAATATTATATATAATATAATATTCAGGCTTTTCAAGAGGGCTGGGGCAGCCAAAATCAAACCCGCGGCCTGTTCAGGGGTTTCTCAGGCTCGGGTGGGCAGCCTAAAAAATTCAGGTGGGCGGACTCAGACGGATGGCCTGAAAAATTCAGACGGGCATGCTCAAAATCCTTTTTTTCAAGCGGCCGCAGATGCCCGTTTAAAGCTCTAATACTAACTATTATTATTATTTTCCGCTGAAAACTAATTGGCATGAATTGTTGTAATGTGTACCTCTAATGAACATAGACCCAGCTTACAACAACATTACCTGTCAACCATGCAACAAAAACTTCCAAAGATGAACCTATCAGGTCTCAGAAATGTTGTCTACTTCTCAGAAAAGATAGAAAGAAAAAATCTCAGATAAGTGTCCATGTTCAATGTACACTACAAACAAAAATAAAATTCCAAAACTTCTGAGTTCCACTGAATACAAGAAGATCCATAGCCATGGGAGAGCTCGATCCAGCCTTCATCCAAGACACCGACCAACGACCAAACCTCGAAATCTCCGATGCTTTCGACGATGAATTCCCAATCATAGACTTCTCGTCCGCTCCCGACGACGTCGTTTTGCAGATCGGGCAGGCGTGCAAGGACTGGGGGTTTTTCCAGGTCGTCAACCATGGCGTGCCATTGGAATTGCTTGCCAAAGTCGAAGATCTTGGTCGGAGATTCTTTGCACTCAGCGCAGAGGAGAAGAGAAAGGTTAAGCGAGACGAGGTGAACGCCATGGGATACCATGATGGCGAGAACACGAAGAATGTTAGGGATTGGAAGGAAGTGTTTGATTTCTTGGTGGAAGATCGGACGGCGATTCCAGCTTCTCTTGAGCCTGATGATCAGGAGTTGAGGATATTGATCAATCAGTGGCCTCTTCACCCTCCTGAGTTTAGGTTTTTTTTTTTCCTTTCAATTTTTGCTTTTAATTCTTCTTGAATATAATTTGACTGGAGAAAATATTGCTTGCAATTTAAACATAATTTGGATGAAGTAATTTCAAGTTTTGGTAAGAGAAATAGGAAAATTTGATGACTGATCTATGCCAAATTTTTGTTCTTCTGAAGCATTGTTAGGAGGTTAAATATGCTCTGCCTAACTAAGCATGCATTTGGTTCATGGGTTTGAACCACAATTCAGAACTTTTTATACGGTCTCTAAAAAAAAAAAAATTGAATTTTAACCAAAACTTGCCGTTCAAAACCAAAAACATCGTAAATAGGATATATCCATTAAACCCGACTTGGTAGATATTTCATACTATGGCTTTTGGTTGCATGGATCAGAGAGGTGTGCCAGGAGTATGCTAGAGAAGTGGAAAAACTGGCTTACAAGTTGTTGGAACTCATTGCACAGAGCTTAGGCTTGCCCAAAAGCAGGTTAAATGGGTTCTTCAAAGGGCAAACAAGCCTTGTCCGATTGAATTACTATCCTCCCTGCCCTTTTCCTGACCTAGCTCTAGGCGTCGGTCGCCACAAGGATGCCAGTGCCTTAACCATCCTTGCACAAGATTCTGTTGGAGGACTCCAAATCAGGAGGAAATCCGACCACCAATGGGTCCCAGTTAAACCGACTCCTAATGCTTTTATCATCAATGTTGGCGATGCTGTTCAGGTAACAACATTTCATGAACCGACTTAATTTTAGTCATTTTGTGGAAAGAAAGAAAATTATGCCATTGTTACAAATGTTCATTTGCACAACTCAAGTCATGACTTGAGTTGTGCCTGTGAGAGAAAAACACTGTAGCAAAAAAGTTGAATTTGAGTTTTTGTGAGAGAAAACATTGTAACAATATGACTTGAGTCATGTAAATGAACAAGGAAGAAAAATATGAGGCAGAATACTAAAGATTACTAGCCATAGCAATAACTTGACATGAGTCTGATCTGCTAGCTACACAATCTGTATCAATAACAACAAGAGTAATATGCTACGCACTAGTATCATGTGACAGTAATGTGTTAATCGGAATGTGGTCATTTCAGAACTTGTCCATCTAAAACATTATTGTGTTAGTCTAATTTACGTGCCCTTTTAACAAATCTAAACCGGATACATTCGAAACAGGTTTGGAGCAATGACAAGTATGAGAGTGTGGAGCACAGGGTGGTGGTGAATTCGGTGAAGGAAAGGTTTTCAGTTCCATTCTTCTTTTTCCCAGGACATCAAGTTATGTTGAAGCCCTTGGAGGGGATATTGAACGGAGATTCCCCACGATACAAGGAGTACAACTGGGGCAAGTTTTTAGCTACCAGAAACCGCAGCGACTTTAAGAAACAAGCAGTTGAGAACATCCAAATTAGCCATGTTAGGATAGAACAGAAGTGAGGCTCTCGAGAAGCATTCATCAAAAGGTTAGCTAGATTAATTTGGTCTGTCTTTTTTAATAACATTATACCCCGAAATATACACAGTGCCCAAGTACCATAGAAGAGGCTTTTGAATCTGCACTATGAATAAAGTAGCTAGCAAATGTCACCGCTGCGTGTCATCATTTCTATTTTTATAATTATTTAAGAAATCCTAATGTTCCTAGAGAAATGCTAGTTGAACACTTGCATGTGAAGGGATTGCCCATTTACTTGTTTGCATCGCACATGATATATTTAAGTTGATCCTTACGGCATTCATTCACTTTTATTAATAAGGCTTTTGAGCTGAGCATTGATGGGGTTAAAACCCCTCTACTTACAAAGGGTGGATCCTGTTAGGTTGGTTGGCCCAACCTAATGAGACCATTTTGTGAGTGTCGGGGTTTTATCCTGACGGGGATAAATACCAATTTCTTTTGAGCTTAGTTAGAAAGTAGTTTGTTTAGTTACAACATGGACATTGAAATGCGAACCCCATTTCGGTAAGATGGTTGTGGCTGTTGTGACTGATATAGGTATCAGCCACTAAGTTAGCATAGACCATGGAGTTTTGGAGACATGTTATTTCTTAGGAAAATTCTTTGGTAAAATATGAAAAAAAATCCCCTAAGGTGAGTATGACACTTTTTTTTTTTTTTTTTTTTTTTTTTTTTTTAATATTCATTAAGTTTAGTTAAATTGTTATTCTTAACTTATTATGATTTTTACTTAGCTGATGCTTGAAAATTTGTGTCCTGCCAGTAGGGAATTTTTTCTTATGTGAATCCTATTGTGGGACCCAGAATAAGTAAGCAACAATATTTAGCACATTATATATTATGTAGTTAGGAGTTGGTGCATGGACGACAAATATCCATTTGTAGGTGGCCAGTCTATGTACATGTTTGGGATACCTTGTATCACAAAAAAATTATAAATCTGCATATGAATGTATACACGTATTCAATGGGAGAGGAATCTCCTCCAACTCAGCTCATTCTCTAAAATGATAGTCCCATTGGTTTCTCTACAATTATGGCTAATTCTAACACGTGAAAAAAAAGACATATCGTCAGTGGTATTGATCACCACAATTGAAGAAAAAAAATAGATCTAGTTTTTAGATCGCATATTGTAGGATTCACGTTTTATTAATTTGTAATATCCAGTATATACCATTGTTCATAAGCAAAAGCAATCTCCACAAATTGAAGGAGACCAAGTCCAACATGTTGAGCCCATTAAGTTGCTACGTGTCTTTAGCATCACATATGAGTTATCTTTCCTCCCGTCATGTTGAGACTTTAAAATATAAATAATATCGTGAAAATGTCGAATGTCAAAACAATAATATCGTGAAAATGTCAACATGGACATCGTGTCAATTCCCACCACCGCTTGTTTTCTCCTGTGAATTAAGAGCAGCAATAATTTTCATCTTGCGGTAACCGACAAGAGAAGAAGACCAATGTGTTTAAAAGCCTACCCGCGTGCAACGCATGTTGCACCTGCACCTCATGAATAATGTCCTTGATAGACCATGACAAAAGCCGATTGTATTTTAATTAGTTGAAAATTTATTGCCTTCCAAATTTTCTTAATAAATTTACAATGAACAGTGAACAATTTAGCCGCATCAATAAATATTCCTTCTGTGCAATCCAACTGCTACTCTGGGAGATAACCTATCCATTAAAAAAAAAACTAAATTGTGCTAGTGCAGTAATCCAATATTTGCATATAGATGAGCATGGAGTGCATGATGTGGCACAATGGAATTGGTCCATGGACGGCAAACGTTAGATAATCCCATTGTAGGTAGTATGTCCAAGTCCGTGTACGTGATGTCTGTCCTAATTAAAAAAAAAAAAAAAAAAAAAAAAAAAAAAAAAAAAAAAAAGAGAGGGATTAGTGCAAGAAAGATAACCGGTTTTAAGTTATTTTTTAAGTTAATTTAAAAAAGGAGAAATGAGATAAATACTATTTAAAATTGCATGGATTAAAATTTTTACTCCATATTTTTTATTTAAATAACTATACCAATAAAAGAGTATTAATTAAGAATGAGGGGTAAAACTCATACACTCTTAAAATAAATTTTATAATTTATTTAACTAATCAGTAAGAGAGTATTAATTAAGAATGAGGGGTAAAACTCATATGCTCTTAAAATAAATTATGTAATTTTCTCACTTGTTGTGTGTGTGATGGTTGAAAAAAGTGTGGACAACTATTTTAAAATGGGCGGTGATTAGACCACTCAAGAGTCAAGACCCAAGCCAATTTTCTAAAAAAAAAAAGGAAGTCTTTGTACGTGATGTAGAGGTGTAAGTTTAGGCTGCCCAAGTTAGGTCTGCCTGAAGAGAAATTTTTGGCTGGCTCAAAATTTTATAATGTATTTCTAAAAAAATATTTTAAAATATGATGTTTAGACCGGGCCTCAGCCCAAGTCAACAATAGCGTACTTTGGATTGGTTTGTTTAGCTCGGCCCCAACTTGTAACTCTAACGTAATGCAGTGGAATACGGCAAATAATGGTTTTTTTTTTCTCTCCCTAGAGGAATAATAAACAAAATTAACAAAGGTTGGGTAGGATTATGATGAGCTATATTATTGTTTGTTTTTCTTCTTTATTTTTTTTAATGGAGATTATTGTGTCTTTTCTTCTAAAATAAAAAAAAATTAGTATTTTTTCCAATACACTGGTGTTCCTTACTTATTAGCCGTCACATCTGTATTGTTTTTTCAATTTAATTTAATTTTTAATTAAATTTAATACAGATTCGACGACTGATAAATAAAAAATATCAGCATTTAAAAAAAAAATACCAAAAAAAGTCCCCTAAAGGAAAATGCAAAACAAATTTATAAATTTTTAAGCAAATGTAAGAAAAATCCAAGTCCGACCTAGTCATCAAAATAATCACCGCCATTCAAAAATGATAATGTACAACACGCTCATATCCTAACATTGTACCACAATCCGTCCAAGTTCAATTAAATTCCCAAGTCTAAGAAGAAACCAACAACCATTTTTAAATTACCACCTCTTATTTTCTCATCTTGCAAAGATCAAAGATCAATAATTAAAGTGGAGCTAGTACTAGTAAAATACAATACACTCTTGTCATTATTTTCAAAGTACTGAAAAACAAACATGGGAGAAGTTGATCCAGCTTTCATCCAAGACCCCGAGCACAGGCCTAAGCTCTCCAATAACAAAGCCGCTGCCGCTGCTGCTACCGACGTCGATGGCATACCGCTGATCGACCTCTCTCCGATAAGCTCCACGGGCACCGGTGATCACGATCCTCGGGAACTCGAGCGCCTGGTGAGGGAGATAGGGAGGGCGTGTGAAGAGTGGGGGTTCTTCCAGGTGATCAACCACGGCGTGGCGGCGGAGACTCGACGGAGAGTCGAGTCTGTTGCGAGGAAGTTCTTCGAGCAGGCGGCGGAGGAGAAGAGGAAGGTGAGGAGGACTGAGAAGGACGTCTTGGGTTACTACGACACTGAGTTAACCAAGAACGTAAGGGATTGGAAAGAGGTGTTTGACATGGCTGTCGTAGAGCCTATCTTAGTCCCTTCTTCGCCTGATCCTGATGACCATGATTTGCTTGAGTGGTTCAATCAATGGCCAGACTACCCTCCTCAATTTAGGTACTTCATGGCTGACCGAAACTCGTTTTTTGTTTTGTTTTGTTTTGTTTTTTGTTTTTATCCTTTTGACGCAGTTTAGATCATATTATCAAATCATATCGAAATAAGAAAATTATTATAATGTAGTAAAACTTAATGGAAATTTGATAATTTAAAAGTAAATTCTATTGGTAAGGTTTTTTTTTTTTTTTTTTTTTTTTTTTTTTTTGGGGGTACACTTTTCTGTATGTGACACCGGATTTCAACACGACTTGTAAAAGTTCGTACAACATATGATAGTGAAGAGTGCATATAAATCAATCTCTAAGATCAGTTGTTTCAAGAGCCTAGCAAAGTAAAAATAAACTTACAAGAATATTAGGAAATGAGAAGAATTTTGTTTCGTCTCATCTTACAAGAATTATACAACCCTGTTGATTTGATTTTAAAATGAGAAAAGAGGGTCATGATCAAAGAGTGTTCAAGGAGAGCACAAATCTCTGTATCTTTATAATGGTCAATTCTCTAATTCTCACAGTATGATATTGTCAATTTTTCCTCAAGATATGTTAAAAACACTCTTTTTGAAAAGAAAAAAAAAAAAGAAAAAAGAAAAAGTTTAACTCTTCTTTCCCTTTTCTTGCTTCTTTTGGATAAAAAGAAAAAACACGAGTTATAAGCAACACAAAACAAGGTCTTAGCAAAAAGAACTTCATTGTTTGAATTTCACAGTACGGCCTTTTGGGACAAGATATTCAATTGTGTGTTGGAAAATTTGTCTTATGAAAGGTACAGTATTATACTGTTTTACTAAATTTTTGATCAGGGAAGCGTGTGAGGAATATGCTAGAGAAACGGGAAAACTAGCAATGAAGTTGATGGAATTAATTGCATTGAGCTTAGGCTTGCCAGCAAACAAGTTCAAGGACTATTTCAAAGACCAAACATCCTTTATGAGACTCAATCACTACCCACCTTGCCCCTTCCCTCACTTGGCTCTTGGTGTTGGTCGCCACAAAGATCCTGGTTGCTTAACGATACTGGCTCAAGACGATGTTGGAGGATTGGAGGTCAGAAGAAAGTCTGATGGAGAATGGATTTCTGTCAAACCAACCCCAGATGCTTATATCGTCAATGTTGCTGATATCATTCAGGTAATTGCATCCATATACCCTTTTTGAAAGAGTATCACTAGGTTTTACCGTGGTAACAGACAACATGTTTGACAATACAAGAGAGCTCCCTGAGAATAAAAAGAGTCACAAAAACGTGTCTCATATTTAGAGATGACATTCTTATTCGCGGGAATAGGTATTCGCCGGTGCATGCCCTTAATGTGAGTGTGTATGAAAAAAAAAAAAAAAAAAAAAAAAAAAAAAGAAAAGCATAGGGTGTGAGAGTGGGGAAGCATACTCGCTCTACCCCGTTATCATCGCTGTCCATACATACTACATGCATCCTTAGTGATGATATTAGGCAATTTTATTTTTTAAAATCTGTAATTTTTTTATTGGGTTAGCTGTGTATCAGAAACAAAAATTTCTATAGTGGATTATAAACTCACACGGAAATTCTGATTAATTAGGTAAAGTTACAAACAAATCAGTATACATGATTTTGTGCTTGTGCTTGTAGAGCCTAAATCTATTGTCTCCATTTTGTTGTTTCCTGAATTATACAATTTGACGACTCATTCAGATTTTACACACAAGTTATAACACATCCTATTATACTTTTCTTTTCTTTTCCTCTTTACTCCTTATAAACCCTTTCATTCCCCAATACTTCCACGGAAACTAGCATCAGTAATTTCACGAGGACAACAGATTTAAACTCGATACATGTTAGATTAGTAATTAGTTGATGCTTAAATAAGTATATAAACAAATAAATATATAAAAATCGAGCTCATGATAGCTTATTATTTAGTGGTGTTTAAACAAATGTGTATTGTGATTCAGGTTTGGAGCAATGATAGATATGAGAGTGTGGAGCATAGGGTAATGGTAAACTCAGAGAAGGAAAGATTTTCCATTCCGTTTTTCTTCAACCCGGCACACTACACTGTGGTCAAGCCCTTGGATGAGTTAATTGATGAGCAAAATCCACCCAAGTTTAGAGCATTCAGTTTGGGCAAATTTCTGGCTCATAGGAGCCACAGCAATTTCAAGAAACAAAATGTTGAGAACATCCAGACTTACCATTTCAGGTTGCAGTAGCAAACCGTTCTTCAGTCTAAAGACCATATGTGTGTGTGTGTGTGTATATATATATATATATATATATATATATATATATATTTGTGTGCGTACTCTAAATATCTAGATGAAAATAAGTTGGTACATGTACGCAAACAATAGATAATCCCATTGTAGGTAGCAAGTCTACGTTCATGATTCCTTCAAAAGGAAAAAGAAAGGACTATGTACATGATGTGATGGGATTCAGTGGAGCTAGTCCATGTACGACAAACGTTGTATATGTGTGTGTGTATTTTTTTTTCCTTTTCTTTTCTCCCTCGAGTGGAGAAAACCAAGAATCAAGGTGATATTTGACAATAATAATAATTAAATAAGAAAATAAAGTGAAGAAGAAGAGAAGGTAAAGAGATTTAACGTGATGCCTACATTCACGGATTAAGAGGGGAGAATGAATTTACTGGTAGGAGTTCTAAGAATGAAACTCTATATAAATAGACATTAAAAGCAAAAATGATCAAGTTATCCAAACCATCAAAATTTAGAGATTTTTTTTTTTTTTTTTAATATGAAAACAGGGAATTAAGCAATAATAACGTAACTTTCTCTAATATTTGATTATCGGAAAATGATGTAAGACACACAAAAGTAATTAGAAACAACATTTTCTTTTATGTTTTTCCTTTCCTTTTATTTTATCTTTTAGAAATTATAGTCTTTCTTTTGGTAAATAAGGACAACGTTATAAATTTACAAGCAAATGTAAGAAAAAAATCTAACTAGTCATCATTCATCAATTTAACCAGCACCATACAAAAACGATGACGTACAAGTTACAACATCCTGACATCCTAGCATTATACCACAATCCGTCCAAGTTCAATTAAAATCCCAAGTCTACAAAGAAATCAAACTCCAACCACTATTTTTCCAATTACCAACTCTTAAGAGTCTCATTTCATCTGCAAAGAGATCAATAATTGAAGTGTAGCTAATACATAGCAAAACAATATACACTTATCATTATTTTCAAATTATTGAAACCAAGCCATTGGAGTAATTCATGGCTGATAATCACCAAACTCGTTTCATTATCGGTTTGACGCAATTCTAAACTGTTGGATAATATTAATTATCAAATCGCATCGAATTAATAAAATTAGGATAATTTAGTAAACATTAATGGAAATTTGATAATTTATAAGTAAATTGTATTGGTAAGTTTTTGTTTTTGTTTTTGTTTTTTTAATTCTATATACCAGATTTCTACACGACTTGTTAATGTTCGTACAAGATATGGTAGCTGGAAGGGTGTATAAATCAATCTCAGTAAGGTCACTTGTTTTAAGAGTCTACCAAAATAAAAGTGAGCTTTTTTTTTTTTTTTTTTTTTTTTTAATTTTCCAAATATTGAGATTAAGACCACTGCTCTCCAATATGGCAATACTCATGCCGGCAGTTTGAATTTTATAAAAAAGTAACATTGATTGTCGAAACATAGTAGAAATCAATTAGTTTCTGCGGGAAAAAAAAAGGAAAAAAAAAAAAAAAACTGTCAATGGGAGCACGGCCATTCTTATTCTTCTACTGGTACTTCCTACTTATAAGTTGCCAACTTTTCATCAATATATGTAAAAACTTGGCAATTCTTTTTGGAAAAAAAAAAAAAAGCCTTACTATTCTTTTCCTTTTCTTGCCTCCATTTTATGAAGGAAAAACAGAGACGCAAGAAATACAAAACAAGGTCTTAGTAACAGAACAATGTTTGAACTTTAAACGGACACGGTTTTGAGCCAAGATACGCTTGTGTGTTGGAAAATTCCTTTATGAATGGTACAAACAATATTATATGCTCTACTGAATACTTGATCAGGGAAGCATGTGAAGAATATGCTAGAGACACGGGGAAACTAGCTATGAAGTTGATGGAACTAATTGCACGGAGCTTAGGATTGCCAGCAAACAAGTTCAAAGACTATTTCAAAGACCAAACATCCTTTATGAGACTCAATCACTACCCACCTTGCCCCTTCCCTCACTTGGCTCTTGGTGTTGGTCGCCACAAGGATTCTGGTAACTTAACTGATACGACTCTGCCTGCAATAAGCAAAGAAAACGCTATAAATCACTCTTCGAGCGAGTGCCAGCTCCTTTAAGCAAGAATAGGGAGAAAACAAGAAGAACAAAGGTGGAGAAAGGATCACCAAAATTCGTGTTAATTCATTGATTTTCCAAAAATGGTCCAGCCGAACCATATATCCTCACAGTTGTGGGTTAAGGCGGCAATCAAGACAATCGTCTAACAGAAAGGAATTATAATCAAAAATAAGAAAATAAGGTAGTTAACAATTCTAGAAAAGTTCTCTCAACAATCCCGAGACTCCATTCCATCTCACTCCTCAATTGCTAGCCACGTGATAAGGCTTCTTTAGGTCACATAGTCTTTAAGCCACGCTGGAGTTTTCCTGACTCTTCTTGAGCCCTCATTGGGCTGCTCTACTTAGGCCAAATCCTCCTTGTCCCCTGCCTTGGGCTCTTCCACCGACTGCTCGAATGATATAGGCAAGGGTGTATCATTCCCCACGTCTTGAAAAACCACCTTGTCCTCAAGGTGAAAAACAGGATAAAGGGCACGAAAGTCATCAAAGAATTCCCAGGTGGAGTTTTTTGGAGTACTATCTGACCATTGCAGCAGTACTTGGCGGACCTCTTTGCCATGGTGAAGAATGGTGCGGGTGCCACAAATAGCCATTGGAGAAGATACAGGCTTGTTGTTGAGACTCTCGGCTGGTAAAGGAAAAACATCAACAAGGACTGTACCACGAAAAGGCTTCAGAGATGAAATGTGGAAGACATGATGGATTCTGCAGCCAGGGGGCAGATCGAGCTTATATGCGATGGGGCTAATTCATTCGAGGATGGAGAATGGCCCATAGTACCGTTTAGCAAGTTTCTGAGAGGCCCTCTGAGCAACAGTGGTCTGTCGGTATGGTTGGAGGCGAACTAGAACCTTATCGCCAACGGAGAGCTGCAATTCTCAGCAATGAGCGTTCACCTTTTACTCCATGCGATGCTGGGCCTGGCACAGGTTGTGTTTGAGAGATCGTAACAAAGCATCCCGTTCAAGCAAAGCGTCCTCTAATGCTTGGATTGAAGTAGAGCCCTGTGAGTACGCCAAAATAGTGGGTGGTAAGCGACCAAACAACGCTTGGAAAAAGGGACATTTTCAAGCCACTGTGGAAGCTTGAGTTGTAACAAAACTCTGCCCAACAAAGAAAAGTCGCCCAAGATTGTGGCTTCTCCTGTGTAAAAACACGTAAGTATTGCTCGAGGCCGCGATTCACAACTTCTAATTGCCCGTCGGTTTGTGGGTGATATGCAGTGCTGTGGCGTAATGAGCTGCCACTTAGTGCGAATAGGCTCTTCCAAAAGCTGCTCAAGAAAACAGGGTCATGTCTGAAACTATGAAGCGAGGAAAACCGTGGAGTTTGACAACAATCTCTGCAAACAGCTTGGCGGTTTTGATGGTTGTGAAATTGGTTGGAAGAGCTCCAAAATGAGCGGATTTTGTCAAACGGATGACGACTACCAAAATCACCGTGAGTCCGCGAGAAAGTGGCAGGCCTGATAACTCTAAGCTATAAAACAGCTCGGCGGTTTTATAGCTTAAAAGTTGTGTGTCCTTGAGTAATTTTTCTCATTTATTGTATGTTTTAGAATAGATTTGTAGAATTGCATTTACTTTGGCCTAATTTCGTACTGCTGTTCCTCTTGGAGTAAAAGTTGGTAATTTGGATGTAAAATGAGGTGAAAAACTGGCTAATGCTGTGTAACTCCTTGCAGGAAGTTGTTGACCTAAAATGCTGCAGCATTCTTGGTGACATTATGGGATTAGCTGGCAGCTCATTGACGTCAGCACACTAGCTGGGCAAAAGCTGACAGAGGAATCCGTGTGAGCTGGCTAAGGAAGTGTCAAATGGGTCCATCGTGCACCTCAGCCCTTGTGTTGCCCTAGAAGGGAATGTTTCTCTCAGGACAATTGGGCAGCCGCCAGGGGGAGAAAAAGAGGAAGAGAGAGAATTGGGCAGCAATATAAAAAGAAAACAGTTGCTCATTACAGACATACAGCAGCTAGAGTACCAATATACCAGAAAACACAAAAAAGATACATTTCAGAGAGGAAAAAGCTTTGGGAGAGAGCTAAGGAAAGCAGAACAACACGTGATTCTCAGCTTAGAAGGAGAAGACAAAGCTGAGAGAGAGCTGGAAGTTGAAGAACATTCTTGACCGGCCTCAGAGAAATCCAAAACCAGCCGAACTTGCTCTTCTTCTGTTAGCTTAATTATCTTTTGTCATTTAGCTCCTGATTTTAGCTATGGATTGTACTGAAGCTTTGGATCTTGTAATTGTCATTATGAACTAAGTTGCTGTAGCTAGGTTTGCTAATGGAACCAATATTGTAAGAATGACAAGTGGTTTTTGAGGATGCTATTAATCTACTATTCATGTTCATTCATGTGAGCTAATATCTATTTCTATTCTTGATTGGCCATCAATTTTAGGATACAAGATTAAGATTAATGCTGGAAGGTTTAGTTTTAATTGGATTAACATGAATGATGCTTGTTCAATGTACTTGTTGAGTAGTTGATTAGTGGATGGTATAGGAATATATTATTCACCTAGCACAACTTAATGAAACCTGAGCTTAAATCTGCAGTCCTAGAGCTGGATCCACATAGGAATGTGCTGGAAATAGCTTAAAGGACCACAGTCATAATCAATTCGAAAGAACTTTATGCATCAACGAGTTTCTGTTGACAGGATAGTAGAATGCTGCAACATTCTTGGTAACATTCTAGTCAGACTTGCAGTAGAGGGGAAGTTAGCAGGCCTAGCTTATTTTTACAATTAATTTACATCTCATCATTACATTCTTGTTACATTTAGCCATCAGATTTCATTTCATTTACATTCATTTCAATCACATCATCTTAGTAAACTTTGCCGAAAGTATTTCTTGTTATTTTGTGAATATACAACTCCCGAAATATATTTTGGTGATTCATTCCTTGTGGGATTGATATCCGTACTTGTGTACACTTTATTACTTGTTAGCGACACGTGCACTTGCGAGCATAATTATCACGCAACAAGATTTTGGCGCCGTTGCCGGGGATTTGAAATCATTAAAGTATTTGTAGGAGTTATTTTGTTTTTACGTTTGTTTATTTTTTTTATCTCATTCATTTGGTTCTTAATTCCTCAGGTTATTAAGTTACTTGCATGAATCTACCGCAAGACTTGGAGTTGCTGCCTTTGGATCCTGAAATTGGAAGAACATTCCGAGCTAGGAGGAGGGAACAACAAGGACTAGCAGGAGTGAGAGACATAGCAGAAGGGGCAGTAGGAAACAACGGGCAGCAAGTAGTTGCCAACAACCCTGTTCCACAACCAGAGCCGATGGATGATAGAAACAGGGCCATTCGAGACTATGCAGTGCCCATTTTGCATGGACTCAACCCGGGCATTGTGAGGCCAACAATTCAGGCACCTCATTTTGAGCTAAAACCCGTGATGTTCCAAATGCTCCAGAACATGGGACAGTTCAGTGGCATGGCAACTGAAGATCCTCACATCCATCTCAGACAATTTATGGAAGTGAGTGATGCTTTTAAGCTCCCAGGGGTGACTGAAGATACATTGAGGTTGAAGCTATTCCCTTATTCCTTGAGGGATAGGGCAAAAGTGTGGCTGAACTCCTTGCTTCCGGATTCAGTGACATCATGAGATGAGTTGGCAGAAAAATTTCTCATGAAATACTTCCCTCCAACTAAGAATGCCAAGTTGAGGAATGACGTTACCTCATTCCAACAAGCAGATGGGGAGTCATTGTTTGAAGCGTGGGATAGATTTAAGGAACTACTGCGGAAGTGCCCTCATCATGGGATCCCCCATTGGATTCAAATGGAGACATTCTATAATGGTCTTAATGGGCAAACACGGATGATAGTGGATGCCACAGCAGGAGGAGCCATTTTGGCCAAATCTTATAATGATGCATATGAGATTTTAGAGAGGATGGCCAACAACAACTATCAATGGCCAACCGAGAGGCATAATGCAAGAAAGGCCACTGGAATTCACGAGCTTGACGCCATCACTGCACTCTCAGCCCAAATGTCGTCCTTGACAAATATGGTAAAGGCATTAAACACACCGACCGGGGTAAATGCAGTGCACACTATTGGTTTTTGTGTGTTTACTGTGGAGATAGCCACCAATATGATGATTGCCCATCCAACCCTGCCTCTGCGTGCTATGTTGCTAATTTCAACAGGGGTAGTCATCACTACTCAAATCCTCATAACCAAGGGATGAGGCAACATCCAAACTTTGCATGGAATAATCAAGGAGCAGGAACTAGTCAGCCCAATGCCTACCACAAAAGCACCTATCCACCTAGATATCAACCACAACAACAAAGAACTCAACCCGTAGAACAATCTAGCTCTTTGGAGGGCTTGTTGAAAGAATTTATTTCAAGGAGTGAAGCCAAAATCCAGAGCCATGATGCTGCATTGCGGAATTTAGAAAATCAGGTTGGGCAGATAGCAAATTCTCTCAACAACAAGCCCCAAGGTGCTCTACCAAGCAATACCGAAGATCCACGAAGAGATGGGAAAGAACAATGCAAGGCTATCACACTACGGTGTGGAAAAGAGTTGGAATCAAGGGAAAACCCTCTGGCTGCTCACACAAAGCCCACTTCAATCCAAGGGGGAGAGAAGAAAACACTACCGCAAGAAGAACAACCCAGGAGTAAGAAACTGGACTCTGGAGTCCAGAATGCTGCAGCATTCCCGCAGCATTTTGGAGCAGCCGAAACTAGCAACACCAGTGGCAGCCGACCACCTCTACCATTCCCACAGCGCTTCCAGAAACAACAACAAGATGGGCAGTTCCGCAAGTTTTTAGATGTTTTGAAGCAGCTACACATCAACATACCGCTAGTGGAAGCCTTAGAACAAATGCCAAGCTATGCTAAGTTCATGAAGGATCTTGTGACCAAGAAACGCATGCTTGGAGAGTTTGAAACAATGGCTTTGACCGAAGAATGCAGTGTTATTCTGCAGAACAAACTCCCGCCCAAGCTAAAGGATCCAGGAAGTTTTACTATTCCATGCTCCATTGGAAACCAATACTTTGGTAGAGCATTGTGTGATTTGGGAGCTAGCATAAATTTAATGCCAATATCCATATTCAAGAAGTTGGGTATTGGAGAAGCAAGGCCAACCACAGTATCCTTACAGCTGGCTGACAGGTCAATTGCAACTCCTGAAGGAAAGATCGAGGATGTACTGGTAAGGGTGGACAAGTTCATTTTTCCTGCTGACTTTATTATTCTTAATTATGAAGCAGATAGAGAAGTGCCCATAATTTTGGGGAGGCCCTTTCTTGCAACTGACCGCACCTTGATTGATGTCCAGAAAGGAGAATAAACCATGCGGGTGCAAGAAGAACAGGTCAACTTTAATGTGTTCAAGGCAATGAGGTTCCCGAGTGAAACTGAAGAATGCTCAGCCATCTCAGTTATTGACTCTCTGGTGGCAGAAACACTTGAGCATGAAAGAGTCGAAAGTAATGGAGAAAGAGGCATTGAGCAAGTAGAATGGGTGGGAGCAAATGTGACAATGCCGTGCCACACAAGGAAGTTTGAGTCTCTAGAGTTGACTGAACGGAAACACCAGCCCACTCAGCCCTCAAGCAAAGAGCCACCAATCCTAGAGCTTAAGCCCTTGCCTCCGCACTTGAGGTATGCTTACCTAGGAAATTCTTCTACACTTCTGGTCATTATTTCTGCTTTATTGACGCAGGAACAAGAGGGCAGGCTAATAGAGGTTTTGAGAGAATCTCAAGGAGCCATTGGCTAGATTATAGTAGACATAAAAGGCATAAACCCCTCCTTTTGTATGCATAAGATTCTCCTGGAAGATGATAAAAAGGGGTCTATAGAGGGACAAAGAAGGATGAACCCGACTATGAAGGAGGTGGTCAAAAAGGAAGTGATAAAGTGGCTAGATGCAGGGATCATTATCCAATCTCGGATAGTGCTTGGGTAAGCCCGGTGCAGTGTGTTCCTAAGAAAGGGGGGATCACTGTTGTTGAGAACGAAAAGAATGAGTTGATCCCCACAAGGACAGTGACAGGGTGGCGGATTTGCATGGATTACAGGAGGCTCAACAAGGCCACCAGGAAAGATCATTTCCCGCTGCCCTTTATTGGCTGAATGTTGGACAGGCTGGTGGGTAAGGAGTTTTATTGCCTATTGGACGAGTATTCCGGTTATAATCAGATTGTGATTACACTGGAGGACCAACACAAGACTACTTTCACGTGTCCATTTTGTTGGGAATGGTGTCCTAGAAGCATGAGATGTAATAGGACATTTATTATTTATTTAATAAAAGAGTTTATTCATTATTTTATGTGCATATATTTATGAATATTTTATGAATATCAATGAAAATTCCATGATTATTTATGTAACCTTAAACATTGTATATAAGTGTTATATACGAGAGGATAATGTTTAAGGATAATAATCAAAAAGCAATGTTCATAATGAATTTAATTAAAGTTTGGAATCTTTAATTAAAACATTATTAATACATGTCATTCTATTTAGAATGGAACAGTGTTATCCGTGACTTTGTTAATATGGTGAGATATTGAATGAGTGTATTTAGATAATGAGATTATGTGGAACAAGGACATAGACACAATATGAATTTCTAATAATTTCCGTTAAGTATAGAAATTCTAATTGAGTCTACCGATGGTCATATATAGAATGATCTTAATCCCGAGTTCTTAACAAACTCCTATTTATGGATTTGTGTCTTTTGATTTACTCGATGCACGGATTCCGAGACCCCTGAATCCTATTCCTTGTATTTTGGAGACATGATGAAGTAGGTAGCTGGGAATGTTATTATACAAGATGGAATCCATTCCTTCTTGAGAAAGAAGTAGATAAATAATTCTCTTGAGGGTTGATTCGGTACTTGGACCAAGTGGGAGCTCCGATTCATGAATGTGTTTTATGAATCACTTTGTCCATTAGAGAATCAATGGTACTCAAGGATAAAGATATAATTAGAGAGGTTAACACGGATTCTACCGGCTCTAATTATGAATTATTTATGGAGGATTGATCTATATGCAATGACTATATCAAATGGACACTTCACAGTTTAGAAGTAATTTATATCTATAATTTCGAGAGTGCAATTCCAAGTTTATAGTGGAGTAACTATTGGAATTAATAGAATTAATTAATTAATTAAAGTGTTTAATTGATTATTAATTCTATTGGAGCTCGGGATTATAGGTCCATTAGTCCCCGCGTCGTCCTAGTAATTCTACCAGACACAGAGGACAAAATGGGAATTTTAGAATTACGGAATTCTAAAATTAAACACTCGGAAATAATTAATTGAGAATTAATTATTATTTAAATAATGTGATTATTTAAATTTGAATTTGAACACATCTAGATTTATCCATTTAAACTTATTTGATAAGTTGTTCAATTTAGAATTCAAATTAATTTAAGTTTGACTTAAATTTGAATTTGAATTAGAATTAAAATTGGACTACTGGATAAAGGATAAAATATCTTCCTTCCTTATCTATAATAGGTGCCACACATAGGGATAAACCCTACTAGTGTGGCCAGCCACCTTAAGGATAAGGGGAAGGGATTTTTTGTTCCAAATTCAAATAGGAGATAATTAACAAGCTTTATCTTAGAGATAAAGATTGGATTCCTTTTAGAAGTTTGACTTCTACTCTCTAAATACTATTTTTTGAGACAATTTTCGGAATGCTTTTTTGCCCTAATTTTAGAGGTGGCCAAAATTTCTCTATAGAAATTTTGAAGCAATTTTTTCAGCCCTAATTGTTAAGGCTGGCCGAAATTCTCCATGTAGAGAGGAAGGAAAAATGTTTTTCTCCAAAAATTCCACATCGTGCATGTGTTGGTGTTTGTGGAAATTCGAGTGTTTATTGTAACCCGTTTTGTCTCATGTGTGCCCACACACACGTCTTCGTGGATTCTAGGAATTGACGTGGAAGACATTGGTTTTCTAAACACAAAGTTTTGGAGCAAGGATTGTTCGAGGTCAAAGAACTCAAGTTATCAACCGAGACGGCCTCCGTGTATTTTTCGAATTGAGTTCTTAATAAATGAATTAATGAGATTAATTTATTCGTGCATAAATTAATATAATCTATAGAGTATCTCAAAGGTTTTATGAAAATTTTTGTTATACACGATCCGCTTTTCCATTGCGCTTCCGCATCCGAATTCGATTCGGGAACCAACAATTGGTATCAGAGCGGTCTATAGACGATATTAATTTATGCTTCGATTATTTGATAATTGAATATGTATGTATGTGATGAGTAGGCACTTGCATTTATGGATGTTTATTTTTATTCATGATGATGAATGTATGGATGATGGATTTGGTCGTTAATTATATGGTTCCATGGATCGGTTATATTCATTCGTTAATAAAATTATTTGTAATTTAATTCGGGATTAGAATTATTGTAATTCTAGGATTTGGGTAGAATTAGAGTTTATGATTTTGAATCAAGAAGGAGGCCTTGAAGATCATATTTGAAGCCTTCAAAGAAGCCCAGAAACCGCCCAGAAAAATTGGAAATCGCGGCCAGCGCGCCCCCGACGCTGCCCAGCGCGGCCCCGGACGCTGCCCAGGCGTGTCCAGCCGCGCCCTGCAGGCGTGGCCAGGCGCGCCCCAAGTTCGGATTTGATCCCGAACGGGCCAAGGTTTCAAACCCTCGTAAAGCGTGCCGATGAGCCCGGAAAAGTTCCGGATCCCAAGGGAGGTGAAATCCAACCCGGAGACAAAGAATGAAGCCGAAGAATAAAGAATTCAAGAATCGAAGACCCGTTGATGTAACGGAAGAAAATAATTATTGCAATGCCCTAGCCACTTTTCAGAGATGCATGCTGGCCATTTTCACTGATATGGTGGAGCGGTATTTGGAGGTTTTCATGGATGACTTCTCAGTTTTTGGGAAGGATTTTGATGAATGCCTCATGAACTTGGCCAAGGTCCTAAAGAGATGTGAAGAGACTAACTTAGTCTTGAACTGGGAGAAATACCACTTTATGGTCAACGAGGGAATAGTGCTTAGACATAGAGTCTCAAGGGATGGTTTAGAGGTTGATAAGGCAAAGATTGTTGTGATAGAAAAGCTGCCAGCACCGACCAATGTGAAAGGGCTTCGAAGCTTTCTTGGACATGCAGGGTTTTATAGGAGGTTCATTAAGGACTTCTCAAAGGTGTCAAAGCCTCTTTGTAGTCTTCTTAAGAAGGATAGCAAGTTTATTTTTGATGAGGCATGCTCATTAGCTTTTGCCGAATTGAAGAAGAAACTTATTTCAGCACCTATCATCACAGCACCTGATTGGTCTCTTCCATTTGAAGTAATGTGTGATGCCAGCGACTGGGCAGTGGGGGCAATTCTCGAGCAGCGCAGAGAGAAGGTTTTTCACTCAATATATTATGCCAGTAAAACTCTATCTGGAGCTCAACTAAACTATACTGTGACAGAAAAAGGGTTATTGGCAGTTGTATTTGCATTTGACAAGTTTCGAGCTTACTTGATAGGGACAAAGGTCACGGTTTTCACAGATCACTCAGCCATCAAATATTTGATGGAAAAGAAGGATGCAAAGCCACGGCTAATCAGATGGGTACTCTTACTTCAAGAATTTGATTTGGAGATCAAGGATCGGAAAGGCACTGAGAACCAAGTGGCTGATCACTTGTCTCGTCTTGAGCCAGCAGAGGAATGAGCCACCACGGAGATCATAACTGAAGTGTTCCCTGATGAGCAGTTGTTTGCGGCAGCCCAAGCACAAATACCTTGCTTTGCCGATTATGCAAATTTTCTGACAAGTGGATGGCTTCCCCCGAATATGACCAGCCAGCAGAGGAAGAAGTTTCTTCATGATGTCAAGAGCTTCTACTGGGATGAACCATATTTGTACAAGCAATGTGTTGACCAACTTATAAGAAGGTGTGTACCAGAAGAAGAAGTGGAGGGCATTCTACAAGGGTGCCATTCTTCCCCCTATGGTGGTCACTATGGAGGCCTGAGGACAGCTTCTAAGATTCTACAATCTGGTTTTTATTGGCCGACGATCTTTAAGGATGCTCATGCATTTGCATTGAGATGTGACAGGTGCCAAAGAACCGGGAACATATCAAGGAGGAACGAGATGCCCTTAAACAAAATCTTAGAAGTGAAACTGTTTGACGTTTGGGGTATGGATTTTATGGGCCCCTTCCCGGTGTCATTTGGCAACCAATACATCCTAGTGGCTATTGACTATGTGTCAAAATGGGTAGAGGCAATGGCTTCACCCACGAATGATGCTAAGGTGGTGCTGAAATTCCTCCAGAAGCACATTTTTACTCGCTTCGGAACCCCCCGAGCTATTATTAGTGATGAAGGAACCCACTTTTGTAACAAATACTTGGGGCAGCTACTGGATAAATATGGTGTCAGGCACAAGGTCGCCACAACCTATCATCCACAGACCAGTGGGCAAGCCGAGTTGTCAAATAGGGAAATCAAGCGAATACTAGAGAAAACAGTGAACCCGACTCGAAAGGATTAGTCGGTGCGCTTGGATGATGCATTGTGGGCTTTCAGAATAGCCTTGAAAACACCCTTAGGAATGTCCTCATATAGGCTGATATATGGTAAGGCATGTCACTTGCCTGTGGAACTAGAACATAGAGCATTTTGGGCTCTCAAGAAGCTGAATCTTGACTGGCAGGCTGCAGGGCAGAGTAGATTGTTACAACTGAATGAGCTTGATGAATTCAGGCTACAAGCTTATGAAAGTGCTCGGCCATACAAAGAGAAGACCAAGAAATGGCATGACCGTAAAATCTTGCCTCGAACGTTCAAAGCTGGACAACAAGTTCTCTTGTTCAACTCCAGGTTGAAGCTTTTCCTAGGAAAGCTAAAGTCTCATTGGTCTGGGCCTTTTACAGTCTCTAAGGTATTTCCTTATGGAGTAGTGGAGTTGATTGAGGAAGGGTCGGCAAGGAAATTCACGGTAAATGGACAGCGGTTAAAGCACTATTGGGGAGGTCTAGTGGATCATTGTAAAACGTCAATCACTCTGCAGGAGGCCAGAGTCTCAACCAGGGAGGTAGTCAGGCTGATGACTCAAAACCAAGCGCTTATGGGAGGCAACCCATTGTTTTTATTCTTTTATTTTTGTTTATTTCTGCTATTATGTATTGATATTCTAATTTGGACTGTGATTCATTGGTTAGCAGGATTATTAGGAGTCAATCTGTGAGGAAGCAGAGAGAAAAAAAATTGCAGTAGCCCAGAATGCCATGACAGAATGCTGCAGCATTCTGGGCATTAAAAAAAAGAAAAAAAAAGAAAAAGAGAAGAAAAATGACAATGTGTTTAGCAAGCATCTTAAAGCCCTAACTCACCCGTATATACACTCTCACTTCTTTGCCAACTACCACATCCACGGCCAACTCTCCATTTTTGCCATTTTCTCCTCCATTCTCACCATAAACTCAATCGTGCATTCTCTCAACCGCAGCAGTTTTTCCAAGAGCTCTTCTTGCCCGCCTCTACTACGTGGCACAACAGGTGTTTGGGGAAGCAACGAGCCGCCGGCGACAGAGAAGATTAGTGAGAGCTTTTTCTCCTAACTCTGTGTTCTTTAAAAAGGATAAATACTAGTTAGTCAGTTGAATAGAGTTTAGGGGAGCATTATTTTTGAGAAGATTTGCTGAGTATAGAGGAGAGGTGGTATATGGCCTGTGAAGTGTTAGGACAGGCAGCGGGTGTGCAATTCGGATTTAGCGGGTTGACATGATAGAGAAAGGTATTTAGACATCAAAATGCTATTTAAGAGCAGAGCACGAAAAGGGAAAGGAGTGCAGATACAGGTAGATTCAGATAGCTCTGACTTGCAGCCGCCCTCAGAAAATGCTGAAGTAAAAAAATTTGTGTCCCCAAAGGCTCAGCAGCGCTTTGACCAGTGCATGACTGAGCAGGCATTGTACATGGAAAGGGGGTTTGTGTACAGAAGCGGCCGCCCCAGAGGATACCCCAGCTTTATCCATTCTGTCATCTCCGCGCACAAATGGCATGCATTCTGCCAAAGCTCGCTTTTGGCGCCGGTGCAGCTAGTGCGCGAGTTTTATGCAAATTATGATGATGCAGACCCCGACACAGTCTACGTCCAAAGACGAGTAATCCCCTTCACATTCGCGGCAATTAATTGCATTTACGACTTGCCGGATGTAGAGGATGACTTTAAGGAGTTCGCAGATAGTTTGAGTGAAGACCAGTTGGACGAAGTTATTGAGGAGCTCTGTGTTGACGGTACTGAATGGAGAAGAGCTACAAGAGGGTCAATGACATTTCCAAGAGAGAGCCTCCAGCCGGGACCAAAGATTTGGTACCATTTTCTAAGGTTCCGGCTGATGCCCTCATCTGAGGGCGGATGCGAGTCAGAGCTATCTGAATCTACCTATATATGAACTCATTTCCCTTTTCGTGCTCTACTCTTAAACGACATTTTGATGTCTAAATCCCTTTCTCTATTATGTCAACCCGCTAAATCCGAATTGCACACCCGCTGCCTGTCCTAACACTTCACAGGCTATATACCACCTCTCCTCTATTCTCAGCAAATCTTCTCAAAAATAATGCTCCCCCAAACTCTATTCAACCGACTAACTAGTATTTATCCTTTTTAAAGAACACAGAGTTAGGGGAAAAAGCTCTCACTAACCTCAATGTATCTTCTCTGTGGCCGGCAGCTGGTTGCTTCCCCAAACACCTGCTGTGCCACGTAGTAGAGGCGGGTGAGAGGAGCTCTTGGAAAAACTGCTGTGGTTAAGAGAATGCACGATTGAGTTTGTGGTGAGAATGGAGGAGAAAATGGCAAAAATGGAGAGTTGGCCGTGGATGTGGTAGTTGGCAAAAAAGTGAGAGTGTATATATATGGGTGAGTTAGAGCTTTAAGATGCTTGTTAAACACATTGTCGTTTTTCTTCTCTTTTTCTTTTTCTTTTTCTTTTTTTTTAACGCCCAGAATGCTGCAGCATTCTGTCATGGCATTCTGGGCTACTGCAATTTTTTTTCTCTCTGCTTCCTACACAGATTGACTCCTAATAATAATGCTAACCAATGAATCACAGTCCAAATTAGAATATCAATGCAGAATAACAGAAATAAACAAAAACAAAAGAATAAAAACAATGGGTTGCCTCCCATAAGCGTTGTTTTTGAGACAAAAGAATCTTTGGTCCCGGCAACGGCACCAAAAACTTGTTGCGTGAAAACTCGCAAGTATACGAATCGCACAAGTAATAAAGTGTACAAGAGTACGGATATCGATCCCACGAGGATTGTGTTTAGCTTTCGTTAAATACCAATATTGATTAGCTTTTAGGATTGTTTTTATATATTTTTATAACAATAACAAGAATGTAATTATGGGTTGTAATTCAATGGTGAAAATGAGCTAGGCTTGCTAACTTCCCCTCTACTGCAAGTCTGACTAGAATGTTACCAAGAATGCTACAGCATTCTACTATCCTGTCAACAGAAACTCATTGATGCATAAAGTTCTTCCGAATTGATTATGACCAAGGTTCCTCAAACTATTTCCAACATATTCCTATGTGAATCCAGCTCTAGGAATGCAGCTTTAAGCTCAGGTTTCATTAAGTTATGCGAGGTGAATAATATATTCCTATACCATCCACTAATCAACAACTCAGCAAGTTCATTGAACAAGCATCATTCATGCTAATCCGATTAAAACTAACCCTTCCAGTATTAATCTTAATCTTGTATCCTAAAATTGATGGCCAGTCAAGAATAGAAATAGACAGTAGCTCACATGAATGAACATGAATAGTAGATTAATAGCATCTCAGAAACAACTTGTCATTCTTACAATATTGGTTCCATTAGCAAACCTAGCTAAAACAAATTAGTTCATAATGAGATTTACAGAATTCAAAGCTCCAAAATAAGCCATGGCTAAATTAGTAACTAAATACCAAAAGATAATGAATCTAATAGAAAGAAGAAAGAGTTTCAGATGGATTTGGGATTCCTCTTTGTCCGGCCTTGCTTCCTTCAACCTCATGCTTTCTTTCCTTCATGTCCTTGTATTCAGTTTTCTGGAGATAGGTACTCTCTATCTCCTTTTCTTTTTCTCAGCTCTCCTCCTATGCTTTTTCCTCTCTTAGTAACGTACTGTCCATTCTCTCTAGAGGGAGTGCTCTCTGTATCTCCTCTCTCTGTCTAGCCCCAGAATACCTCTTTTTCTATTTCCTCTTTCTCCTCTTTTTTCTCCCCTTGGCGGCTGCCTATTGTTTTCAGAAAGCATTTCCTCTCTGGGGCAACACAAGGGCTGAGGTGTCACTGCTGAGGTGCACGGTGGACCCATTTGACACTTCCTTAACCAGCTCACATGGATTCCTCTGTTAGCTTTTGCCCAGCTAGTGTGCTGACGTCAATGAGCTGCCAGCTAATCCCATAATATCGCCAATAATGCTGCAGCATTTTAGGTCAACAAATTCCTACAAGGAGTTACACAGCATTAGCAAGTTTTTCACCTCATTTTACATCCAAATTACCAACTTTTACTCCAAGAGGAACAACAGTATGAAATTAGGCCAAAGTAAATGCAATTCTACAAATCTATTCTAAAACATACAATAAATGAGAACAATTACTCAAGGACACACAACTTTTAAGCTATAAAACCAGTGGATAACTCTAATTTCTTAGAGTTATCACACAAAAACTTGTTGCGTGATAATTATGCTCGTAAGTGCACGTGTCCCTAACAAGTAATAAAGTGTACACAAGTACGGATATCGATCCCACAAGGAATGAATCACCAAAATATATTTCGGGAGTTGTATATTCACAAAATAACAAGAAATACTTTCGGCAAAGTTTACTAAGATGATGTGATTGAAATGAATGTAAATGAAATGAAATCTGATGGCTAAATGTAACAAGAATGTAATGATGAGATGTAAATTAATTGTAAAAATGAGCTAGGCACCGCTAACTTCCCCCATCGCAAGTCCGACTAGAATGTTACCAAGAATCTTTGCAAAGATTATACTATCCTGTCAATGTAAACTCATTGATGCATAAAGTTCTTCCGAATTGATTATGACTGTGGTCCTTTAAGCTATTTCCAGCACATTCTTGTGTGGATCCAGCTCTAGGACTGCAGATTTAAGCTTAGGTTTCATTAAGTTGTGCTAGGTGAATAATATATTCCTATACCATCCACTAATCAACTACTCAACAAGTACATTGAACAAGCATCATTCATGTTAATCCAATTAAAACTAATCCTTCCAGCATTAATCTTAATCTTGTATCCTAAAATTGATGGCCAATCAAGAATAGAAATAGATATTAGCTCACATGAATGAACATGAATAGTAGATTAATAGCATCCTCAAAAACCACTTGTCATTCTTACAATATTGGTTCCATTAGCAAACCTAGCTACAGCAACTTAGTTCATAATGACAATTACAAGATCCAAAGCTTCAAAGACAATCCATAGCTAAAATCAGGAGCTAAATGACAAAAGATAATTAAGCTAACAGAAGAAGAGCAAGTTCGGCTGGATCTGGATTTCTCTGAGGCCAGTCAAGAATGTTCTTCAACTTCCAGCTCTCTCTCAGCTTTGTCTTCTCCTTCTGAGCTGAGAATCACGTGTTGTTCTGCTTTCCTTAGCTCTCTCCCAAAGCTTTTTCCTCTCTGAAATGTATCTTTTTGTGTTTTCTAGTATATTGGTACTCTAGCTGTTGTATGTTTGTAATGAGCAACTATTTTCTTTTTATATTACTGCCCAATTCTCTTTCTTCCTCTTTTTCTCCCCCTGGCGGCTGCCCAATTATCCTTAGAGAAACATTCCCTTCTAGGGCAACACAAGGGCTGAGGTGTCACTACTGAGGTGCATGGTGGACCCATTTTACACTTCCTTAGCCAGCTCACACGGATTCCTCTGTCAGCTTTTGCCCAGCTAGTGCGCTGATGTCAATGAGCTGCCAGTTAATCCCATAGTGTCGCCAAGAATGCTGCAGCATTTTAGGTCAACAAATTCCTGCAAGGAGTTACACAACATTAGCCAGTTTTTCACCTCATTTTACATCCAAATTACCAACTTTTACTCCAAGAGAAATAGCAGTACGAAATTAGGCCAAAGTAAATGCAATTCTACAAATCTATTCTAAAACATACAATAAATGAGAAAAATTACTCAAGGACACACAACTTTTAAGCTATAAAACCAGTGGATAACTCTAATTTCTTAGAGTTATCAGGCCTACCACTCTCTCGCGGACTCACGGTGATATGTGGAGGACACTCGAAGCTTGGGACCCAAATTTTTGCTGAAATAAGAAATAGGATGCCTTTCTTGCATAAGGATTGCCCCTACACCCACATTAGATGCATCAGTCTCAATGACAAAATCCAAGTCAAAATTGGGCAAGCGTAAAACTGGAGCTGCCACCATAGCGCGTTTTAGTTCCTCGATGGCGTCCATGGATGTTGGTGTCCACGAGAAGGCATCTTTGCATAGTAGATCAGTGAGTGGGGCAGCTATGGATGCATATCCTCGAATGAATCGCCTATAATACCCTGTGAGTCCCAAAAATCCCTGAAGGGTCTTTAAATTTGTCGGGGAAGGCCATTGGACCATAGCTTCAATCTTTTGAGGATCGGCTTGAACACCCCATGAAGAAACAATGTGGCCTAGATAATCAATGTTGTCCCTGCAAAAAAGACATTTAGATAATTTGACAAAAAATTGATGTGAATGCAAACATGCGAGAATCTGCTCCAAGTGAATGGCATGGTCCTCCAAGCTTGCACTGTAGATCAAGATGTCATCAAAGAGGACAATCACGAACTTGCGTAGGAAGGCAGCAACGATGTGATTCATGGCCACTTGAAAAGTGGAGGGTGTGTTTATTAACCCGAATGGCATAACCAGAAATTCATAGTGGCCTTCATGACTCTGGAAGGCAGTTTTGTACGTGTCACGAGTGTGCATCCATATTTGGCGATAACCAGCCTGTAGATCTAACTTGGTCAAAACCGTAGCGCCACCGAGTTCATTAAGTAACTCATTAATGGTGGGAATTGGAAATTTATCCGTAACTATTGCTGCATTTAGGGCTCTGTAATCTACACAAAATCGGTAGGTGCCATCCTTCTTCTGAACTAACAAGACGGGGGAGGAGAGTGGACTGGTGCTTGGCCGGATGATTCCTTGCTCCAACATCTCTTGGATGAGCTTCTCCATTTCAATTTTCTGAAAATACGGGTACCGATATGGGTGAACATTTATGGGGTTAGTATTCAGGAATAAATGTATCTTGTGATCAATGAGACAGTGAGGAGGCAACCTGGTCGGAGGATGAAATAATGTGTGATAGTGGTGGAGAAGGAAGGTAATGGCTACCGGCAAGGAGCTCGGGAACTCGAGTGGTGGAACTTCGACCACAGTTACCCTGGTTAAAGAGTTATCTGTGGTTAGAGTGTGGATCTCAAACAAACTCTGAATGACAGCAGTATGCATCGACTCCTGAAATTGGTGAAGAGTGATCAAACATGTTGTAGGGGTCACTTCACCCCGAAGGGTCACTAGTTTGTCTTCCCAGCTGAATTCCATAGACAAGGCAGAATAATCATGCGAAACGCGTCCTAAACGTTGCAGCCATTGTATGCCAAGCATGACATTAGGCCCTTCAATGGGTAATACAAACAAGTCTAGCACGAAGTCATAGCCCTGAAGATTCAAAGCTACATAAGGGCAAAAAAATTGGCACAATAGAAAGTCGCCATTACCAATAAATACCCTAAAGTGGGAGGTCGGCTGAAGTACAAGACCAAGACGCTCAGCCAGGGCTGGTTTAATGAAGTTGTGGGTACTACCACTATTAATAAGAACCTAAACGTGGTGAGAACCGATGCCACCAGTTAATCATAGGGAGTGCGGATTAGCCTAACCAGCCAACGCATTTAAACTGGAAATGTTACCCGAGAAGGCCTCATTTGTTTGTTCAGGGAAAAACGGTTTGTCCACTGATTCACCTCTGAATCTTTAGTCCCAAGTAAGATTAAAAACTTATTGCGACAATGATGATTGATACCATACTTTTGATCACAATTGTAACACATACCCGTTTCTCGTTTCTCCCGGAGTTCAACAGGGGTAAATAGGCGCATTGGAAGGTTCGGGGTGGGTAAAAGAGGAGGTAAGGTGCCTGGTTTGGAAGAAGCAGTGGAAGGTGATGGGGCCAGAGAGGTTACGGGTGGAGGGACTGGTGGAGTTGTGTGTTTAGGATATGTAGTGGAAGGTTAGGCACTAGGTGTGGTCTGAGAGGGAAATGAGGTGGTGGAGTGGTTCCATTTGGACCAAGGGCTGTGGTTGTGTTTGGTCTCTGCAGTGCGAGCTTCATAAGTACGGGACAGTGAAAAGGCTTCCAACAAGGACGCCAGTCGGGAGAACAAAAACTCTCGACGAATATTCAATTTTAACCCCGTGATAAAAAAAACTAATTAACAATGGCTCAGAAATGCCACTGACCTTATTCATCAAATCCTCAAAAGTCGACTGGAAATTAGCAATAGTAGTAGTTTAGGTGAGTTTAGAAAGATTACCCTGATGATCCTCCAACATTGAGGCGCCAAAGTGATGCTGCAAATTCACCAAGAACTCCTTCCACGTGGTCAACAGATGATTGGCCTTCATCCATTGATACCAAGCGGCGGCTCTGCCTTCCATATGAAATGAGACAATCCACAAACATAGATAATCGGCCATGCCATGGAAATCAAAGAACTCTTCGATCCGGAAGATCCACCCATTTGAATCTGAACCATCAAACTTCGGAACGCCCATTTTCATGGGGCGCAATACCAAGGATATATCAGTTCTACCAGAGAAATCGTCCGAAGAGGCTGGAGCCTTGGACGCTTTGCCAGAAAGACTAGTGGTCACCTCCGGAGAAACCTGAATCTACGAGCGTAGGTCCTCTAAGCGGGTGTCCACCGTGGACATGTACTATTGCAAAGTTTGATGAAGAAACATGGTTTGGCCTTCAAACTGAGCTTTTAAGGCATTGACCGGTGCAAGCACATCTGAATCTGCCATCAAGAAGCATAATGAAAGCACTAAATGATACGACTCTACCTGCAATAAGCAAAGAAAACGCTACAAATCACACTCTTCGAGCGAGTGCCAGCTCTTTTAAGCAAGAATAGGGAGAAAACAAGAAGAACAGAGGTGGAGAAAGGAACACCAAAATTCGTGTTAATTCATTGATTCTCCAAAAAGGTCCCAGTCGAACCATATATCCTCACAGTTGTGGGTTATGGCGACAATTGAGACAATCGTCTAACAGAAAGGAATTACAATAAAAAATAAGAAAATAAAGCAATTAACAATTCTAAAAAAGTTCTCTCAACAATCTCGAGACTCCATTCCATCTCACTCCTCAATTGCTAGCCACGTGATAAGGCTTCTTCAGGTCACATAGTCTTTAAGCGACGCTAGAGTTTTCCTGACTCTTCTTGGGCCCTCATTGGGCTGCTCTACTTAGGCCAAATCCTCCTCGTCCCCTGCTTTGGGCTCTCCCACTAACTGCTTGAATGATATAGGCAAGGGTGTATCATTAACTGTACTGGCTCAAGACAATGTTGAAGGATTGGAAGTTAAGAGAAAATTTGATGGGGAATGGATTTCTGTCAAATCCACCGCATATGCTTATATCAATAATGTTGGTGATATCATTCAGGTAAATATCCATACTCCTTTTGAAAAAGAGTGTTACTAGGTTCTACCGCCGGTAACGGATAATATGTGTGACAACATAAGTGAATTCTCAAGAACTTACAAGAGTAACTAAAACAGGTCGCACATTTAGGCATGGCACTCTTACGTATGGGTACCTGCCGGCCTTGGCTAATATAGGGCGTGTAAGACGGTGAGTATAAGAGGTAAAAGAAAGATAAGGTATGGGAGCCAATCCTGCCTCTAATATAGGGCGTGTGTGGGGACAAGTATGAGGAGTAAAAAAGTGATAGGGTATATAAGAGTAAAGCACACGCTACCCCATTTCCATCATGGACGAAGCTACATGATGCCTATAGAGGCCGTGCCCCCACTCATTTTTTTATTTATTTAATTTTCACCTATAATTTTATATAATTTTACAAATGTGCCCCATTAAAATATATTTGCTATAAAAAGTGACCTTGTTTATTTTTTTTCTTGAATCTATCCAACTCTTTTAAGTTATTTAATTGGTTTTCTTACTTAATCTCCTAGATAGGCACCAATCTTTTGATTGAATTATCTTAGACAATATTTGATCTCTTAGACAAGCCTATGGGGTTTGAACTTGTAACGCCTTCTAGAATTAAACATGTTCAATTATGCTAAATTGTGAGTTATTAGTGTGCCTAATTTGATTTTCACAATTAATCAATGAACTTTAAATTATTTTCAATATTTATGATTTCACCCCAAAAGTGTTTAAAAATACACATAAATTTTAATGCATTTTCATTTTTCCATTTCTTTTCCTTTTCTTTTCTTTTTCCTTTTTCTTTTTTTTTTCTTTTCTTCTTTTTCCTTTCCTTCTTTTCCTTCCCGTGGCTACAACCTCTCTCTCTTTCTTTCTTTTTCTTTTCTGTCTCTCCCCTCTGGTTTCACCCATTGCATCTCTCTCTCTCCCTTTCTTCCACCGCCGGCCACTTCCTTCTTTCTCCGGACTCTCTCTCCCCCGACCTTCTCTCCCCAACCGTTTCTCTCTTTCTCTCTCGGCTTGCTGGCCGAGACCCATAAAAAAAAAAAAACAAAACAAAACACAACAAAAACGAGAGAAATGAGCTTCAATCACTTTGAGGTAAAGATTTCTCGAAAACCCATACTTGAATTTGAGTTATTGATTTGAGCATTTGAAATTTTGGTTAGATTTGAATATTTTTGCGGTAGGGTTTGGATTTAAATAATTGTTGTTAGAATTGAATTAAATTTAGGGGTTTTCAGTTATTGGACTTGTTGAATTGATTGAAAACTAGATTTGATGATTTATGGAGAATTTATTTTGAAATGAACTTGAATTGTAAGTTTGGTATTTTTTCTATTTATGCCGGCATGCTACCGAAATTTCTATAAAAATTTGTTTTAAAGCTGAAATTAAATAGGAAACTAAAGCCATGATTGGATTTCAATTTTTAAAGAACCCCCAAGCTGAATTATAAAATCATTTGTGAAACTTGGATTTGAGTCAAGGCACACTAATAGGAAACAATTAAACATGATTGAGCTTAATTCGTTTTAGGAATGAGAAATATATCCGAAGATATTGGTTTTGTGATAAAGCTAGTGGAGAAGATCGAGTATTAAAACTTTAAGGAAAGCGGATGTTAGGGTGACGAGAAGTTAGCCACAAGTTTGACATCCGAGAGGTAGGATATTCTTGTCCATATCCTTATTAGCCTTACTTTAAATATTTTTTGCCAATGAAAATGTTTTAGAACAAAACATATTTAAAGAAAATGATTTTAAAAGAAATAGCATGAATTATGCTATTGAGTTTCCAATGATTTTGAAAATGAGATTTTAAAAGTATCATTTCTTAAAATGAAATATTTTAAGAAATGATAAAACACATGGTGGTCTCGGAGATCGGGATATGGGAATTGTATCCTTGGGGGCAGGTTCCAAAACCTGTACGGATCCACTTCTTGCTCAGTGGTGTTATGGCTCTGCATGTTTTCATTATACATATATTTTTGCACTACTATGTGAGTATTTCCTTTTTCTAAAAAGGATAATCAACTCCGGGTTTGTGTATTCAGACCATGAGTACCTTTATTTATAATGTTTTATAAAATTTTATCCTACTGGGTCTTCCGCTCACTTTTCTTATTTTAAATGTATTAAACCCCTCTAGGCGACGCGAGGAGTAGTGCAGAGTAGGTAGCTACTACCGGTGAGGTGAACCTATCTTCGAGAAGTGAAGAGTTGTATTTTCCTTTCATTTATCTCAAGGCATGTACTAAATTATGGATTGTAAACTCAAATATTGCTAGACTGTGGTTGATGTCAACATTTACTTTTATTTATATTCATGTATGCTAAACCTGTGAGAATTCCTGATTTGGTTGGAAATTCCACCACTCTTCTTGCAACTAAATTTCTTATAAATTACGGAGCTTGTTTGGAAATACTTGGATATTTTAGAATTGAAATTTAAATTGTTGCACTGTTACTTGTTAATCACTTTCTTAAACATGTTTAAATTTCTAAACAAGCCTTCACGTCACTAACCCCTGTTTGGGGGCATGACAAGACTTGGTATTAGAGCCCAAAGTTTAGAAACTTAGGGTTTGGAATTATGCATACATGAATGACATCAGGAAACCACTAAAATGGTCTAGCTTTCTTTTTAGTTAAGAGAATGTCGTCGCGCTGTAGGAATGCTAACCCACTGGCAATGCCGAACGAACAGTCTATGGAAGCGATGTACGCAGCCTTCCAAAGAATGGCTACTAGAGCTCAGAATGAACTTCCTGTGGAGGACAGGAAATAGAGCTACTTTTGTGAGTTTAGGCGTAGCTCAATTCCCACATTTACTAGTGTGGGTGGAACTTAGGAAGCTAAATACTGGTTTGAATTAGTGTCCAAACATTTGAGTACCATGGGGGTGCCAATATTGGGTGGAATTCGTAGCATTTAAGTTCGAAGGTCCGACTGGTGCTTGGTGGAAGCAGATTCGGCGAATGCATGATGTTGGGGGGATGGCCTGGGAACAATTTGAAGCGCTCTTGAATGAGCAGTTCTTTCCTCAGAGCTACCGTGATGAGAAGGGCATAGAATTTATGGGCCTACTGCAAGGGGACATGTCAGTAAGGGAATACGAAGCAAAGTTCAATGAGTTGTCTCGCTTAGCTCCTTCCCTGATTGAGTATGAGCACATGAAGTGCCTTAAGTCTGAAAGAGGTCTTAAGGGTGTAATTCAGAAGTCAATGGTGGCCTTAAGGCATCGAGTCTACAGTGACTTGGTTGCAGCGGCCATCTGTGTCGAATAAAAGCACCTTGCCTTCCTCCAGAGTGGGAAAACCTGAGGCAGAACTTTAGGGGGACCCCAGAGAAACAACAGAAAAAGTCGTGATTAGGGGCAAGGTAGTAGGGGAGTACCTAGCAGTAGTAGTAGCTCTTCGGGAAGTGGGAAAAGTGGACCTTACGATTACAAGTGCCACCATTGTGGGGAGTTAAGGCATATAAAGAGAAACTGTCCTCATAGAAGTCAACAGGTGAGCCAGCAAACCAACAAACTCAATAGACTCAAAAGGGTGTTATTACTAGTCAAGTCAAAATAGACTCCCACAGTTCACACCCTTCTATTAGCCCCAGTTGCCTGTCCATGTGTCAACTCCTCCTGCACCGACCTTTCGTTCGCCAAACTACCCCTATTTTTGGCCACAGGCTTCGGGATCGGTGCAATCTACTCCACCACAACAACAATATAGGCTAGGAAACCAGAGACTCCACAACAACAAGAAAGGAAAAGGAAAAGCACAGGGACATATCCATACCATGGCTAGAGGAAGTTATGGAGCTCATACCAGAAACCCAGTTGTTGAGGGTATGATACTTATCTCACACTCTTTCACATGAGTCTTATTTGACACTGGTGCTACGCACTCTCTTATTTCCACTTCATTTGTAAAAAAGTTGGGTTTGAAACCCGAGGACCTAGAGACTCCAATGTTTATGAACTTTTTACTGGGATGTGTGGAAGTGACTAGCATATGTAGGTCATGTGTGATCACAATTAGAAGTGAAAAAATGAGGGTAGACTTGATTATCCTTCCTATGAATTTGTTTAATGTAGTGCTTGGAATGGATTGGTTGTCAAGATATTGGGCGATTGTTGATTGCCACTGTATGGGAGTTACGTTGACTACCGGTTCTGGCACGATAGTAACATATAAGGAAGGTGTTAACCCAATTTTAGAAGAATGACTATTGAAGCATAGTGTTGGAGGACGGCAAAACTTAGCTTGTTTCTCCTTTCTTTTTGCATTAGAGGGTGAATCCGGCATCATCGGGGAGAATGTTGAGGTCCTTGTGGTTGATGAGTATGCAGATGTATTCCCCAATAAGTTGCCTAGTTTACCACCCAACCAAGAGATCGAGTTTTACATCGATGTACTTCCAGAGATGGCTTCGATTTCTATCGCTCTGTACCAAATGGTGCCCGCAGAGATGAGAGAACTAAAGAAGCAACTCGGTGAGTTAACAGAAAAAGGATTTACTAGGAATAACACTTCCCCGTGGGGTGTACTTCTTCTATTCGTGAAGAAGTATGACAGATCCCTTCGATTGTGTATTGACTATCGACAATTGAATAGAATTACCATTAAAAATAAGTACCCATTTCATACGATCCCCGTCCAGAATAACGAGACCTAAACACAATTAGGAACACAAGACCGTTCTATGATCAGATTTGAATGGAACCTCAACCCGTTGTTTTCTTCAAAAACAAGAACCTCGGTAAAACGAAGACGCCACAAATGGTGATGGAAATTCATTTGATAAGTCGTTGCTGAATGCTACAAGAATAATTCTTGAGGAGTTTGAATAGTTCTTCAAAGAACCAAAGGGAAAATACTCTCACAATTTTCTAAATAATGATTTGCTCTTTCCATTAGTTAGACGCCTATTAAAAGGCCAACCATAACAAAGAAAGTTCCTAAAATAGCCAACTTAATTAAGGCTTAAAACTTGTAAAAAGAAAAAACTCTTACTTGCCTAAAAAGAAAAGGAAGGTTGAGAGTTTTAAATGGCTTTGTTATCAGCCATACACGCCCATAAAAGTCAAAAGGCCTAAACAAATAAAAGGAAAGTAAATATCTTGGCATGCAAGCCTTACAATCGGATGAGAATATTCCTAAACATGCCTATTTAACTTGCTGAATTTAAGCTTAGTCTTGGCCGGATTCTTCTAGAGCTTGAATCATGTTGATGTATCTTTGTTGAACATGTGGATCATGCTTAATGGGTTTCCATGAATTTGATTGAGTCCAAACCTCTTGAATCAGTCCGTTGAGTACATCTTCAAACTTCTTTGCTCGTGCTCTCGTAAACGGCCCAATTGGAACTTGAATTGGATCCCTTAAAGTTGTGCTATGTTTTGCATCACTCCCCTCATCTTCAAAAGAATTTGCCCTCAAGTCATCACCTATATCAAATGGACTCAAATAACTAACATTAAAAGTAGTACTTACATTGTACTTGTGACGCCTCCTTACTTAGATTAAAAATCTAATTTGAAGCTAGCACATCTATCAAGACTCTCGCCATATATGCTATGACAGCCTTGATGAGTTAGTTTTATACCAATTTATTAAGCTCTTGCAAGTTTAATATTAGCTAGTCTTGTGGTATTACATTGACAAATTGATGTCTTTTTTATCTAATTTTACAGGATGGGTAAAAGCCACAACTAATCTGCCAATCTTTGTCCAGAAAAGCCCACAATTAAAAGGCCATTCTCTCAGCCCATGCTATTGAGAAGTCATTCAATTAAAGGCCCAATTTCAGCCCCTGTAAACCACACACAGAGGACAACAATCTCAGGCCACAATTAAAGGCCCAAATTACTTTCATACCATAGTAATTGAAGAAAAAAGCTAATTTAATTTCAATTAAAAGAAGGGAAAAGAAGGATTTGGGTAGGGATGCGGGCATAAAGGTACGTTTGAATGACTAAGGTTTATGGGTGGAGTCCGTCCCATCTCTGAAGACGAGGGAAAGGTATCGAGATTTAGCGTAGAATGAAAGCGCGGGATACAAGGGTAGGGCAGTACCCAAGCATCAGGAGATGTGAGAGACCTCGCTTGAAGAAGCTTATTGTGTGTGAAAATCACGTCACGCCATCGCCCAGTAAGCCCACACATGGAGGACATTAATCCAGGCAAATGACATTGTGTTTCACACACAGAGCCTCTACGGCTTCATCCTTCCTGAGATTATACACTGGGTTTGGGGGCTGATTTGGAGAAGATAAGGAGTTGCGGTTTCTGTGAAAAGAAAAATCCTATCTAACTGAGAGTTTGAAGATGGAAACGGGAGGAAGATCCGGGATAGAGAGAGTTTTCCGGAGGGAGAATCAGGTTTAAAAAGAAAAGTGAAGAATGGAACAAGGAATAGGTTTGGCTAGAAATTCCAGAGGGAAAAAGAGAGAAAAAAAGAGAGATTCACTCAGGGCCTTTAAAGGGGGATTCGGCTAGAGCTTCAAAGAGGAGATTGACCCAGAGAAGTTGCTGAAGAGGAGCGGCAGAAAATTGGTGGAAACGATCTGTGACATTCATCCAGGCAGATTATTTTCTTCTTTTCTTCTTTCGTGAAGCATATGGTGATGTCTCCTGGATTTGTCTTTGGTTTATTTAATTTCATTATGGCTTAATACTTTTAGTTAGAGATTGATGGATCCGAACCTATGATTTCTGAGTTTCAATTTGAATGAGTTGCAATTTATTATTTTTCTATGAAGAGTGTGTTCTATTGTTCTTAGGGCTTTTCATTTATTTAATTTGGGAATTGATCATAGTGATGTTTCAGATAGAGAAGCTATGTGATAGGAAACATTAAAATGTGAATTGAATCTTGGATGTGAATAATATTCAAGCAAAATATAGAACATGCCATGAGTGGACGAGGAGTAACCGAATAGGGATTCAAGAAAATTCACGTGGTTAGTTTAAGTTGTAACAGAGGAGGAGATTTAACCGAAAAAGGATTCTACAAATTCTAAGGCATCTCATATTGAATTAATCTAGAATAGACCTGAAATAAGGATATTTGAAATTAAGAATATATGTGATAGTTGATTAGACCTAAAATATGGATAATTAAACGTTAGGGAATTCTTCCATCTCATGGTTAATAATAATTGGCATTCATTCTTTTGATCTTATGGATGAATCGGTGTAGGTGAAATCAACTCTCTAACGATTTCTCTCATTGAATTCTTTCTTAACTTCCATCTTTATATTTTTCTAATCTTTAATCTTTATTTAGTTTTAATTCACATGACTCCAAATTTCACAATCTCAAATAACATAATCGGTTTAATTACTTTATTTGTGAATTTTACCCATCCTTGTTGGGAAACGATATCTTACTCATCATTTTATTACTTGAACGATTGGTGCACTTGCTAGTGTTAATTTTATCGCATCAAATAAGTAACATTAAAAGTAGCACTTACATTGTACTTGTGACGCCTCCTCACTTAGATTAAAAATTTGATTCGGAGCTAGCACATATGTCAAGACTCTCGCCATATATGCTACGACCACCTCATCCGTTCTCATACTGACACTCTCGGGGGAGAGGAAAGGTTCCTTTTTTTAGGGTACTCCCGGGAACAGATCCAGTGGAGACGGGGTGGGGCCTGTAGCTCAGAGGATTAGAACACGTGGCTACGAACCACGGTGTCTCGCCATATATGCTACGACCACCTCATCCGTTCTTATATTGACACTCTCGGCTTGTATGACAAACTCTCGGGCTTGGGTGTAGTTCACAGCTACACTTACTTAGGTTAGTGTCTTTCCATTCGACTGTGGTGCCAATTCTGATGGCATGACCTGGGGAAGGAATTGAGATTTCAACATGTGGCAAAACCTTTCCCATTGCATCTCCATTATTTCATCCTCATCTAAAGCCTGCTAAAAGATTAGGGTATTGCCCTCCAACAAACTAGCTGCTAGCATAATCCACTCATCTCGAGCTATATCATAAGCTCACATACTCAGCATGGTGCAACCAATCCCTAACTCTAGTGGGATGTGAAAGCCCATCATAAAAGGGTGGATTACAGTGTAGAACCTGGCTGCGGCTCGACTTCTAGTCAAGACACCTCTCCTTGCTCGATGTGCAGCCTCGGCCGTTATGGGCTCTAGAGCCCTTAATTCCTGATCTACTGGAGGATGACTATGTTGGGAATAGTGTCCTGAAAGCATGAGATGTAAAAGGATATTTATTATTTATTTAATAAAATAGATTATTCATCATTTTATGTGCATATATTTATGAATATTTTATATAAGTGTTATATACAAGAGGATAATGTTTAAGGATAATAATCAAAAGTAACTGTTCATAATGAATTTAATTAAAGTTTGGAATCTTTAATTAAAACATTATTAATACATGTCATTCCCATTTAGAATGGAGCGGTGTTATCCATGACTTTGTTAATATGGCGAGATATTAAATGAGTGTATTTCGCATAATGAGATTATGTGGAACATGGACGCAGAACACAATATGAATTTCTAATAATTTCCGTTAAGCATAGAAATTCTAATTGAGTCTCTTGATGGTCATATATAGAATGATCTTAATCCCGAGTTCTTAACAAACTCCTATTTATGGATTTATGTCTTTTGATTTACTCGGCACGGATTCCGAGACCACGAATCCTATTCCTTGTATTTTGGAGACATAATGAAATAGGTAGCTGGGAATGTTATTATACGAGATGGAATCCATTCCTTCTTGAGAGAGAAGCAGATAAATAATTCTCTTGAGTGTTGATTCGGTACTTGGATTAGTAAGAGCACTCTGGTTCATGAATGTGTTTTATGAATCACTATCCATTAGAGAATCAATGGTATTCAAGGATAAAGATGTAATTAGAGAAGTTAACGGATTCTACCTGACTCTAATTATGAATTATTTATGGAGGATCGATCTATATGCAATGACTATATCAAATGGACACTTCACAGTTTAGAAGTAATTAATGTCTATAATTCCGAGAGTGCAATTCCAAGTTTATAGTGGAGTAACTATTGGAATTAATAGAATTAATTAATTAATTAAAGAGTTTAATTAATTATTAATTTTATTGGAGCTCAGAATTATAGGTCCATTAGTCCCCGCATCGTCCTTGTAATTCTACCAGACACAAAGGGCAAAATGGGAATTTTAGAATTACGAAATTCTAAAATTAAATACTCGAAGAATAATTAATTGTGAAATAATTATTATTTAAATAATGAGATTATTTAAATTTGAATTTGAACATATCTAGTTTTATCCATTTAAACTTATTTGATAAGTTGTTCAATTTAGAATTCAAATTGATTTAAGTTTGACTTAAATTCGAATTTGAATCTGAATTAAAATTGGACTACTGGACTAAGGATAAAATATCTTCTCCTTCCCTATCCTGTTTAGGCGCCACACATAGGGATAAAATCATAGTGTGTGGCCGGCCACCTAAGAGATAAGGGGAAGGGATTTTTTGTTCCAAATTCAAAATTGGAGATAAGGATTTGATCCTATTTTGAAGTTTGACTTCTTCTCTTTAAATATGAGATAAATGGAAAATTGTGAGACAATTTTTTGAAACAATTTTGAAACACTTTTCAGCCCTAGAGAAAGTGTGTGGCCGAAATTCTCATATAGCAAAAGAGAGTGAAATATTTTTTTTCTCCAAAAATTCCACATCGTGCATGCGTTGGTGTTTGTGGAAATTCGAGTGTTTAAGAAACCGTTTTGTCTCACGTGTTGTAACACCCTGAAGAATTAATTGAGATTAATTAAGCTAATTGAGATTATTAATGTGCTTAATCCGGACTGTCTTTTAAATTTTTGTGACACATGTCCATTTCCTTTGTTTTTTTTCTTTTTCCCGTGCACACTCTCTCTTCCTCTTTTCTCTTCATTTTCTCTCTCTCTCTCTCTCTCTCTCTCTCTCCCTTCATTTTCTCTCTTTCTCCACGTCACCCACCCCGTTTGGGGGGCGTGACAGAGTGGTATCAGAGCCCTAGGTTAAGAACCCCCGGGATTGTACATACATGTGTGACATCAGGAATCCATTAATCAGTCTAGTTTCTTTTCAGTTAAAGGAGATATCAAGTTCTTTTGTTCGGACTTTGAAACTGAAGAGTGCGAATTTAGAAGTCTCGATGACTTTGAACTCCCCACTGGGATGTGTGGAGGTAATGAGTGTGTGTAGATCATGTGAAGTCACGATTGGGGGTGAGCGATTGAGAGCGGATTTGATTATCCTTCCGATGAGCCTGTTTGATGTGGTACTCGGAATGGATTGGTTGTCAGAATACAGAGCAGTTGTTGATTGCTACCGTAGGAGAGTGACCCTGATGACTAAGTCAGGAGCGGTGATTGCGTATCAGGCATATATGAACCCAGTCCTGGAAGAACGACTGTTGAAGTACAGTGTTGGGGGACGGAGGAATCTGGCCTGCTTTTCTTCCCTTTTTGCTTTGGAGGGTGAACCTGAGGTAATCGAGGATAATGCGGGAATTCTTGAAGTGGATGAGTTTATAGATGTATTTCCTGATGAGTTACCTGGTTTACCGCCAGATCGGGAGATAGAGTTCTGTATTGATTTGGTTCCGGGAACGACACCTATCTCTATTCCTCCATACCGGATGGCTCCGGCGGAGATGAATGAATTAAGAACACAGCTTGAAGAGCTGGCAAAGAATGGATATATCCAGAATAGTGCTTCCCCTTGGGGTGTACCGCTGCTATTTGTGAAAAAACACGATGGATCTCTTCGGTTATGCATTGACTACCGTCAATTGAACAGGGTAACTGTGAAGAAAAAATACTCATTGTCGAGGATCGATGAGTTATTCGATCTGTTGGGTGGATCACAGTTCTACTCTAAGATTGACTTGAGATCTGAGTACCATCAGCTGAAAATCAAGGAGGAAGACATTCCGAAGACTGCTTTCAGAACTCGGTACGGGCACTTCGAGTTTCTGGTAATGCCGTTTGGGTTGACAAATGCCCCTGCTGCATTCATGGATCTAATGAACCGTGTTTTCCGGCCGTACTTGGATCGGTTCGTGATCATCTTCATTGACGAAATACTGGTTTACTCGAAGACTTGGGAAGAACATGTGCAGTACCTTAGAATTGTTCTTCAGACTCTTCGAGAACACCAGTTGTATGCGAAGAAGGAGAAGTGTGACTTCTGGCTGACAGAAGTGAAGTTCCTTGGGCATGTGATTTCTAGACAGGGAATTTCTGTCAATCCTTCTAAGATCGAGACTGTGCTACAGTGGGAAATGTCGAAGAATGTAGCGGAGATTCGCAGTTTTCTCGGACTGACAGATTATTACCGGCATTTTGTGAAGAACCTCTCGAGCATCGCTGCACCGATGACTCGGTTGACAAGGAAGGAAGTCAGATTCGAATGGGACGCCGAATGTGAAAATACTTTTCAGGAATTGAAGGTCAGACTGACAAGTGCACCAGTCTTGACTATTCCTGACAGTGAAGAACTCAGATGAGGTGTATACTGGATGCCCTCGGGAGTGGGCTAGCTGTGTGGGTGTTGATGCAGGGTGGACGCGTTGTAGCTTATGCATCCTGACAACTAAAGCCACATGAATAGAATTACCCCACTCATGATTTGGAGCTAGCAACGGTGATATTTGCTCTAAAGATATGGATATGTTATCTTTATGGAGCAAAATTTCAGGTCTTCTCTGATCATAAGAGTCTGAAGTACTTGTTTACTCAGAAAGATCTGAACCTCAGACAGAGGAGATGGGTAGAGTACATGGAAGATTATGACTTCACCCCGCAAAGATCATCCCGGAAAAGCTAATGTGGTGGCCGATGCCCTTAGCAGTGAAAACGCGGGGACACGGCGCCATTAGCTTTGGAGGATTGGAAGAGGATCAAGTGGTAAGTGAGTATGATCTTTAGTACCATGAGGATTATAACCGGCCGTGGTGTATAATCTGATTTCACACGGCTCTTGTGCAACAAGTCAAGCAGAATCAATGGCAGGATCCACACCTCCAAGGAATTTGGATTCGGATCCGAATGGAGAACAATTTGAGGATTGGAGAATCCGGGAGGATGGAGCCTTAGTATTTTCCGAAACCGCCTCATTGTTCCTAAGGCGGGTGAGGTAAAGAAGATGATTCTGCATGAAGCTCACAAATCGAGGTACGCCATTTATCCGGGTAGTACCAAGATGTACCAGGACTTGAAGAGACAAGATTGGTGGAGAGGCATGAAGAGAGATGTTCGTGAGTACGTCTCGGAATGCGTGACTTGCCTCCGAGTTAAAGCCGAGCACGGAAGCCGTAGGAAGAGTTGCAACCTCTTCCCGTCCCCCCGAATGGAAATGGGAGCACATCACGATGGATTTTCCGATGGGAGTACCGAGAACCGAGTTGAGGCACGATGCCATCCGGGTGGTGGTTGACAGGTTGACGAAGTCCCACAGACTTCATACCGTTCCGTGCGACGTATTCTCGGAAGATTCTGGTCAGAATTGTACCGGAGCACATCGTGAGGCTACACGGGATGCCACTGTCTATCACGCCCCGACCGTGACACATGTTTCAATGCAAGGTATTAGAGAAGTTTCCGAAGCCATGGGAACAGAGTTGAACTTCAAGACAAACATTTCATCCTCAGACGGATGGACAATCTGAAAGAGTTATTCAGATTCGGAGGATATGCTTCGTGCTTGTATTCTGGATTTTGGCGGAATCGGAAGAAATACCTTCATTTAGCCGAGTTTGCGACAACAACAAATTTATCAGGCCAGTATCGGTATGGCACCGTTTGAGGCGTTGTATGGTCGTCCTTGTAAGTCACATGTTTGTTGGTTGGAACCAGAGGATAGACTTACAACTGGACCGGATGTCATTCAAGAGAATAATGAGAAGATAGCTGTGATTCGAGAACGTCTGTTGACAGCTCAAAGTCGTCAGAAGAGCTATGCTGACAGGAGGCGTAGGCCTTTGGAATTCCAAGAAGGCGACTTTGTTCTGTTGAAGGTTTCTCCACGTAAGGGAGTTACTCGGTTTGGTGTGAAATGAAAACTTGCACCAAGGTATGTGGGACCATTCCCGATCGTGCAACGAGTCGGAGTGGTGACGTACCGGTTGGCTTTACCGCCTGAGTTATCTCACGTGCGTGACGTGTTTCATGTCTCTATGTTTCAGAAATGTCAACCTGAGCCGGAAGCAGTAGTGTAATGGTTTGACGTTCTGATACAGTATAACGCGTCCTTCGAGGAGGCATCAGTCCAGATTCTTGACAGGAAGATGAAGAGTATGCGTCATCGTGAGACTCCGTTAGTGAAAGTGTTGTGGCAGCACCATGGTGTTGAGGAAGCAACATGGGAGCTTGAAACAACGATGCAGGAACGTTATCCGCATCTGTTTGCACTTTGAGGTGAGTTTTAATTTCGAGGACGAAATTGCTTAAGGGGGGTGGAGCTGTAACACCCTGAAGAATTAATTGAGATTAATTAAGCTAATTGAGATTATTAATGTGCTTAATCCGGACTGTCTTTTAAATTTTTGTGACACATGTCCATTTCCTTTGTTTTTTTTCTTTTTCCCGTGCACACTCTCTCTTCCTCTTTTCTCTTCATTTTCTCTCTCTCTCTCTCTCTCTCTCTCCCTTCATTTTCTCTCTTTCTCCACGTCACCCACCCCGTTTGGGGGGCGTGACACGTGTGCCCACACACACGTCTACGTGGAATCAAGGAATTGACGTGGAAGACTTTGGTGTTCTAAACACAAAAGCTTGGAGCTAGGACTGTTCGTGGTCGAAGAAAATCAACATATCATCTGAGTCGGCTACAAGGTATTTTTTCGGTTGATCCTTGAATCTTATAAATTAATGAGATTGATTTATTGGTGCATAAATTAATATAATCTATAGAGTATCTCAAAAGTTTTATGAAAATTTTTGTTATACACGATCCGCTATTCCGCTGCGTTTCTGCCGCCGAATTCGATTCGGCAACCAACAGACTATGTCTAGCAGGAGTGGGTACCGACCTTTCTGGTTGTCAGAATTGTGAGGTTAGAAATGTTCTTACTTGTCCCCACAACGTATTCTCTCGTGATGTGGACGCTAACCATGATGAAGGATGTGTCGATCCATGAGTACCTATTTCGTCTTGCCAAAAGAAATAAACAATTTTTAGTTTAATTTCACCTGGACTGCGCAGAAGCATAGGTGCGGGACTTGTCATGGCAGGAGTAGGAACACTGCTCTGATACCAACTATGACACCTCCTGCCCTAGTGGTGGGTTGCCAACCTTATACTACAACTAGTGGGCCAAGTTATAGTCTATTCCATTACTTGTTTCTAGACTATCATCTCTTTTTATTACGTTCATGCGCAAGTGAATTTTTTTTTTCTTTACTTTAATCCTCGAGTTCTTAACATGTTTCTAGCATGTTGTGTGGTTATACTAATAGTATATTCTTGCTAATACTTTAAGAGTTCGGATATGGAACTAGACCTCAAAAACTTGTCCTAACTTATTACAGTTCGTTGTTCTTTACCAAGACAAGGACTATAGCATTTCTTACTTAAAACTGAATACACATACTGGTGTTCTATATTACATTACTCTACAGCAAAATTTTCCTAAGTAGGCATAGTAGACACCACTTTCATGATTCCATGACATTTTTGCCTTCTTCCATTAGCCAGTCCACCAGACAAATCTACTATATAGCTGGTTGTTTGCCCGTGTTACCTGCACACGAGTAAACTGATGAGCTAACTCCCAGCAAGTATAGACATGCACACATCACAAACTAGTAAAGCTACATAAAGTGTTATGATGTAAATATGCACATATGAAATGAAGACGCCACAAACGGTGATGGAAATCCGTTTGATAAGTCGTTGCTGAACGCCATAAGAATAATTCTTGAGGGGTTCGAATAGTTCTTCAAAGAACCAAAGGGAAAATACTCTCACAATTTTCTGAACAAGGATCTGCTCTTTCCATTACTTAGACGCCTATTGAAAGGCCAACCATAACAAAGAAAGTTCCTAAAATAGCCAACTTAATTAAGGCTTAAAACTGGTAAAAAGAAAAAAACTCTTACTTGCCTAAAAAGAAAAGGAAACAATGAGCACCTTGATTTGCTGATCACACGCCTAAAATAGAAAAGGAAAGTTGGGATTTTTAAATGGCTTTGTTATTAGCCATACACGTCCATAAAAGTCAAAAGGCCTAAATAAATAAAAGGAAAGTAAATATCTTGGCATGCAAGCCTTACAATCGAATGAGAATATTCTTAAACATGCCTATTTAACTTGCTGAATTTAAGTTTAGTCTTGGCCGGATTCTTCTAGGACTTGAATCATGTTGATGCATCTTTGTTGAACATGTGGATCGTGCTCAATGGGTCTCCATGAATTTTCTTGAGTCCAAACCTCTTGAATCAGCCCATTGAGTACATCTTTAAACTTCGTTGCTCGTGCTCTCGTAAATATCTTGGCATGCAAGCCTTACAATCGAATGAGAATATTCTTAAACATGCCTATTTAACTTGCTGAATTTAAGTTTAGTCTTGGCCGGATTCTTCTAGGACTTGAATCATGTTGATGCATCTTTGTTGAACATGTGGATCATGCTCAATGGGTCTCCATGAATTTTCTTGAGTCCAAACCTCTTGAATCAGCCCATTGAGTACATCTTTAAACTTCGTTGCTCGTGCTCTCGTAACCGGCCCAATTGGAACTTGAACTGGATCCCTTGAAGTTGAGCTATGTTTTGCATCACCATTATCGAGAATTGATGAGTTGTTCAATCAGTTAGAAGGATCACGGTATTACTTAGTGTTGGAAGTTCGGGTCGGCGGGCTGCCTGAAGTCTGAATTTTTTCGGGCTCGGGCGGGCAAGCCCATCTCTCACCCGCCCAAGTTAGATTTTCGAGTTTAGGCTCGGGCAGCCCGAATTTGACACTGACTCTCTTTCCCACCGCCGTCCGCTGGATTTTTTTTTAAAATTTTCCGACCATACTCGAACTAACCGACCCGCCCGAATTGCCCGACCCGAAAACTCAAATTTTGCCCGAAACTCGAGCTGCCCGATTTGCCCAAAACTGCCCGAAAGTATTAATTGCTTCAAATTGGGGCATTTCGAGAATCGAACTCGGGACCTCTCACACCCAAAGCAAGAATCATACCACTAGACCCAATGCCTATATTTGTTATTTAAATTTTTAACTTTTTAATTCAATAAACACACAATTCCTTAATAGAAAGAGCAAATTCCTATTTTAGCAGTTTAATATTTCAGTTTTTACATTCTTGACCCTTTTTTATAATCAATCACATGATAAAAGGATTCCTCAAAAAATAATATACACAAGGAAAGAAACACATTGCCATCACGTTTTTATTATTTTTTATTTTTAAAAAGTGCTGTTTCTATATAATGTCGGTTTTATTCTTATAGATACTCGTGTTTTTCTATTCTATATCACTCTTCTTTCTATCTTTATCTATTTTTATGTTCACAATCTCTCCTCATCTTCTTAATTATCCTCTTTTTTCTTCAACTTTCTTCACTCTCTTTGTGACTCTATATCAAAGTAACTTTCTACTTTATTAAAGTAAATTGATAATTTATCAAAAGTCACTCAATGATTGGTTTGATTTAATAACTTCATCGCTATTTAATGATCTCTATTTTAAAAGACCAGTCACTCAATGTTGAAGCCTTAGTTTGCATTAAGGATTGGGATCGGGCCGATCAACATTTACAAGATACAATTTCACCGGCAAGCCAATAATGGATCGATGAATTTAATCAATTAACATTTAATTTTGAAGACGATCCTTTAGCTTCAAATTAAATTGTAAATTTGTAATTTGTAAATATGTATTTACATTTGACATTGTATTTGTAATTGTATAACTTTGTAAGTTTGTAAAATTTGTAATTCGTCACAATATGATTGCACTCTTTTTTCCTTGCTAAGTTTTTATCTCAATTGGGTTTTTCTTGGTAAAGTTTTTAATGAGGTAATCATGAATTATAAATTTAAAAATTATTAAAGAAATAATTTTTTTATATAGTTCGTGTGTTCATTTCAAATTTCAAATTGTAATACATATATATATATATAAATTTTAACACAAAATAACTTAATATTAAAAAAAAAGTTTAAATAATTCGGGCAATTCAGGCGGGCTCGGGCCGCCTAACACAAGCCCGCGACCCGTTCAAGGTGAAATTCGGGCTCGGACGGGCGGCTCGGGCTCAGGCTTAGGCAAAAACTCGGGCTTTTCGGGCGGTCGCGGGCGGTCCGTCTAAAGTTCCAGCACTAGTATTACTCTAAGATCGACTTGAGATCTGAGTATCATCAGTTGGAGATTAGGGAAGAGGACATTCCAAAGATAGCTTTCAGAACTCACTATGGGCATTTTGAGTTCCTAGTAATGCCTTTTGGATTAACGAATGCTCCCACCGCTTTCATGGATTTGATGAATCGAGTCTTCTTCCTGTATTTAGACTAGTTTATAAGTCTTCATTGATGACATTCTGGTTACTCGAAGACCTAAGAGGAGCATGAGTAGCATCTGAGGATTGTTCTCCAGACTCTTTGTGAACACCAGCTTTATGCGAAGAAGGAGAAATGTGATTTCTGGTTGACAGAAGTCAAGTTCCTTAGGTATGTCGTATCTGGGAAAAGTATTTCAATGGATCCTTCAAAGATCAAAACAGTGCTACAATGGGAAAGGCTAAGGAATGTAGCCGAAATCTAGAGTTTCCTAGGACTTAGAGGATACTATTGGCATTTCATGAAGGACTTCTCGAGTATTACTACCCTGATGACTTGGTTGATTAAAAAGAAAGTCAGATTTGAATGGGATGCCCATTGTGAACATGCATTCTAAGAACTAAAGACTAGGTTGACCAACGCGCCGATCCTGACGATCTCAAATAGCGAAGAACCGAACGAAGTGTACTCAGATGCATCAAGGCGGGGACTAGGGTGTGTTTTGATGCAAAATGGACATGTTGTGGCCTACGCATCTCGTCAATTGAAGCGACATGAGCAGAACTATCTCTCACATGATCTGGAGTTAGTAGCAGTGATCTTCGCTCTCAAGATATGGAGATGCTACCTCTATGGAGCAAAATTTCAGATCTTTTTTTACCATAAGAGCTTAAAGTATCTGTTTACTCAGAAAGACCTGAACCTAAGGCAAAGAAGGTGTATGAAATACATGGAAGATTACAACTTTACCCTGCAGTACCATCCTAAAAAAGCCAACATGGTCGCAAATGCTCTCAGTAGGAAGACTTCGGGAATTCTCGCGTCTCTAGTGTTAGAGGATTGAAAAATGGCTGAAGTAGTGGAGAATTATGATCTTCAGTATTATGAAGACTATAATCAGACTATGGTGTATAGCTCAATTACTGTTCCAACACTTGTACAGCGCATTAAACAGAATTAAGGGCAAGACCCACATATTCAGGGGATCTGGATTCGAATTCAGAATGGGGGCCAACTAGATGATTGGAATGTCCGAGAAGATGGAACACTATACTTTAGGAACCACTTAGTGGTTCCTAAAGTAGATGAGATAAAGGAGGTCGTTCTTGATGAAGCTCACATGTCACAGTTTGCCATCCACCTAGGAAGTACAAAAATGTATCAAGATTTAAAATGACAATATTGGCGGAGAGGAATGAAAAGGGACATTCGTAAATTGTTTCACAATGTGTAACCTGTCTCAAGGTTAAAGCAGAACATCAAAAACCTGTTGGGGAATTACAACCTCTTCTTGTTCCGGGATGGAAGTGAGAACATATTACGATAGATTTTCTTATGGGATTGCCGAGGACCGAGCAAAGGCATGATGCCATATGGGTTGTTATAGATAGGTTGACAAAGTCCGTGTACTTCATTTTGTTTTATGCATCGTATTCAGGGAAAGTTCTAGCAGAGTTGTATCTGGAGCACATTGTCAGACTTCACGGAGTTCCATTGTCCATCACATCGGACTGTGACACTCCCTTTAACGCCAAATATTGGAAAAGCTTTCAAGAAGCCATGGGAATGGAGCTGAACTTCAGCACCGCCTTTCATCCTCAAACAGATGGGCAATCTGAGAGGGTCATCTAGATTTTAGAGGATATGCTCTGTGCCTGCGTTTTAGACTTCGGTGGAAATTGGAAGAAGTATCTTCATTTAGCCAAGTTTGCCTACAACAACAGTTATCAGGCTAGCATTGGAATGACACCATTCGAAGCCTTGTATGACAGACCTTGCATATCGCCAGTATGTTGGCTTGAGTCAGAAGATCGACTCACTCTTGGACCAAATGTTATCCAAAAAAATAATGAGAAGATAGCCATTATCCAGGAACGACTACTAACGGCTCAAAGTCGTCAGACTTGTCATTTCCATTGCATGTCATGATATTATGACAGCCAAGGGCGGAACTAGGTGAGGCCCCGCCTTGGCAGCTAGCCCCCAGCGTACTAGCTCTTTTAAATATTTGCCCCTATTCAAAATTTTTTACATTTTCCTCTTGATTTGCCTCTTAAAAAATTTTTAATTACAACATTACATGAATTTGTTTAAAAAAATTTCAGTTTTATCCTAAGTTTTAATTCTTTTAAGTACTCTTTTCTCAAGCTTAAAATCTCTAATAAGCCAAAAATACAAAGAGATAAATGAAGGTAAAAACACTACTGTGTTGTAGTTTAGTTCAATTTTTTTGTTTCATTTATGCCCCCTTCAAGGAAAAAAAAAAAAAAAAAAAAAAAAAAAAGTTTCTGGACGGCGAGCCCCCCCTCCAATCTGGCGACAACGAGTACCCTCCCTGATTACGGCTGGTCACTATCCCAAAAGACGATCCAAACTATGCCCGGTCAAGGCAAACTCCGAATGGTTTTGAGCATTCAACTGTGTATAAAGAGATGAATTCATAGCCAACTACTATAAACGTTCTTTACTCATTGATTACGCAATAGACGCAAATCAATACACGACACATTACGAAACGTCCAGGTTCAACGTATCCAAAACTGATGTGGCCCCGACCACAATATTAACTTATGCTTAGATTTCATGTGTATATATATAGGCCCCGTTTGGTGAGTGGTAAAACCAAACGTGTCAACAGAAAAGGCATGGGAATAGACGTGATTGATGAGGCCTTTGTACAAGCCCCTGAGCACAGCCCAAAGCTTACCATAACCGAAGCTGAAGGTATACCATTGATTGACCTCTCCGGAGGCCTAACTGACGATGAGCTAGTGAGAGAGATAGGCAAGGCGTGCAAGCAATGGGGGTTCTTCCAGGTTGTCAACAACGGCGTGCCTGCAGAGAAGCGGAGAAGAATCGAGGCGGCTGCGAGGGAGTTCTTCGCGCTGCCGTCGGAGGAGAAGAGGAAGGTGAGGAGGGACGAGGTGAGGGCGTTGGGATACTATGACACTGAGCACAGCAAGAACGTGAGGGACTGGAAGGAGGTCTTTGATTTTAGCGTGGAGGATCCCGTTCTTGTCCCCCGGAATGATGGTGAGGGAGTCCAAAAGTGGACTAATCAATGGCCTGAGAAACCTGCTGACTTGAGGTAATGATGTGTTCTGATTCAATTCTGATAATGATAATGATAACTGTACATTATAAACTGAATTCTGAAATGTAATAAGATCATGAATTCAACCCAAAAGAAAATGGTCATTTTCCTACTTAAATGTTCAAATTTAATATCGGAAGCCGCACACTAATTTGACATTGAATAAACACGTTATAATATGCATATATATATATATATATGTGTGTGTGTGTGTGTGTGTGTGTGTGTGTGTGTATTAAAACAGTAATTTCAAGCTCCATGTGATAAAAGCTAAAAGATATTTTATATGACTATAGGAGTGATGAAATTTCTTTGAGGAATCATTTTGGTGTGCCTGTGGTGGGCGCCAACTGGGTAGAGCTAGATATTTCCCATCATTGTTCTGAAGTATAAAAATATCTCCTTAATTTGTGAATCTTTGTTTGCAAAAAGTAAATTATGCTACGAGAAAGTGTGAAATGAAAATTTCACTTTTCTCGAGGGAAATTTTAGTAGCTTGTTTTATGTAGGACTAAGAGAAAAAAGAGAAACAGCGAAAGAAGTAGAAGAAGAATTATAGAAAGAAGACGAGGAGTTAAGGTCCCATTCTTTTTACAGTTTGAAGCATGTTTCAATCTTTTTGCTATAGAGTTTTCACTTATAAAAATTTGAAATTTAGTTCAAGTTTCCACTCAAAAGAATGGGGAATAAGTATTTAGAGAGAGAATAAAAAAATAAGAAAAGACCCTAAGATAAGGGTGTAATCCAGATCAGAAGCTCTATCATTTCGTTTTTTTCTTTTTTTCTTTTTTTATTTTTTTTTATAATTTTAGTTAAAACCTAATCTCATTGGGATACCTTGGCCAGGGAAGCATGTGAAGAATATGTGAAAGAGGTGCAAAAACTGTGTGAAAAGTTGATGGGACTTATTGCTCTGAGTTTAGGATTACCAGCAAACAGGTTCAATGGGTTCTTCAAAGACCAAACTAGCTCTGTCAGACTTAATCACTACCCACCATGCCCCATCCCTCACCTAGCTCTTGGTGTTGGCCGGCATAAAGACGGTGGTGCCTTGACTGTCCTTGCTCAAGATGATGTCGGGGGCCTTGAAGTGAAGCGCAAAACTGACGGAGAGTGGATTCGTGTCAAACCTACACCAAATGCATTTATCATTAATGTTGGTGACATAATTCAGGTACTATATTACAATTCTTATTGCTTTCTTTGGTGATACACGGATCTGATAATTGTTACAGAATTAGACACCCTAATTCTATGTGACCAAGAGTAACAAAATCGCACAAAATATATAAAGCCTCACCTCAATGTGAAATCTACATCATCTTCAGTTTTTCCACTATGACAAAGAAGTTACAAGAGAAAAATCACACTCCTAACTCATTGTGTTTTTTCTCTACCTTCTAATAAACCCCAAAAAAGGCATCCCTTTTATAATGAAAATTAGGACAACTAAATTTTACAAGTGTGAAATCCCCAACTTAACACTAATTTTTTGTTCAAATTCAGTTCACATTAAGCAATTAATAGGCAACTATATATTTAGTCAATCTATAAGAGTCTCAACAATATGTGTGATTTATTTGATTGGGGCTGTAATTGTTGCCCATTTAGCTTAATAGATCAAGCTTATGGTCAGGTTTGGAGCAATGAAAAATATGAGAGCGTGGAGCACAGAGTTGTGGTTAACTCAGAAAGGGAAAGGTTTTCCATTCCATTCTTCTACAGCCCAGCACACTACACAATGGTGAAGCCCTTGGAGGAGCTGACTAATAAGCAGAATCCTGCAAAATATAAACCATACAACTGGGGTAAATTCTTTATCACCAGAAAGGGAAGTAATTTCAGGAAACTCGAAGTCGAAAACGTCCAAATTCATCATTTCCGGGTGGCTGAATAAGATGGAAAAAGAGGTCCTTCTGCTTACTATATATGCAATAACCTGTAAATACCATGCTGTATTATGAGTGGCAGACTTTGAAAACATGCTGTTGTCTAGATCTAGATTCAGTCTTGAGTCCGTGGACTGTCATGAATAAAGAATAATCATCCGCTCCAAGCAAAATTAGCCATGTAAATGAGATTTATATATATATACACACAATAATGGAAAAAGGTAGATTTATTTTATAACAAATTTGACTATCTGTAGCTTCAGAAACGATCGTCCTTGCAAGTTGCAATCGAAAGACTACCTCATGATCAATCATAACTATAAGATCAAAGACTACCCCACACGACTGATTGGCCTCACCATCTAGGCCCAATTGTCATAGGAATTGAGATTGGCGAAACTAACCAGTAACTAGAAACAAAATAATTACATCACTGCTGACAAAATATGAGGCGAAAAAATGTAGTTTTCAAAATGTTGGATGATGGAGACAATCTGCTTAGTGGCGTGCGTGAGAAGAGATTTTCTAAAAGCTACAGGCTGAAACTAATTAGCTACAGCATACAGAGTATTCTTAATGCCTTTTTGAAATGAGATTCCATCATTCCACTTGGAATAAAAATTAAAAATAGATACTTCAATAGTGACAAGACCAAGTAATAATTTTTTTTTTTTTTTTTTTTTTTTGTAAGGAAGTAATTAAAAGTTTTCAATTTGACTAAAACTTTCTAAAAAAATACAAGTTTGAAAGAAATTACCTCATTTGAGGAAGTTCTGGCCTTTGATCCTTTCATTTTGCCGAACATCACAACATCTGAAAATCAAATTTAAAAAAAACAAAAAAGTAAATGAAGGATTACAAAATTAACATCTGCTTTACATTCACAAGATGCTAAACAGAAGTATATAACTCTCAACCAAGGAAAAAACAAGAAAATGGATCGTAGGAACCACAAAAAAAAAAAAAAAAAAAAGTTTTACTCTTCTTTTTCTTTTCTTGCTTCTTTTGGAAAGAAAGAAAGAAAGAAAGAAAGAAAGAAAAAAAAAAAAAAAAAAAAAAAAAAAAAAAAACAGAGATATAAGAAACACAAAAAAGGTCTTAGCAAACAGTACTTCATTGTTTGAATTACACACTACGCCCTTTTGGAGCATGATATACAAATATGTGATGAAAAAATTTGTCTTATAAAACGTACATATTTAGCCACTCTACTTAGTCCTTGATCAGGGAAGCATGTGCTTGTAGCGCTTAAATCCGTTGTCTCCTCAATTAAACAGTTTGACAACTCATAAGTAATGACACACTAGTATTCTACAAGTAATAATAGAGTTTAATTGATACTTTCTTTTTCTTTTCTTCTTTACTCCTTCATATAGACCCTTTCATGGCCCAATACTTTCATAGAAACTAGCATCGGTAATTTCACGTTGATGCTTAAATAAATAAATAACCGAGATATAAATAGCTCCTTACATTAGCTTATTACATTATATATTTTAGTAGTGTGTAAACAAATGTGTGTTGTAATTCAGGTTTGGAGCAATGATAGATATGAGAGTGTGGAGCATAAGCTAATAGTAAACTCAGAGAAGGAAAGATTTTCCATTCCGTTCTTCAACTTGGCACACTACACTGTGGTCCAGCCCTTGAGGGAGTTAATTAATTATGAAAACCCACCCAAGTTTACAGCATACAGTTGGGGCAATTTTCTGGCTCATAGGAGCCACAGCAATTTAAAGAAACAAAAATATTGAGAACATCCAGAGTTAGACTATCTCCAATGCAAATCTTAATGCCAATTTATATTTACCATCAAAAAAGTTGTGATATGATATGTTATTTTCATTTTTGTTTCAATACATAATGCTAGTTAAAATATTAAATCTACATTTTTCTATAATTATTAGGCTTTGAAATTTGTAAAAATACTTTTATGTTTAAAATAATTAAAAAATGTAAAAGTTGCATTGATTACATGAAAAATAAACATTTCAACCAAGAGTAATCAAATGTCAAATTTCTCATATGTTATACTTGTGAAAAATTTGCCACAAAATATAACATATGAAAAATTTATCACAATAAGTAGCATTGCATCAGAAGAGTTATTTTTACATTTAAATACTAAATTACAAGTAGTACATTAATTATAACAATACATTAGAGATGCTCTTATCATTTCAAGTTGCAGGAGCAAACTATTCGTTAATCTAAACTCCGTTTGTATGTATGTAGGTATAACCGCATATATCCTTTACACCGGTTCCCTTTTTTCTAATTTTTTTTGGTCATGTTCTATTAAATTTTATGCTTTTTAGTGTACTTAATTAAATTATTTTTTCTTTAATTTACACTAGTTAAAACTTTTTTTTCCCAAAATTCTCCCTTATAAAATGTTTTTTCATGTAATGAGTCTTACAAGAAAAATTTAAATGATTCATTAATATTATATTTCTTAAATGTATCCATGATTAAGCATTTTTTAAGTAACTTTCTCGATTACTATTTTCTTAAAAACATCATTTCTCTAATTTGTAATTGCTGAAAAAAATATAACTTTTTTATTTTTTATTTTTTATTTTTAAATTGAACTCTTAGAAATTTTAATACACCTGTAAAAAAATAATAAATTCATCAATAGGCATGTGTTTAAAATGTACTTCCAACTAATTAATAGTAATTAGGAGTGGATATTATCAGAATTCAAAAAATTTCACATTTTTAGTTTATACCCTCTAAAACAAAATCCTGACTTTATACTGCTTATATGTATATGTATGTGCACTCTAAATCCATATGAAAAGAATGTCTACAGTCCATCACTTGACTTTTGAAGAATTAAAACCTTACCAACTTTCTAACCTTAAAGATCCAAACTGACAGTCTCATCGGAGAGCTTGTACTTTTATATTTATTTTTAAGTGGTAGAAAGAGAGACACATTAGTTAAAGCTTTCCAATTAATATTTGGATAGCGTATGAAAAAGTATTTTTGTATTTTAAAAGAGTTTTTAAACCTATTTAGGTAAATAAATTAAAAGTATTGTTATAAAAAATAATAAAATACAAGAATATAGATAAAAAATTTAATTTATTGTTCAGAGCTAAAAGATTAAAAATGTAAAAGGTGTAGATACACCCTCATTCTACTTTGAGTACAACTATTAGCATCATCTTTTTTACTTTTCACACTCACTTTTAACATTACTAAAATTCTAATTAATAAAATTACTTTTAGGAACAATAGTATGTTATAAAAAAAAAATATACCCATTACCCGCCACATCATTAAAAAAAAATTATAATTGTCTTTCAGAATTTATTGTGCCCTAACTTTTTCGAAAGAAGAGGGAAGAATTCCAACGTAAATTAAGCAAGATTTAGGTGGTTGATTCAATTAAGCAATATTTATACCATATTGATTTAAAGCGGAGAATCCTACCTCCATAGAACTTGCAGGAGATACAGGCTGAAGGGCATGATTGTTACTTTCGGTCGTTTGATGGTGTTGCATCAATGACGCAGCAAAATGCCTCTTCAAACTGCTTGCATTAGCTCACTGGCATGACAATTGGAGAAAAATCAGTTGTTGAGTATATAAAAAAATCGTTCTTTTTTCAGAAGTCTAATGCTAAAAAAAAAAAATTGTGTTGTACCTCAATAACAAGCAGAGAAGTTAATAGGGCCAAAAAAAAAAAAAAAAAAAAGTTGATCAACGGAAGAACTGTGTTTTGAATGTCTGCCAAATACATAATTCACCCTTTAAGCATTCAGGAGCTACGTATTAGTTAAATGTTTTCTGTCCTTGAAGAACAAAATTGACATAAAATAAAGGAAATGATAAGTTTAATTGAGAGGTGGTTTAAGAATGCGTGTAAAAAAGTAAAATCAGTAAGCGTATGCGTACCCTTCTATTTTTCACACACTCTTTGTTTTATATAAAATTTCTTACTACTGAATTATCCATTGATAAAATTACTTTTTTAAGACAAAATATTAAAAAAAAAAATACTTATTACAGACCCTATTTAAAAATAATGGGTTATCAGGGGTTTAGTGCCGCCCCTTATTTTACTCTTCTCACGCTCTTATTTTGTGGAAAATACTCATCACACACTTATATGCCCTACTTTTTGTTTAGAGGAATAGGGAATGAGTTCTAACATAAAAAAGCACTTATATGAAGAAAATTTGTGGTTTTTTTTTTTTTTTTTTGGTGTTTATTGACACTCATTTTTCTACTTTTCACACAACTTTTTCTAATATTATTAAATTTCTCGATCATAAAATTACTTTGACAGACAATAGTTTTTAATAAAATACTCATTACATACCCCACTATTAAAAAAAGAGTAATTGTCACAAATGGTCCCCAAACTCTTTAAGAACTAAAACTTTAAACCTTATTCTTTTGAAATTTTAAAAAAAGAGTGTAAAAAGTAAACAAAAAAAAAAACAATTGATTTTTTTTTTTCAAGATTCTTGTTGTTTCTTATCTATAAAACTTTTGTTAATAAGCTCCTACACAAATTATTTACCATTTTTTATTCTTAGATCTATATTGCCTTAAAAAAAGGAAATAAACTTGATGCATACAAATGGTTTATATAAACCCTTTAATAGTAACTCCAATCATGCTAGTCATTTTATGTTTTAAGTTAAAATAGTTAATTATTTAGCTTTTTAAAAAAAAAAAAAAAAAAATTTCTCTACTCAAACCATTAACTAAATGGTTAGCTATTTTGGCTAAAGCATTTTCTAATAGCAAATATAGCTAGCAAGAAGTGGCTACCTATTTATTTTTTTATTATTTTATTTTTAATTTTGACATAAGTATGGTTAGAGTGACCCACTCTGAAATTGTTGGCTAAAATAGTTTTCTAGCCATTTTAGCTAGAATTTAACTAAAATTTAAAGAGCTCTTTTGGAGATGCTCTAAGAAAAACATACAAATCCGGTGTATACAGGTTGTTTTCATGAACCCCATAATTACATTTTTCGAATTGGGGAGGAAACAAAAACCTCCAATTAGTATCCTCATGTGTATATATTTATGGGAAGAAAAATTTGAGAAAAGTAAACATTGAAAAAATAAAACTATTACATCGAATTTTATCAAGGAAAAATCATACAATTTAGTTGTAAGGATTCTTTTGAAATTTTAAAAGGGCGTAACAAGTAGAATGATGTTAGGTTAAAAATATGTGTGAAAGGTAAGATGTGAGATGATTTAGTCATAGGGACTTTTAAAAATTTAATAGGTGGTGTAACAAGTACAATGGTATGCCTCGGGAGAGGTCAATCAATGCTATGCCTTCGGCTTCGGTTATGGTAAGCTTTGGTCTGTGCTCCAGGGCTTGTACGAAGGCCTCATCAATTACATCTAGTCCCATGGCTGTTCTCTTGATGGTTTTGGTATTACCAATAGCTTACCTGACGGAACCTATATATACAGTATATACACACTTGAAGTATACGTATAAGATAATATTGTGGTGGGGGCCATCAGTTTTGGATACAATGAACCTGGATGTTTTTGTGTCTCCTTCTTTGCGCAATTAATGACTAACAACGTTTTTAGCAGTTTTTAGCAGTCCGCTGTAAATTCGTCTCTTCACGCCGTTACATGTTACGAATATTCGGAGATTGCCATATCTGCGTATAGTTTGGATCGTCTTTTGTGACAATGACTAGCTGAAATTCATCCATTTGTAGTTTCATGATTAAAAAGATTCCAAGGCATGCGATGCCGTTTTGCATGTGCGACGTGTCGTTTTGAAAAGGTCGTAGGAGCATAGCACTTTATAGGACATTTTTATTTTTCACCCTTAAACTTTGGACATCGTAACAATACACCTCCGTATTAAACTTTTGACATCATGTGCATAGTTGGTGTTGTTGTTGCTATTTTTGTTTTTGTTTTTTTGTTTTATGTTTTTAAAAAAGGAATCATGTACCTAAACTTGCTACCTAGAATGGCATTATAATCTGATGTTTTTGTCCTCGGGGACTATGGCCACATCATACAATTTTTATATGTATTTGGAAACTTAGGTTAACGAATACAATTCAATTTTTTGTGTGGAAAGCTTATAGTGACACCCTCCTGAGTAGCAGTTGGATTGCACCAAGAAAGATCGTTGCTTTTGAACTTTGCTCATCAGCATGGGAATCTGTGGGACACGCCCTCTTCCATTGTAAATTCGCGAGGAAAATTTGGAAGACATCAATTTTGAACTAAAATCCAATGTTTTTGATTACTATTTTATTATTTTTTTTATGGTCTTTCAAAGACATTAAAGGACAAGTTTTAGTAGCACTGACCAAGGATTTTTTGTGCATCTTTACAACCTCTAGATGCAGAGAAAATGTCACTCTTGTATAATCTTCAATGGGCTAAACATATATATGTATATGTGTGTGTACACTCTAAATCCACATGAAAAGAATGTCTACAGTCCATCACTTTACTATTGAAGAATTAAAACTTCACCAACTTTATGACCGTTAAGATCAAAACTGACAGTCTAGATGAGACGGGATAATATATTTGAGGGAACCGGTGTAAAGGACATATGCGCTTATACATACATACATACATACATACATATAGACTTTAGACTAAAGAACAGTTTTCTACTGCAACCTGAAATGATAAGTCTGGATATTCTCAACATTTTGTTTCTTAAAATTGCTGTGGCTCCTGTGAATAAGAAATTTACCCCAACTATATGCTCCGAACTTGGGCAGGTTATCCTCATCAATCAACTCTACTAAGGGCTTGACCACAGTGTAGTGTGCCGGGTTCAGGAAGAATGGAATGGAAAATCTTTCCCTATCTGAGTTCACCGTTACTCTATGCTCCACACTCTCATATCTATCATTGCTCCATACCTGATTTACAACACACATTTGTTTACACGGTATTAGAATATATGTAATATATTAAACTCTCATTAGCTCAAATTTTTAAAAGAATTTTAAGCGTCAACAAATTTAATGTATCGAGTCTAAATCTGTTGTCCTTGAGAAATGACCTATATGGTTTTCTTGAAAGTATTGAGAAATGATAGGGTTTATATGGAGTAAAAAAGAGGGAGAAAAGGAAAGTATCAATCAAACTCTATTAACACTAGTAGAGTAGTAGTGTGTAATGTTTAAGATTTCAATCTGTTGCCCGTTTGATTGAGGAGACGTCAAAGGAGATAATAAATTGGGGACAACAAATTTGAAGTCCATAAGCACATCAATGAATACAAATATTGTTAATTATGCAATTTTACTCAATAAGAAAGCAAAACTTCCGTGTGATATTTATTATGACCTATTATAGAAGTTTGGCTTCTCATACATAAATAACATAATGAAAAAAATAACAGATTTCAAAACAGAAAAGTATGTAATTTATGTTATCCTAATGATTTATGTTATCCTATGGGAGAGCCTATGCTTCCTCCACTCCTGTACCCTTCTCTTTTTTACCCCTCATGCTCGTCCCCGTACACACCCTATACATGAGCCATGACCGGCTTCCATACCCTACCCTTCTTTCTTCCTCCACACTCACCCCCTTACACGCCCTATATTAGTTGGGACTGGCGAGCACCCTTAGATACTCTTGTAAGTTCTTGAGAATTCTCTTATGTTGTCACACATGTTATCCGTTACCAACGGCAAAACCTAGTAACACTCTTTTTCAAAAGGGGTATGGATATTTACCTGAATGATATCACCAACATTGATGATATAAGCATCTGGGGTGGGTTTGACAGAAATCCATTCCCCATCAGATTTTCTCCTAACTTCCAATCCTCCAACATCATCTTGAGCCAGTACAGTTAAACAACCAGAATCCTTGTGGCGACCAACACCAAGAGCCAAGTGAGGGAACGGGCAAGGTGGATAGTGATTTAGTCTCATAAAGGATGTTTGGTCTTCGAAATAGTCTTTGAACTTGTTTGCTGGCAATCCTAAGCTCCGTGCAATTAGTTCCATCAACTTCATAGCTAGTTTCCCCGTTTCTCTAGCATATTCTTCACATGCTTCCCTGATCAAGTATTCAGTAGAGAATCTAATATTATACCTTTCACAAACAAATTTTCCAATAGATAAGCAGGGATTAGAGATTCTCATTGGGGGCCTTTTCATACGTGTCTCACTCCACATCTAATATAATTTAAATTTCAAAATTATAGCAATTAAAAATGTATAAACTCAATATAAATTTAAACCAAAGTCAAATGTTCCACAAAACAAACTAAATTTTAAGGATATGCAAATCATTTCTCAAGAATAAAGCCGCAAAACGTCTGATATATTTAAAAAAATTGATATTATGCATATAAGCCATCCCCATCCTGCCACAACATTGGGACAATATTTTGTCCCTTGACCCCATCCCTGCCCCGACGTGAGTCCCCGTCCGCGTTCATCAGAGTTATATTAAAACAAAAGAGTACGCAAGTTTGATATATTTTTTATGGAAATTTGATAGAGAACTATGTATTGGAGAAATGTCCATGGCGCATAAAAATACCAAAGATTTATATTATTTTCTATACTTTTTAAATGGGAAAAAGAGACAAACATGAGTTTAGATTTTCACCTTATACTCTTTATTCATACCCATTTTAATTAAATAACTCTAATAGTCAAAAGGGTATTAATCAAAATAAACGGTCAACACATCCACTCTGTAAGTTCACCAATCAATGACCCTATTTTCTTCTATTAAGATTAAACTATAAATTCATGATCCTATTTTCTTCCTTTAGAATTAAACTAACAGAGATATGATTCTCTCTATGGGGCACAAATCTAAAGATGGAGATTCAGGGGAGCTTATTTTCAAAATTTCTGGAAATTCATTCTTCTGTACCCTCTTAGAGGATTTTTTTTTTTTTTTTCCCTTCTTCCTCTCTATTATCTCTTTCCTTTAATCTCTTTTAAGGAAAGAAAAGACGAAGAATTCTATATCAAAACACCTTACTGACATAACACCGTTATGAATTGTCAGATTTTCATGAAGTTGCCTTGAATTCTTACATATTTCTTAATTTGATGTTAATTTTATAATATGATCTAACAGTTTAATTGCATCAAACCGATGATAAAACGAGTTCGGTCAGCCATAAAGTACCTGAATTCAGGAGGGTAGTCTGGCCATTGATTGAACCACTCAAGGAGATCATGGTCATCAGGATCAGGCGTAGAAGGGACTATGATAGGCTCCACGGCAGCCATGTCAAACACCTCTTTCCAGTCCCTAACGTTCTTGGTTAACTCAGTGTCGTAGTAACCCAACAGGCTCTTCTCATCCCTCCTTACCTTCCTCTTCTCCTCCAGCGCCTGCCCGAAGAACGTCCTCGCCACGGACTCAATGCTCCGCCGAGTCTCCGTCGCAACACCGTGATTGATCACCTGAAAGAATCCCCACTCTTCACACGCACTTCCTATCTCTCTCACTAGATCCTCAATTTTTCGAGGATCATGATCATCGGCGTCCGACGAACTTATCTGCGAGAGGTCGATAAGTGGCACCCCTTCGACGCCGTCGCCGGCTTTGGTATTGGAGAGCTTAGGCCTGTGCTCGGCGTCTTGGATGAAAGCTGGATCAACTTCTCCCATGGCTTGGTTTCAGTGCTTCGAAAATAGTGAATGATAATATATTAGCTAGCTACAATTTTTGTTGATCTTTGCAAATGAACAAGACTCTAAGAGGTGGTAATCGAAAACTAGTGGTTGGAGTTAGTTTGATTTCTTGTAGACTTGGGATTTTAATTGAACTTGGACGGATTTTGATACAATATTAGTACACTAGCGTTTTTGAATGGTGTTGATAATATTGATGAAAAGGTTAGATTTTTCTTTTGTCAAAAGCTTCACGCGGGAGTCTATAATAACAATTTAAATTTTAATTTTATTTAAATTTATGTTCTTTTAAATTTTAATTTTATTTAAATTTTAATTTTAATTAAAATTATAATTCAAATTCAACTTAAAAATTACACTTAAATTACACTCTAAAATAATAATCCGTAGATATTTGCCTGTTTCGCAATTCGAAACAGATTTGGATACTTTCAGATATTGCGTTCTCAAGTTGTAAGATTTATTTGGTAGCAAATTTGTTTTTTCTTCTTTATTAGCCGGTCAGATTAATCGGCTCTTTTTAGAAAATTGAAGCGTTAAGAAAGCAGGAAGATGATCCATTTTATATATATATTTTTTTTTTAAAAAAAAAAACTTGTGGTGGGGTTACAAACTCTTTACCTTATAGTTAGTCAGGTGTTGTATCACTTTTACACTTGTTTAGTAAGAAGGAAAGAAAATGGGAGAGAAAAAAAAATTATAATGTATAAAAAATTAAAATAATAGAAAAGATTTTAAATTTTTCTTGACTTGTTTGATATAATAGAAAAAAAAAGAAAATGAATTTACATTCCCTTGTTTAGTATTGAAAGTGAAACTAAAAGATGAAAAAATTATTATTGCTGTAATTACTTTTTTGCCCAAATGAAGATAATTTTAGATGAAAAATGAGGACAATTCAATAATTTAACTTTATTTGTATAGTTATTCATATTTTCTTTTTTAAAAACCACCCACTTTTAGAGAGATTAAATATAGTGGGACCCACCAATAAAAATTTTCATTCAATTTTCCTTTCCTTCACAATGTTTTTCTACCAAACAAGCTAATTTCTTAATTTTCATCCCAAAATCCCTCTAATATTTTCTTTCCTTCCACTTTTCATATATACCAAACACACCGTTAGAGTATTCTTAAAAGGTTGGAACTAAAGAGTTGCTTTTTTTTTATGACAAATAAAATAAATAAATGAACATTAGCAAAAAATAATAATAATAATAAGGCTTAAATAAAGAAGAATTATTTAAAGTTAACCCACAAAGCTAGTGACGTGTTTCCATCTATTCTTTCAACGAATTTTTTTCTGAATCATGTGTTGTTAAACAAGTAAAGTGACATATTATGTGAAAAGTAGAATAAAGAATGTCAATAGATACCTAATAAAAAATTATTAGCGTAGAGAAGCGCGTAAAGTTATGAGAAAAAACGACATCGTTGCCTTTAATATCATTTTCTTCTTGAACAATGGCCTAGGATCAATGTAACCTCAGACTTGTTTTAATTTCTTTTTAGTTTCATGTGATTATCTTAAAATTAAAATTATCTTGTAATATTTAAGAAAAGACATAACTCTGTATGCCCCTTACAAAAGGTACATTTTCCTAGATTTTCTATTTTTGAAGTACAATTTCCAATTAGTAATAATTTCACGATTGATTCCACCATAAGAGAGAGCACTTATTTTTTTAGTAACTTAAACTGTTGTTTAAGATTTAAACTTTAGTTCAGAATTTAAACAGGTTTTTGGAAAAAAAAAAATTCAAAAAAAATTCAAACTATTAACAATGATTTAAGGACAACTCAAATTGTTAATTTTAGAATTCACCTCCCCTTTAAATTCTAACAATCCGAATTAGTGTCAACAATCCAATAGTTTTAAATTTTACTTTTTCTCTCTTCAATTTCAATCTTAAAAATGTTATAATTTATTCGTTTTAATTCCAATTGAGATGATCTTTTTTTAATACGTTCATAATAAAGAGATGAACAAATTTCCACTCATGTTACATATTTTCTAATGTTATTTATAATGAAGTTTTATAAGATTTGTTACTAAACTCTAATGATAGTTTTTAATACTTTATTCTCAATTCAAATTATAATTTATTTGCATATCTAAACTACAGTTCACATCATAATATTTAAATCTTTACGATTTGAGTTGTTAAACCAAACAAGCTCATAATATCCTCATCCCTCCACTTTCAAATTCAGGAGGAATAAAAAAATTGAACTTCCGCTAGTCTCTGTCATAAACCGATCCACACTAAAAAAAAAAACATGGCAAACTCCGAATCTTGTTTAACATGTAACGGCAAAGAAATGAATTAGCCGAGCCGACTGTCACATAAAGATCCCAACTATATACTTTGTTAATCATTGATTGGGCTGTGAATGAGACACAGTAAACAACGTATAAAAAACGTCCAGATTCGATGTATCCAAAACTGGTGGCTCCTACCACTATATTATCTTTCACATGCGTCTATAAACAGCCTCGGTTAGGTAAGCTAGCGGTAATACCAAAACCATCACAACAACAACAACAACCAAAAAAAAAAAAAGCTCCATGGGACTAGAGGTGATTGATGAGGCCTTTGTACAAGCCCCTGAGCACAGGCCAAAGCTTACCATAACCGAAGCTGAAGGCATACCATTGATTGACCTCTCCGGAGGCCTAACTGACGATGAGCTAGTGAGAGAGATAGGTCAGGCGTGCAAGCAATGGGGGTTCTTCCAGGTTGTCAACCACGGCGTGCCTGCGGAGAAGCGGAGAAGAATCGAGGCGGCTGCGAGGGAGTTCTTCGCACTGCTGTCTGAGGAGAAGAAGAAGGTGAGGAGAAACGAGGCGAGGGTGTTGGGATACTATGACACTGAGCACACCAAGAACGTGAGGGACTGGAAGGAGGTCTTTGATTTTAGCGTGGAGGATCCAACCCTTGTCCCCGGGAAAGATGGTGAGGGAGAAACAAAGTGGTTTAATCAGTGGCCTGAGAAACCTGCTGACTTGAGGTAATGTGTTGTTATTCAATTCTGGTGATGATGACGATCACTATGTATTATATGCTGAATTCTAATATAATTTGATACAATCATGAATTTAACTCATTGTATTGGATAGTGATTTTCCTGCTCGAATGTCGATATGGATACACTAATTTGACGCTACATTGAAATACTCTTATAATATTGGTAAAGATGTCAAAATATGCACATATATATATATATATATATATATGTGTGTGTGTGTGTGTGTGTGTGTGTGTGTGTGTGTGTGTGTGTGTGTGTGTGAATATTAAAACAGAAATCTCAAAGGGTACTAATGCTTGAAGGAATCAAGCTCCATTTCATACAAGTGGTTTTCGCTTCTCCTAGCTGTAAGATCTTTTACATGATTATAGAGATGAAATTTTTTACAGGATCATTTTGTTGAGCCTTTAGTGAGTGCCGAGTGGATATATAGAGCTGGAAGTCTCCGATACTTATTCTGATTCCTGTATTTATCAATCGTTGTTTACAAAACAAAATGACGCAATGAAAAAGTGTGCAATGATGTAGGATTAAGAGAAAAGAGAGAAACAAAAAGAAGTAGAAGAAGGATTGTAGAAAGATGATGAAGAACTAAGAATTTTGAGAGAGAAGGAAAAAATAGGAAAAGAATGTGAAGATATGATATTAGTTATCAAGATCCGAAGTAAATAAAAGAATCACTAGGTCTATTTATAGTTAAATAGAACTTTAATAATGCGAAAAAACATAACATAATAATGAAGTAAACTATTCTTAAACAAAATAAAGGCGAAATAAAATAACGGAAAATTTTATATTTATGTATAAGATAGGTGTGTATCCAGGATCAGGACCTCCGTCACTTGTTTTTCAGAACTCACTTTTAAACATATCTTATTTGGGATTATCTTGGTCAGGGAAGCATGCGAAGAATATGTGAAAGACGTGCAAAAACTGTGTGAAAAGTTGATGGGACTTATTGCCCTGAGCTTAGGATTACCAGCAAATAGGTTCGATGGGTTCTTCAAAGACCAAACCAGCTTTGTCAGACTTAATCACTACCCACCATGCCCCATCCCTCACCTAGCTCTTGGCGTTGGCCGGCATAAAGATGCCGGTGCCTTGACCGTCCTTGCTCAAGATGATGTTGGAGGCCTTGAAGTGAAGCGCAAAACTGATGGAGAGTGGATTAGGGTCAAACCTACACCAAATGCTTTTATCATTAACGTTGGTGACATAATTCAGGTACTATATTACAACTCCAATTTTCGTCGTGATACACTGATCTGGTAATGTTTTTGTTCTAGTTCAGTTCATATTGGTCACCCTGTTAAAATCTCAACATGTCTGCTTTATTTCATTGGGGTTGTAAATTGTTGGTCGTTTAGCTTAACAAATGAAATGTAAATTGTTTGCCATTTAGCTTAATAAACGAAACTTATGGTCAGGTTTGGAGTAATGAAAGATATGAGAGCGTGGAGCACAGAGTTATGGTCAACTCAGAAAGGGAAAGGTTTTCCATTCCTTTCTTCCTCAACCCAGCACACTACACAATGGTCAAGCCCTTAGAGGAGCTGACAGATGGGCAGAATCCTGCAAAATATAGAGCATACAACTGGGGCAAATTCTTCACCACCCGAAAGGGCAGTAATTTCAGGAAACTCAACGTTGAAAATATCCAAATTCATCATTTCCGGGTGTCTGAATAAGCTGAAAAAATAGGTCTTTCTGCTTACTATCAAGCAATGCTCATCTTATCTATATATGTCAGTACCTGTAAATACCATGTTGTTATTATGAGTAGCAGACTTCGGAAACATGCTGTTGTCTAGATCTAAATTCAGTGTTGAGTCTGTTGACTGTCATGAATACAGAATAATCGTCTGCTCCAAGCAAAATTAGTCATGTAAATGAGATTTATATATATATATATATAATAATGGGAAATGGCAAGATAAATATAATAATGGGAAATGGCAGAATTATCTTATAACAAATTTAACTCTCTGCAGCTACTTGATATCTACGTCCGAATCATTTCTTATTTTCTTTTAGAGAGATTCAAAATATTTCTTTCATGACTCATCTAAATTCAAATTTAATAATAAGAGCAATTGATCATAGCATTAATTTATCAGTACATGCTAACTAGAAACAAAATAATAACGTCATTGCTGACAAAATATACAAGGCCAAAAAATGTATTTTTCAAAATGTTGGATGATGGAGACAATTTGCTTATAGTAATGTGGAAGAGATTTTCCAAGAGCTAGCTACAGACATGAAACTAAACGAGTAATCATGCCTTTTAAAATAGATACTAAATCTCCTAGAGTATGAGTCCAACATTAAAAGTTTTTATTATTATTATTATTTTACTAGAACTTACTAAAAAAATATATTAATCAAATAAATAAAATATTAAAAGTCAGTTCAAGTCAATAATTCTGATTCATATTTAAATTGTGGGAGAACTAGAAATTTTTTTATTCAAATTAATCATGGTCCAAACACGTATGGCCCCAACAAACTTAGCCTCTTTTTTACTTTCATTATAAAATTTGAAATCGAAGGACGTACTTCTCAACGAGGGAAAAAACAAGAAAATGAATCAAAGAAAGCATTTACTCTCAGTCTCGTTTCTGCTCATTCTTTTCTTCTCCGCAAAATCGGATCCTCCGAAAACCGCCAAGCATTTCGTGCTTGTTCACGGATCGTGCCATGGCGGTTGGTCCTGGTACAAGCTCGTGCCGCTGCTAAAATCCACCGGCCACGCCGTCACCGCGCTCGATTTGGCCGCTTCCGGAGTCGATTTGCGGCAGCCGAAGGATCTCCGGTCGATCTCTGATTACTTTGGGCCGTTGACGGAGTTGATGGAAGCTCTTCCGGCGAACGAAAGAGTCGTTCTGGTTGGTCATAGCCTCGGCGGACTGGCGATTTCTCAGGCGATGGAGCGTTTTCCGGCAAAGATTTCGGTGGCCGTTTTCGTGACGGCGCAGATGCCTGGACCGTCGCTGAACATCTCCACTCTCAATCGAGAGGTAAATTCGTTGGCCTTGCGTTGCGATTTTTTTCTCGGTTTGAATTTGTGTGGTTTCATGATATTGGGACTTGTCCTCTGTTTTCGTTTGTTTATTGCTTGCGAGGGGTTGTTTTGGACGGAAGGAAAAATTACGGGAAACGATGAGAAAGCGCGGTTACACACACACACACACGTGAACAGTGAAGTCACCAATTTTTTTTTCTTTTTTTTTTTTTGTTTGCTAATCCACCAAAAATAAATTGTATATTAAGATGGGTATGTGCACATTTATGTTTTAACATTTGTTGTTGAACGCAAAATAAAAGGTTTGTTGAAGCAAAATTTCGTTCAATGCTAAAGCAACGTTTTTAAACAAGAGATAGAAATTAAACAAACAAACTACTCAAGAAAGTAAAGCAAAACACGAAGAAATTCTTGGAAACAAAATGGGTAAAAACCATAGCCTGGTGTAATTGCTTTGAGATTTTATATTGAAAATCAAGTCTCTAATCTTTCCTCTCAAAATTGAGGGGATTTATGATACAGTGGGAATGAGGAGTTTTATTTTTTATGCGTGCTTTAAAATTATTAATCTTCAAATTAAAATTTTGAAGTCCGTATTTTTTTCTAAACACTTGTGATAATAGCGTTTAAGAGAACTTGTGAAACTTTAAAAATGTAAGACTTTTTTTAAAAAAAATGTTAGGACTAGTTTAATTTACTGTATAAGAGTAAATGATAAAAATCTAAACTTATACACTTTAAAAGTAAATTCAATAATTTTCTCAAATATAAAATGTTATCAATATTAGTGTGATCATTTATGATCAACAAGTGGAATTAGCTTTTGTTTTATTTTTTGTCTCTGAAAGTGACTGGTTAGAAAACTCTATTCTAAAAACTTCATTTTTTTTTTTTAAGAATTACTCTAAAAACATGTTACCATATACGTTATTGTCTCAATCTTTTGTAATGTTCTCAAAATCAAAAAATAAAAAACGCAGCCTCAACCAAACGGGCGTACATTGAAAACAAGTTTGGTTACAAAATTAACTATTTACGTTTTCTTCTTAATTGAAATGTTATGAATAAGAATTTACAAACAAAATGTATAAACTGCAAACTAATGTAGATTTTTTCTGAGACATGTGTCGTTTTGAAAATAAATGATAAATACATGTTCTATATTTTTTATTATTATTTCAATTTTCAAGTAATCCACTGAGTATTGACTTTTACATACTTACACTAGGTAGGTTCAAGGTTGGTTTGATGATTAATTTCCTCGAATTATGGTTGATATTCTAGACATTCAAAAAGCAAGGTTCTCTTATGGACAGCCGTTACACACATGACAACGGCCCAAACAATCCTCCTACCACTTTCATATTCGGCCCATGTTTCCTGGCATCGAAGGTGTACCAGCAAAGCCCAATTGAGGTAGGTGAAAGGTCTTCATCTCACTCTTTTTTTCTTTTTCTTTTTCTTCAAAAAAATGTTACAAGTATCGAGATTAACCCACTCTAGCTTAAAATTTGATTTTTCTTTTCAACTTAGACGAGAAATTCAAACACTACACTTTATAATGGTTGGAAACTTGATTAGCATAAAGGAAAAGTTAAAATATACGAGAAAACAAATAAAAAATGTGACATATTAGGTGTGTTCGGAATTGATTTTTCTTTGCTTTTGAAAATATTTTTACATGTCTTTTAAGACACGAAAATTAAAATTGTCTGTAAACTGTATTTGTTTAGTAAATGTTTTAAAAATAAAAATAAAAATAATAAATAATAAAAATAATTTTTGTGAAGGAATTAGAAAACGATTGAAAGTTGTTTTTCCTTTTTGTTTTCATTTTCTAGTACTTATTAACAATGTTATAATATATTAATTAATAATTATAACTAAATATGATTTTATTTTTTTATTATACTCAAAATAATCTCCTAAAAAATCAACCAAATACAATTTCAGAATCAATTTCAGAATGATTCTGAAAATAATCTTATTTTTACTTTTATATTGAAAATAAAATTATTTTAAAAACGTTACCAAACGGGTCCATTATCTTTTATTTCTGGATATATTTTGCAACAGGATTGTGCACTCGCCACTACCTTAATGAGACCAGTACCTTTGTTTAGTGACGAGGACATGTCTAAGGAACTAATGTTGTCCAAAAACAAATATGGATTAGTAAATCGGGTTTACATCGTCTCCGAAAAAGATATGGTGCACAATAAAAACGCGGAAAGATGGATGCTTAGGAACAACCCGCCTAATGATATAATGAAGATAAAAGGATCTGATCACATGGTCATGATGTCTAGGCCACTAGAGCTATTCCTCCGTCTCCAGAGCATCATTGAAAAATATTCTTAACCATCATGACATACGAGCAACCAAAGGATTAAACTTTGTCATGCATGAAATTGTATTATCCAACATAAAGGTGTGCACAATGGACAATATGTACCTCATGCTACGCGTCATAGCTAGTTTGGTTATTAGCATCAAAAGCCTTTTGGGATGTAATATTGTGGATAGTCCTTGTTAGTGGACTACCTTTTAAGTTCTATCCGTAAACTAACGCTCGATTAGATTATAAGAAGGATAATATTGTGCCAAATTTCTACCCTATCGACATTGGTTTGCTCTTTCTTATAGTATGATTGGAATGAGGCAGAGTAGGGTGGATGGATGAATTAAGGATGATATATAATATGATGCGAGAATTGAAAAAGATGAGTGATAGTTATTTATATAATTTTATATTATTATTCAGTTGAACTTGATGGACTTTAGAAAAATGGAAATTTAGTTAGCCTCCAAAATGGATTTGATTTTTTTAAAGCAATATGTTTAGTAGGAAGGAAAGAAAATAGGATAGAAAGGAAATATGAAAGTAATGGAAAATAGCAATGATGGAAAGGAAATTGATTTTCTTTTATGTTGTTTAATACAAGAAGATAGAAAGAAAATGAGTTTACCATCATTTGTTTAGTATTAGAAGTTAAATTGGGAGGAAAGAGAAAATCTTACTCATAAATTATTTTTATACCCATGAATAATATTTGTGAAAAGAATGTCAAGGGGTAAAATTGTACTTCATGATAAAACAGCGTATCAGTTACCATTTTATCCAAGTAGTATTAACCATATCTTTTTTAGTTCCCAAAAAAGCAATAAAAATAATTTAGCATCAACATTTGTCATTAACATTCAACCTATCATGCATTAAATATAAAGTTTCAAATACAACGAGATAGGGCTTTCATACAACTGCTATACATTAGCAAATACAAACTACCCGCTTGCTTAATTTTTCAAAATTGCCGCTTAAATTTTTTGCTTGGATGTTGATGGAGAAAAGAGTAGTTTAGTAACTTTGCTCACTTTAATTAGTTGTCCTCATTTTCCATTTCATTTTCCGCCCACTTGTGGAAAGAAGAAATATAGTGGGACCCACTCCTTAGTTTTTCCACCTAAATTTCCTTTCCATCCAAACTTCTTTCCTACCAAACATCTCAATTGATCAATTTTCATCCTAAAATCCCTCAAATATTTTCCTTCCTTTCAGTTTTCAATCATACCAAGCAGACTATAAAACAAAAAATAACTTTTTTAAAAAGAAAATAATATTCGCTGCCGTAACGTTTTCTAAAGACAAACATAATTGTTCTTTTCACAATTCAAGTTCTTTTGTTATAATGTTTGTGCTAACAAAAATTTAAATTTAATTTTTTTTTACAATAGCATTTTTTCTCACGTAAAAAAGTTTGAGTTGTGACTTAAATTGTAAAAAGAACAAATGAAAAGTTTTTCAAAATATTTTTCAGAATGTTTAATGGCATTTTCATCATTTTGTCTTGTTATTTGTCCAGAAAAAACATGAAACTGAAATATATATTTAAATTTATAGAATATCCTCGTAGTTCCTAAAACAAATGAAGAAATGAAAAAAAAATAATAAATAAAAACCACACACTTTAAAAACTTTAAAAAGAACTTAAATTTATTAAATTTAAATTTTATCCCTAAAATATCCTAATGTATGCAATAAGGCGAAGTCATCGAACCAGCCATATGAGATTTACAGCCGTTACCCTTGTGGATTTTTGCACTTAATAGTATTTTTCTTCTTTTAGAAAGGAGTTGTCTATAATCCCACAATTTGAGAATAGGAGACAAGTCCCCTATGTGCTATCGTAACGGGCCTATGTGCTAATCGTAACCGGCTAAAAGTATAGCATAATTCTTTTATATTGAGTCGTAACCGTTATTATTTTAAAAATCAGAAATCATTTTTAAACATATAGCAATAAACGATTGTCATGTACATATATTATGAATAATTATATGAAAATATTTTTAAAAGGTACATCAATAAACGACTGTCATTTTTACTGTTAATATCATTTCATCGTAATTGACTGTCATTTTAAACTTGAATAATATTATCGTGAAGAATTACATATATCGTGTTCTTTTTTTGATAGGTACATCCAGTCATGCATGAGCATTTGTTTTGAACAGTATATGATAGTGTTTTATTTGCTATATGTTTAAAAATGACTTATGATTCCAAAATAGTAACTATTACGATTTAATACAAGAGAATTACGTTAATCATTTAATAAGTTACGTTAATGGTTTAACCTTTTATGATGAGAGAAATTTTCCCAATAAAATGGTGAGGGACCATAGAAAAGCCTAGAAAGTATATAAAAATGATAAAATCATTTTTGTATTCTCTGTTACAGTGAAACTGTTGATACTCTGGGTATGTTCATTTGCATAACTTAAGTCATGACTTGAATTGTGTATGTGAGAGAAAAACATTGTAGTAAAAAAGTTGAATTTGAATTTTGTAAGAGAAAATACTGTAGTAATATGATTTTAGTCATTAAATGAACAAATCCTCTCTATTTTTTTTTTTTTAGCTTGGTGGGGAAAGGGGGGATTCAAACTCTTCACCTTATTATAGAGTTAGGTGTGTAATTATCAGTAGGCTATGTATGCAATCATATACATTGTGCTTGTTTTTAGAAAAGAAAAAAAAAAGCCCTAGTTATTAATAATTTTAAAATGGTAATTCACCTTTAAAGAAAGGTTTTTTGAGTATGAAACTAATTTTTAGGACATATAATATCCAAATTGCACTTTTCATTAATTATTTTAAAAATATTTTCCAAAAATATTTTAACTTATTTTGATTTTTTAATTTTAAAATGTTTTAAAGTATTTTCTTAATTTTTTAAAAAGAAATTATTAATTTATTGTTAATTAGTAAGAAAGGTAGAATAAATATTTTGTCGCTATAAGAAAATTTGGATTTAGCTACAAAGCACTTTTACGGCTATGTGTTAAAATTTTGTAGCTAGGTCGTAGCTACAATGTTGACACTAAAAGTGCTAACTACAAAATTTGTGTGTTTGTAGCTAAATGTGTTACTATTAACTACAAAATAAGTTTTGCAGCTAAATTTGATAGTTTTGTTACAAATCATTTCATCACTAAAGACTAAAAACTTTGTAGCTAACTTTACAAATTTGTAGCTAAAAGTTGTCTTTTAACTACAAATCAACATTTTGTCACTAATTTAAATTGAGAATTATTGACAAAATGTTGATTTTGTAGCTAAATCATCATTTTCCTAAAAAAATAAATTAATTATACCAAATTCAATATTCAAATATTCAATTGAAAAAGATTATTCATCATAACAAATCTCAGTTCCAATACTAAGATTATTCACAATCAATCTAATGCAAACTAGTTGAAAGGAAAGTATTAATCAATCTAAGATTAACAGTTATACTGTTTGGATTCTATATATGTTTCAGTTAAAAATTTCATAAGCAAGAAGTTTGGCCTCGTTCTGAAGATTCTGGTGCTTGTATTACTGCCACTGTCTCTTGTCCTTTGGCTGGTTAGGTGGAATTTTGCTCCGCCTATTGCAACATTTGAGGCAAGAGGGGAAATTTTTAGAGATAAAAGTCCCCACTGTATTCTGTATGTAATTATTAAACAAAAATGATCAATATATAAGAGATGAAACAAGGTCAGTAAATCCACAGATTACTTGTCATTTTGGTTTGCCTAGATCTCAGCTTTAGTGATCACAAGCTCGCTAGAACTCTCTTAGCTATTGGGTCAATATGCAATTTGGCTCATCTGGGTTCATTGGTACGTAGAAGCCAAGAAGAAGACAAGAAGAACATGTTCTCAAAAGTCAGTCTGAAGATACCGAAGAAGTTAAAGAAAATTAAACGTATCATTTTAATATTATTAAAAATATAAAATACGATATGTTTTATTATAATAGAGATAATTATACGATTTTATTTCTTAGAAAAAGCATAAACCTTTTCCGTTGGTAAATTCTGTTAACGACTTTGGCTGCAACGCCATAATCGAATCTCTTGTTTTCTTCATGAAAGCCATGGATCATCATCAAAGTATTTGCAAAGATGTAAATAACTGTTCACATTTTCCGCCTCAACGACCACCAACCTTATCCAAACCTTAATGCACTTTATATCCAAACCAAAAAATGAGTCCTTATCCGCGTCCTTTTTATTTTATAGATTTTTTAAGAAAAAAGATTTAAACTTTACACTTTATAATGAAGTCGTGTTTAAAATTTATCGTTTAATCACGTATGCAATCATTTTCAACGAAAATTTCGATTAGATATAAAATTGCATTTATTTTCTATTTTTGTTGGCCTTTTTAGATGATTCGTGGATTAATTAAGTTATATTCATTTCACTAATTTAAATTTAAAATTTAAATTTTATTATAATAAAAAAATTTTAAAAACAATTATATTTAATTTTTTTATTATAATAAAAAATTCTCATATAAAATCACATCTTAATTTAAATTAACAAACTAAATAAGTTTTTACTAAACCACAATCCAGCAGAATACGTTCATGAATCATGACTAACAGAGAAGACGAAGGGGTCCCTCCAAGAAAAAGAAAAAAAAAAAAAGAATAATTCGTAATCAATCCTGAACGCAAGCCTTTATCTTCTTTCTTTTATTTTCTTTTTCCTGAGCGAAAAATCAAAGATTGTAGCTGGGTTCCTATCCCCAACTAATCTACCAAGCACATATTAGGGAAAAAAAATTGCAACTAAAGAGTGAAAAAAAAAAAAAAAAGTGTAAACTGTAATGTCAAATTTCCACAGCCAAATTCAGAACACATAGTCTGCCACGCCAAAATTCAACAATAAAAAATTACTAAAAAAAAAAAAAGAGGCGTCTCAAACTGTACAGCATTAACCAGTGCCTCTATATATCATACATGATGAGCAGACGAAACATTCCAAAAAAAACAAAATTATAACTAAAAACGATCTAAGGAAAAAATCCCACAAAGGGAACAGAAGTGGTAGTCGTGAGAGCAGAATTCGCCACCGGAAGCGAAGAATTCTGCTGAATTACGACTCCGACGGCCTCGGCCACCACGATCACGAACTCTACCGCCATTTTCACCAGCTGTATGCACATTTCTAGCCTCTGAAGCACCATTTTTTATCTTCTCTCTTTTCTGACCTCTTCAACAAAACCGAAGCACTATATAGCTTATATGTATGTATATATATATATATATATATATATACACACAATATAAATGTATAATATTATGGTGTAGTAGTATAATTAACAAATAATAATGTGTTATATAATTTATGTGCGCTTTTTAGAGACAAACGACGAAGGCCGGTCTCCGCATCGCAAGCCTTTATCTGAGCAAGCAAGAGTTTCTACTTTCTATTTATATTAATGCGAATGATGGATATTCATATTGCTATGTATAAAACTGCAAGGTATTGGACGCGTCAATCATTCATCACTAGTCTCCAATAATTTCTATTTGTTTTCTCCATTTTTTTTAAATGGCTTAAAAAATTAAAGTTTGGAGAGATAGAGATGGCAGTTTGAAGCGTTGCGGTAGGTGGCTTTGTTAGAACGGCCTTTGGAAATCTCCAAAGGCCAGTTTTTGTTTCTCTCTGCGTCTCTCTCCGACGCTAACCAGTAGTGACTGTAGACGGTAAAATGTACGATTGAATGAATTTATATTTGGGGTTCAATGAGCCCAAAAACCTGAACTGTAAAGAATTAAAAACCTTAATTTTAAGTTACGAAGACCAATAAAATTACAAAAAAAATAAATTAAAAAAATTGAATACATAGAATTTATTGAGGTTCATTTTAATACGAGACTACGTCTAATTGATCAGCTGACGCAATTTTCACTTTAATTATGAAGAGTTAAAACTCTGTGAGACTATGAATGGTAATGGGACAGATTTAGGGTGGACGGTCTTCTCACCAACCCGTCCCGCGAATAAATAATTAATTGACAAGTTACAAGATAGATTTTTCAGTCACGGGTTCAGAAATTTGCAGTATCTCATTACTCGATTAGTTATTTTAATTGTAAAATAAATAAATAATTAATTAAAAAATATAAACATACAAAATATTACCTTAAAAATAAAAGAAAAGTAGTTTTAAATTTCTTGTACATTATGTAATAGATTATACTTAAAATTATATATTAAAACATATTATGTTAGAGAGATTGAAATATGTCTCTCAAATCAATTCACATTTTGAAGGTTTAAGACACAAAAAAAAATATTATTGCGCGATACAAGTGTTGCAATGGCCATCCAAGGCGTCGCAGCACCAAAACTACACAAGCTGTCTTGCGTGCCAAACCCACTGCACCTATCTTGCGTGCTGCAGCGAGTCTCCTGCATGTTGATGGGCCCGAACTCACTGGTCTGGGCGCTGCAGCACCCAGTACTGATATTATGCAGTTTCATGATGTGTGATTTGAATTGTGCCGAATCATTATAATTATTTGTGATATATTTTTACACATTTCTAAATACTTATTAGTAATAGACATATCTATTGTAATAGATGCATTAATATATGAAGAGATACCTTTACATTCAAAATGTATCTCTATGTGAATGGTCGTAATGTTTGAAGTATATATGTTCATTCATTAAATGACACCTCCGTCTTTATTAATTTTCAAGAAAATTTACAGACTTAATTCATGTTATGGAACACAATATTATTACTAAATATTAAGTTCAAGGGTTTATTGTACCTAGAAGGTAATTTGTCATTAAAACTCATTAGCAAACTTTGAGAAATAAAGACAAATAAAATATTAAAAGAAAATATTCATATACGCCTCAAATACTCTTAATTTTTTGCAGTTTTTTCATCATTTACACTCAAATTCTCTAACATATTATACATAATATATTTAATTTAAATATAAGATATAATTAAACGGAACAGATAAACAAGAATAGAGTCAATGACCTTTAAATCCCTCCCCATCCCGTGACATGGGTTAAAATTTTAACCCGTTTATAATTTAGATATGTTTGTGAATTTTTTCTACCCTATTTAATGTGGGTCCCCACGAATAAATGAATTAACAAATAAAATTGACATCCCTACGTGAGGCTTACAATAGTAAACAACTAGAGAGAGGGGATAAAACAACAACAACAACAACAAAATGTAAATACGGTAAAATAGCATAATATCCTTCATTGTTTGTTGGATGGGTCTTCGTTCGGCCCGTACTTTAATCGGTTGAGGATTACCATTTAAATTCCAATGTACCTTCTATATATTGAATTTGGTCAGATATGTGTCTCGATTCATTCCCTCCACAAATGAATTACATGAACTTTTTACTTTCAAAAAAAAAAAAAGAATAGAATTAGCTATGACCCCTAAGAATACCTATAACATTATTATTATTATTATTATTATTAGCCATATAACCCACGTACTAAGAATAATTTAAATCAAGGGACGTAAAAAAGATTGCTAATGCTCTTTTTTCCTTGTTAATAAATGTCCTCGTAGTATTTTTCATTCTATATTTTCTTTTCTACTTCTTTTCGGTTGACATATTTATCATATTTTGTTCTTACATCCGTAATGTTTTAATATCATTGGTAAAAATCATGTAACTCCTCAAGGGATGGTAAATAGAAAAGCCAACAAAAATCCAATTCTCAACGTGTTTATTAAGTAACTTTAAATTAACAACAATCCTTTAGAAAAAAAAAAAAAAAAAAATAGTTGCTTAATTTAACGACGAAGAAGAAATTAATATCCAATCCCAAAAGTTTTTGGTAAAGCCGTCAAGCAAGCTTGTCTTAGATTAAGGCCTCGTTCACTTCACTGATTCGAGTTTTTAATTTTAGGTTTTTACAGTAAAAAGCTCTCAGAAAATGTCACATCAAAATTTTTAGCTACAGTAAAAAGCTTTCAGAAAATGTCACATCTCAGCTCGAATTGAAAACTCGAATCCGCGAAGTGAACGAGGCCACTTTTAAGATCTCAAGACAGACTCTTGTCTCCAAAGTCTATATATGTTTTCCTTTGTGCTACGTGATAGGAATTTTTTTATATAATAATCCTTTTCCTTACCATTTTGGCACCAATAGAAATATAGATTATTGACCCGGCAAACTCAAACAGGATTATATCGTCTAGTTGACAACCACGTTGCCCATACTTATCCAAAGCGATACAAGATGGGATGGTTTATGAGATTCTGTATACGAAGGATTGTGACATTTATCAATATTTATTTTAGCTTAAAATTAGAATTAATTACTCTTTTAGAAATTCAACTCGAAGGACAATTATAAGTAAATGACAAGCATATATCAAACACATGGGTCCGTTATATTGCAGTCTAGAAAGAGAAGATTAGCATCCAAGAAAAGCATATTCATGCATTGCCAATAATGTGACCATGGAATATTAACCAAGTTTCTTTATATTTTAAGATGGAAATGTTTTTTAGTGGCTTAGCTGGAAACTATTATAAGGTTTTAAAACAATATGTGTAGATTTTCATGTCATTTTAATTAATCATGTTTAACATATGAAACAAACAAAAATTATAATATATATTTCACGGAAAAGTCACTCATTGTTGGCTATTAATCTATTTACATCTATCTCCTAAGGGAGAATAAGTTTTTTGAGGGGTGTTTTGTTGTCCACCCACTTCTTTTTTAAATATTATTTTAGCTTTTTTCTTTTCTTTTCTTTTTTAGCTTTTTTTTTTTTAGCTGTTTTAAGTTTTTCTTTTTTTATTCCTTTTTTTTTTCTCTTTTCTCTTTTTCTATTATATTTTTAACTTTTGATTTTTATATATTTTTAAATAGATTTTTTTTTTTACGAATACCCCTCAACTTTTTGAATTTAGCAATTTAGTCCTAATTCTTTTTTTTAACAATTGACTCCTTTAACTTGAAATTCTTTGCAATTAAGGATCAATCGAAAACAACATCTATTTTTTGACGATTCTAATCACGTGGCATGCGCATGAGCGTTTATTAAGAACAATAAATGTCATTTCTCACTCTTAAAGTGCCTTTTGAGAGTAATTGATTTTTAAAAATAAAGAGTTATTTACACAGCTGATTGTACTCGAATATATGAGATGATTCTGACATCAATATAACTGAACAAATGGGATGATAAATTATTTTTCACCCTAAACAGATGCTCACATGCACATCACATGATCATAATCGTCAAATATGCGTCATTTTTAATTGATCCTTAATTGTAAAGATTTCAAGTTAAAATCGTCAATTGATAAGAAAAAAAAAAGACTAAATTGCCAAATTTGAAAAGCTGAGGAGATATCCGTACAAAACAATTTTTCAAATATATCTCACCTAAATAGTTTCTTACGGTTATTTAAAATATTATTTTTTACTTACACTGCTAAATTAATTTATTCTCAAATATGTCCCCATATACATCTTTTACTTTCGATCTTCATAAATTTCAACTTCAGTTGCAAAACATTTCTCATAAAAGTTTTTTTTTTTTTGTTTGTGTCTTTTTTTTTCCCTATCTTTTACTTCAGATTTTTTGTCCACTTTTGTTTTTACTTTTTTCTTCCTCTTATTTTTTTCTTGATAATATGTGTAACCGTTGTTTTAAATAATTCATGCGCACAAACCGCACGTTTATAACTAGTAATATATATATATATATATATATATATATATATATGACCCATGCCGACATTTTTCTTTTTTATTTATTTTTTTCTCTACAAAAGAAGTGAGTTTTTTTCCCTAAAAAAGAACTAAGTTTTCTTCATTCACAATCAAGAAAAAGTGATTTGTATGATATTGAACTAAAAAAATATTTCCTTCCATTATTGGCGAGCAAATTTAGTTGGGAGTTTTTTTGATATGACGGTAAAAAATAAACTATCGATAATGTTAAGATTTTAGTTGGTAATTTAATGGCATTAGTTGTAAAAATTCAAAAACATGTATTTTTGGCGATTGGTGTTTATAGAGAAGATTAGATGTGTTTTTGGTTGCTTGATTGCGTCAAATATGAAATGTTCTTGATAGAAATCAAATTTTGGAAGAAAATATCCTAGAAGATATGGGAGAGATGGAAAGTACTGCATCAGATTTTAGAGCATAAATGGCATCTTCTGCATTCATGCTGATTCGAATATTATCTTTTGAAAAATGTTGACTTTTGGGGATTAATGGAATTCTTGTATGGAAAAATCCGTTGGTGGAATATTATCTTGATTGAGGGCAACATCCTATTTTAGAAAAAGTATTTTTTGAAAGTTTGGTCGATGATTAAAGCTTAAAAGTCACAAGCGATCAATTGTAGCATAAAAGGGCGATCGTATCCACAGAAATATAACGAAATAACAAGAAAGATTAGCAGAATAAGAGTGTTAGAGAAAAATAAATAGTAAGCAAATTAAAGAAAAAGAAGGGGTTTTGTAGACTTTGTTGCAAATAAAAAGGAGAGAAGATTTGTGTGAAAGAAATTCAGTAGTAAAAACGGTAAGGTGTTGAGAATCCCTAATGTTTCATTCACCAATTCCAGTTTTGATTCAATCTCTATGTTAACTCCAGAAATATTATTATTACAAATTATCTAAAATCGACAATATATCAATTTGATAATATTACAGTAAAAGATAATTTATAAAATAATTTAAATAACAGAATAGTGCATGACAATATTATATAAAAAAAAATGTGACTGAATTTATATAAAAATTAGCACATAATATTTTAAAAAATAAAAAATAAAAAATTTAATTTATGTACTTTAAAGAGTATTTATCAATATTACCGTAAAGTGACTATTTCAATTGGATTAACCACCTTTGATCCAAGTATCCAGTTGCCCCTACTTCTTGGGCTTTCATTCTTGTACCCAAAAGAATACATGGCCCCTCACAAAAAATATATATGGGCCTGTTTTGGGCTCTGAATGGTCCCGATGCTCGTTTATCTCCATCTCAACAATGCAAGAATAGTGAACAATATAGATGGTGTCGGCTGATTGATGTGGCTTGAACCTATAAAGTCAAGTTCAAAATGGTGTTTGAATTTGTGATTGGAGATAGAGTTTCAACTTTAGTGTGATGTTTTAGGCCAGAGAAATCAAATTAATTAAAACTTATCCCCCTAACATCAAGTGGTCCAGATCATTTTATAGAGCTACTCTAAAATTACAGTTTCGAGATTTTAATGTTACAACTTAAAAGTCAAAACTATGAAGCAATTAACATTATGACCATATTTGGTAGCTTATATTGTATAAGGTATATTGTATTGGGTTGTATTATCATAATATAATATAGTATTTGATGTCATGACGTACTGTATAAAGAATCAAAATGTAAAATTTTAATAATTTTAGGGTCAAAATGTAAATTTTGAAAAAAATTTGGGGTCAACATATAATTTTTCAAAATTTTTGGAGTCAAAATGAAATTTTCCAAAACTTTTAGGGTCAAATTGTAATTTTACAAATTTTTGGGGTCAAAATGTAATTATTAAAAAAATAAAAAATTTGCGTGTGGCACTAAATTTTTCAACAATTATCGACTCCGCCATTACTCTATGTTGACCCGACCTCAATATCTAGTGTTGCACAACCCTAACATAAATTATTGATTTACTATAAAGCAATACAATGCAATACATAAAAAATAAACCATATTCAATAATACGAAATAGACAGTAATAATTTTTAACAATATGATGATAATACTAAAAATTATATTATTGTATTATTATACAATACGGTACTCTAATACTGTATCAGACTCTTATATTTCAAGTGTCTCATAGCTGGCATTATTTGCAAAACTGTTGGCAACTTTTCTTCAAAGAAAGCTGAAGCTCTCGCTATCTATTACAGTTTCCAATGGGCTAATTTGGTTGGTCTTCCTCTCTAACTTATAAAATCTGATTCCATTGAAGTCATTCAAAAAATGCTTTCAAATATTTCCTCTCTGTAAATTTGGAGCTCTTGTGTCTTATATTTGTAATATATCATCTTCTTTTTTTTTTTAAATATTTTTACCCCGTTTATTTCCAGATTCAAGTTTTGATACAATAAAAAACTATTAGAAATAGTCACATTTAACTTTTTTGCTACACTAAAAAGTTCTCACATAAAATCATATATCAACTCAAATTAAAAACTCGAATCAGCGAGCTAAACGGTTATTTAGATATATTTTGATCACTGCCAATGAAGGCGGCATATGGCAATTTGATGTTGGATGTCAAACGTAGCAAAATGATTTATATATATATTAAGTTTTTTTTTTTGAGTAAATATATATTTTAAGTTTGATTGTGTACATGATGCTGTATAAACTAGTTTAACATAATTATTTTACCTATTTGGCAAATAAAAATCCTGGATGATTAAATGTTACTGAAACTTTCAATCTTGGTCGTTATTATTTCTCCTTAAATTACACGGTTGGCTACCTTTGAATTTATTGGAATTTGAACTCTTCAAGAACAGTTTCTCAAATATCCCGACTCCTTCCAATCTCTTTTTATGTAAAACTTAATCAAAATTCTCTCTAAACATAATTCGAAAGGGGTTTGATTATAGCATTAGAGCTTGTCATTTTTTATTGATAACAATTTAAAAATTAACAAGTCAATTAATATTAAAAAATTACACCTACTAATTAAAAAGATGACAATTTACTATCACATTTGTTGATATCTAAAACGTAATTAGGATCTCCGACATTATTCTAAAACAAAAACCAAGATGACTGGATGGACATCTTTGGGTTACTTTTATGAAGCTCATCGATAACTTACAAGTCAACTAAACCATCAACAAGACTCGAACCCCCACGAGCCTACCTTTTGTGTCAAAAAGACAATTGCTACAATCACAATTGTTAAATTTTATAACATATACAAAGATATTTTAGCACTCTAAAACAAAAATCACAATAATTGCTAATGTTTGGTTCATGTATTAGAATTATGAGATTATAATTATTTTTAATTTACGTGTATTTTTTGTGAGAGAAAACACTATAGTAAACTATGAACCATAATTCAAATCATGGTATAAATTCCCTTACTAAATATAAATAAGTCACCATGCTATTAAATGACATGGTAAAATATCGTACGTTCTACATTTTAAGCGTGCCAAAATACAAAAATAAGTAATATTACTTCAAATCATAGTATTAAATAGCATAAATATATAGTAAAAATCATCGTGCGCCACTATAAAAAAAAAAAAAAACATTTATGGTGATCTTTAATAAGAATTCTTTAGCTTGTAATAATTACAAAATGGTTAAGTCACCATGCTATTAAATAACATGATAAAATATCGTACATTTTACATTTTAAGCGTGCTAAAATACAAAAATAAGTAATATTACTTCAAATCATAGTATTAAATAGCATAAATATATAATAAAAATCATCGTGCGCTACTATAAAAAAAAAAAAAACATTTATGGTGATCTTAAATAAGAATTCTTTAGCTTGTAATAATTACAAAATGGTTAACTCTTACCACTTTTTTTAGAAAATTATTGAATTTACTGTTAAGAGTGTATGACTCTAAATTTTTATTTTTTACTCATTAATATCCCTTTAATTAATGTAATTATTTGACTAAAGGTATTAATTAAGAATAATGGATGAAAATTCAAGACCTATGCACTTAAAATAATATTTGTTTTATTTATTTTTTTTTCAAGAGAATTTCTGTATTGTTATTTTTTTTTTTTTTTTTTATAAAAAATAACGGTGTTTTTAATCAGTTTTAATACAAATTATAAAGTCACTTTTTCCAACCGTATTCTCTTTGCACCTCGTGGTTTTGTTGGCAATGTAGCCGTTGAAATTTGAAATAGCCATGATTGATTATTTATCCCATATTCGAATCCAAAAACTTTCCTTTTTGACCGAAAAGCCCCTACCAATTCAAATCCCAAAACCGCGGTTCCATCCGCAAATTTCAAATCCAGATCGCATCTTCACCGTCCATTCACTCATCCCAGCTTTCGAACTTCGAAGCTCAGATAAACTTCCAAAGTATTCTTCTTCTTGTTCTTCTACTTCGAATCTGTAGTAGTACTGAGTAAAAAAGAGCAATGTCAAAGCTCAAACTCAAGAAATGAGCTTTCCAATCAAAACCAACTACATTATTATTTTCATTTTCGGTTTTTCTTTATCCCAAGATTTTTGTGTGTGAAAGATTTCAGGAATCGCTCAGCTGCGAATTTTGCTTTTCAATTCCTCTTTTAGGTAATGTAATACAAATTTATGATACAAGAGTTCAAAATCTGTATAAAATTTCCTCTTTTACAAAACCCATTTGCTGATTTTTGTTTTTTTGTTGTCGGTGTGATGAATTTAGGATGTTGAGGGATTTCAAATTCTTGCGCCGGAATTCTTCGAAGAATGACGAAGCGGAAAATATTCCGGTGAGTCGAAAGGATTTTTCGGCTGTTCGGATCTCGTCGGACTCGCCGAGAGCTCCGTTCAACGCCATTCAAGATCCGGCTCCGAATCCGAAGCCGGAACAAGACGTTTCTAAGAGCAAGGTTGATAAAACCCCGGTAAAGTCAAAGGCTAAAGCTTCGGATCATCCGGCATTGCCACTTCGGACGCCGGACAAGCTCGGAGCCGCGATGTCAGCGAAGAACCGGTTTGGTTGGGCGCAGAGGAACGAAGCCGGAGGCGGCGACGATTTCGGAAGTTGTTCCGTGAGCCGAAGAGCTGGGATTGGGAATGGGGGTTTCGCAAGTATGACGCCGAGGCCGACGAGGACTACTGTCGGGAGAGCTACGCCGAGCTTTTCGGAGAGCAATTCGACGCAGAGCACGCCGACAAAGAGCGTCTCGAAGCCTCCGAGTTCCGCTCTCCGGAGCAAGGTGGACGGTGTCGTCGGTGCTCGGACGGGGAATTTCGCCGCATTGTACAAAGGATCGTCGTCAACGGTGGTTAATACGGTCGAAGTTCCTCACTTCGATCTCAAGGAAGATCCGTCCTTTTGGATGGAGCACAATGTACAGGTAAAGCTTCTTTTGGCCTGTCATAGATTTCCATTCAGTGCATTTTGAGCTTGATATTTATTAATTCTGAGATTATTGAGGGAAATCCCCAACTGGGTCTTCAAAATTTGCTAGTTTTAAGTGAGAATGGAGAAAGTATTCCCGACTCAAATATAGAAAGTTAGCAAAGTATACTCTAGTAATTCAACATTGCTGACACTTGAAATGGAATTTTGATTAGTATAGTGTTAAGAATGTTGCTAACTATCATTTTTTTCCCTTTTGGAGTTGTGATTTTCTCCTAATCCGGATAAATAGAGCTCTTATAGTCTTACATTGCTAATTATGGTGACTGGATTGAAAACTTTGTGCAGGTCCTTATACGTATTCGACCTCTTAATAGCATGGAGAGAAGCACAAATGGTTACAACAGGTGCTTGAAGCAAGAGAGCTCTCAGACCATTACTTGGGTTGGCCACCCAGAAACTCGGTTCACATTTGATCATGTAGCCTGTGAAACAGTAGATCAGGTCTGGTTTAGAAATGACAGATGAGTAATTTCATCTCCTAATTTTTTCGATCCCGATTTAGGGAGTTAACTTGCTTTATCTTTGGTGGGGTTTTGCAGGAAATGCTTTTCAGGATGGCCGGGTTACCTATGGTGGAGAATTGCCTCTCAGGGTATAATAGCTGTATGTTTGCCTACGGTCAGGTATGTATTTCCATGAAATAGTTGCTTTATTACACTATTTAGTTGATAGATATTTGTCCAAATTTCTCATTGCTTCCTTTACAAGTGAAGTTTGAGTAAAATGAAGTCGTTATGGTTTTGGAGTGTTAAGCAAATGGTAGTTTATTTTACAGCTTCAATTTTTGTTTACAGAAGAGCACTTTTTCTTTATGTTATCTACAAACGCTGTGGCAATATCAATGTCTCTAAACTTTACTACCTAGCACAAGCATGCAAACATTATAGTACTTCCTTATAACTAAACATGTGGAATTGTGAATTAGGCATGATGAATTTGTGTTTTTCCAGAATTGTCTACAATTTTTATGACTCAATTATTATTTCTATTCTCTACTAACAAGTTATGTTAATGATATATACTATAGTTTTCTCTCCCTTTTTTTTTTCTTCTTTTCCTTTCCCTCCTCTTTTTTCTCGAACTATTGATCATCGAGAGGGTTTCTATGTTGCAGACGGGAAGTGGAAAGACATATACAATGCTTGGGGAGATTGACAACCTAGAAGTCAAGCCTAGTCCACATCGTGGAATGACGCCACGCATATTTGAATTCTTGTTTGCAAGGATCCAAGCTGTAATTTTCGCAACCTTGGCTTGTTTTCCTTTATGTATATCCTCAGCAAGTCTATAGGGTTGTTTCTGATTTATCTTTCCTTTTTTAGGAAGAGGAAAGCAGGAGAGATGAGAAGTTAAAATACAATTGCAAGTGCTCTTTCTTAGAGATCTACAATGAACAGATTACAGATCTTCTTGATCCCTCATCCACCAATTTGCTTGTAAGTAGTACATAAACTTGCAGTCTTATGGGATTACAAATTGAAGTACCTTCATTATGCTATATTTTTCCGTATTTTATTTATTTTTTGTTAATTCTCTTTCCAGCTGAGAGAGGATGTTAAGAAGGGTGTTTACGTAGAAAACTTATCCGAGTTTGAAGTTTGTACTGTCGGTGACATCCTGAACCTTCTAATTCAGGTCAAAATTTACTAACCATGATCCCTTTTATGTTATTTTATTTTTTTCTCTCAATTCTGGTGAAGCATGACCTCTCTCCTTGCACGTTTTCACTATATTGTGTGCATAATCTTGCACTAACATTTTTTATTTCTTCATATAGGGTTCTTCAAATAGGAGAGTTGCGGCCACAAACATGAATAGAGAGAGCAGCCGTTCACATAGTGTCTTTACATGTGTAATTGAAAGCAGATGGGAAAAGGATTCAACTACTAACTTACGGTTTGCTAGACTAAACTTGGTTGACTTGGCAGGTTCTGAAAGGTGAGGCAAATGGCATCATCCTCAAGCTTGCTTTCTCCAGTATATACTTTCTGATAAATTTGCTTAATATTAGCCTTAACCAAGTTATTGTATACAATAGGCAGAAAAGCTCTGGTGCTGAGGGTGAGCGTTTAAAGGAAGCTGCTAGCATTAACAAATCTCTGTCTACATTGGGGTACTAATTCTTACTGTTACCTTGATATTCTTGAACATATTATGTGATTTGAGTTATACTAAACATGGATTTACGCATTTGCAGTCATGTTATAATGGTTCTAGTGGATGTTGCACAAGGGAAGCAAAGGCATATTCCTTATAGAGACTCAAGACTTACCTTTCTTCTACAGGTTAATATAAAATTTTCCTTTTAGCCTTCGTTTTCTCACATTTCTGAGTCATGACATAGCTCTTTTAACAAAATAAAATGCAGGACTCACTTGGTGGGAACTCAAAAACAATGATTATAGCAAATGTTAGCGCTTCTATCTGGTTAGTTCAACGTCCATAAGATGCTTAATTTCCATCTCAACCTAAAGACTCGGTCATAACAGAGATATTAACATCTTCTGCCATCCCTTATTATTTTTCAGCTCTGTGGCTGAAACACTGAACACTCTTAAGTTTGCTCAGCGAGCGAAAATGATCAAGAATAACGTAAGCTTCTTCCTTCGAAATTTCTTGAAGGCTTCAATAAAATTTTTTGACGTTCTCTTACATGTGTTTTTTCACTGCATAGGCTGTGGTGAATGAAGATTCTACAGGGGATGTCACTGTCTTGCAACACCAAATACGGCTTCTAAAGGTGGCACTTGAATCCTTCATTTTTTTGTTTTTGTTTTGTTTTGTTTTATAGAAAAGGATTCTGGTGGTGCTTGAATCTTATATTCCAGTCACTGTTCACATTATGTCTGAAATTATTTGCATTTAACATAATCGGGTGATTGGAACAGGAGGAACTTTCTATTCTGAAACGTCAGAATGTCTCTCGGTCTTTATCTTTTGGGTTGCCTACTTATGAATATACGGGTCAAGTTTCGGAAAATAGTTTTCAAGGACATGTGTGTGACATGGATATAGAAGATTCTGATGATTTGCTTGAAAACGACTCTAAAGGCACTGTGAGAATGTCTAATAAGCAGGTATATTGCTATGCTAATTCATTATATGGACGGACTAGAGTGATCAGATGCTTTTGTATTGCTCCTTCAAGATGCTATAGATCCTGTATAGAATAAAAAATCCATTGCTTCGTACGTAGCTAGTCCTTTGCTTATTCTATAGAAAAGGTGTCATATCTATAACATTACCAGTAGATTTCTTGCATTACACGTTATCACATGTTGGTATATCAATGGTGAAATTCAGCTGAAAGGCTTGGAGACAACACTTGCTGGTGCCTTGAGGAGGGAGCAAATGGCAGAAACTTTTGTAAAGCAACTTGAAGCTGAAATAGAGCAATTAAACCGATTGGTATTTCGCTATTTCTCTTTTGGCTTGTCGTTTCTTTTCAGAAATTGTCCTATGATTTGTGGCTTAAATCGTGCGTCCTTTCTCATTACTTGTCAGGTATGCCAAAGAGAGGAAGACACTAGGAGCACTAAAATGATGCTTAGGTTTCGGGAGGACAAAATTCGAAGGATGGAGTCACTTGTTAATGGCTCAGTTCCCGTGGACAGTTTTTTACTAGAAGAGAACATAGCTCTATCTGAAGAGATTCAACTACTTCAAGCTAAACTAGAAAAGAATCCAGAAGTAACTCGCTTTGCATCGGAGAATATACGGCTTTTGGATCAGCTTGGAAGGTAGTTTTTGTAAGCATAAAAATTTACTTACACAGTTTATTCAGATTTCACTGATCTTCAGCTTGGCATTTATAGATTTCAAGAATTCTATGAAGAAGGCGAGAGAGAGAAACTCTTGTCTGAAGTATCTGAATTGCGGGATCAGGTGTTCATTAAATCCAAACTTTTTTTTTCTTTTTTTTGTTTTAATGCAAATTGAGTTGTTTCTTGGGTCTTTTGAAACTAAAAACGTAGCCTTTGTTTGCAGTTGCTACAATTTCTTGATGGAAACTCGATACAGCAAAACAATCCAAAGTTAACAATTGTTCCTGAGGTTGGTTTCTTTCGACCCTCTTTAGTTAGTTGTTAGGCTTTCCTGTCCTCCTTGTGATTTCTATAGACCTATATGAATAATGCTGTGAAATTCCGTTTCTATTAATATTTTTGTATCTCAAGCTTCTGAAACCCCATAGAGACTCAAGTATTCTAAACTTATCTTGGACTCTCAGTTTATGATTTCTTTATATCATACTCCTAAAAATGCCCTCTCTCTTCTTATTGACGCAGGAATCCATGTGCATGAGCAAGAAAAATGAATTCCTTAATCTGGAGGTTGCAATTAATCATGTCTTCCAAAGAAGTTCATTTGTATTTTTTTCACATTTACTGATCCAATTTTTTCACCTGTTGCAGTTGGAAAACACTTTCATTGAGTTAGAGGAATGTCGGCACAACTTGACTTCTTGTTTGGATGAAAATGCAAAACTCAGTAGGTAGGATCATTACAATCTCTTGCTAAATACTTTACTAGCTTCGATTTTCATCTATTTTTGTTTATTTACATATCTAATTACTTGATTCTTAGGCCGGTTTTTCTTAGCTCTTATGTAGTTTTTTTCCCTTGTAATTTTGTAGGGAGCTAGAAGATGTCCGTTCAATGTTAATTAATCTTCAATCTTCACCCCTTGGTCAAGATAGCGTTAAGACTACAGAGGTACTTATATTTCTATATTATCTTCGTCTGATTCAGTTTCTAACTATTGAAAATGAAGAAAAAACAATGAGATATCATATATGAAACAGAGAAAACAATGGAAACTCATCTAAGTGTACTAATGATGTTATTTTCAGGATTTGGTGAGGGGTCCACCTTTGGGAGTTAAGTTTCTAAACGCAGCTCAAATTGAAGAGATAGAATCGAAGCATGAGTCTATGATGACTAAGAATGCAGAAGAAATTGTGAACTTGCAATTGGAATCGGACATTCTAAAGATTATTCTCAAAGAAGAGAGATCTTCTAGTGGCAAGGTGGAGGAAAGGGTAACATGCTTAAACAGAGAGCTTGAGCTGGCGAAAGAAGAGCTCTTCTCAATAAGCAAACATTATGACGATGCAAAGACAGAATTGGAGGAGGCAAAGTCGGTCATCGAGGCTCTTGAGTCTCAGCAGATTCTATCAATCAATGAGATGGAAGACCTGAGAAACAGTAACAATCATCATATGCAGCTTTTGAGTAAACAGGAAGTTGAAATCATGTTCCTGAAAGAGAAGCTTGCTTTAAAGGAGCTAAAAGATGTAACACCTTCAAACTCTTCAGAGAATGATTCCTCTCTGTTGCACGAAAAGGTGCAGAGGATGCAATGTTCCCTTGACAAGGCAAAGAGACTAAACATGTGGTACCAAAAAGATCATGAATTTCAGGTCTCCAATGATGAAGAAATGGACGAGGTCCGAAAGCAGGTTGAAGCTGAAACTGCTGAGGTGATTGTCTGTTTACAGGAAGAGTTGGCCATACTCCAGCAGGAAGTCCAAGCTAATCATTTGAAGGATGTGGAGGTGAAAAAGAACTTAGTGCTTTTAGAAATTGAACTGAAGGATGTTCATGAAAAAGTGCACGTTCTGACCGAAGATAATGCAAGTTTGAGCAGAAAGCTTCAGGAAAAAGATAGAGAACTACGAACTTTGTCTGAAGAATGGTCATTTTTGACTAGCGAGATCGAAGAAGTTCTTGCAGACGGGTGCGAATTGCTTATTGACGCCTCTAATCATCTTGGAGATATATCTAGTTCCTTTCCGCAAAAAAGGATTTGGATATCTGACCATGTGGGTAAGATGGTAAGAACCATATCTGAAAAGGAATTGTTGATTGAAGAGTTGAGAAGATGTTTAGAGGATGCAAACAACAAAAGAAGCGACGTTGAGTCTATGCTGAAGTCATTGAGAGGGGCAGCACTGGCCATCACTGAAGCTCACCAAAGGGAGTGCAGTGAAAAGAGGAAGGATATTCTGCTCTTGAAATCACAGTTGAACGGAAAGACAACTAGCATAGAGAAGCTAGAAAACAGAGTGAAACTATTGGAACATGAGATTGGAAAAGCATCAGTTTGTGCAACAGTTGCCTTTGTCATTGTGAATAGATTAACAGAAGTAAATCATAGTAACTTTGATGCGCTTCAGCATAAGGATGCCCTTCTCCGTGAGCAGGCTTCTATAGTTCAAGAAGCAGAGAAACAAGTCCAAATTATGAGGGCAGAGCTAGTAGAGATGGAAGGAATTTCTGCTGATTTAAGAGGGCAGATTTCAGAAGAGCGGAAACACGCTTCCGCCATTGAAGAAAAGCTTAAAAATGTTGAAGAGAAGAACATTTCAGAGGCAAAGGAAAAACTAGAAGAGCTAAAAACCGGTGTCTCCTCACTCAAATCATGCATGGCCATACATGTGGAGCATTATGGAAGTCCCGAAAGGGATAGTTCACAAGAAGATCGTACATTTTTTGATGGAGAATATGAAGGCCGGGTAAGTTAATGTGTTTACTGAGTGAGGTCTTTGATGGGTGTCGGATTTACTAGTTGCTGAACCTGGAAATTCTTGCAGATAGCTCCTGAAACATATGCCGATGATGTCGAAGACTCAAGAAGGAACATGTCTAAATCTTCCCTTGATGTAGGGAAGAGCGTATCTGATCAGGAAACTTTGAAGAAAACAAGACCTTGCAAGGATAGAGATACTATAGTTCTACTAAGAAGGGAAATAGAATCTGCCCTTCAGAGCCTGAAAGAGGTCCAAAGTGAGATGGAGAAACTTCATGAAGAAAATAAAGAGATGTCGAAGTCTGAGCAAAAAACTAGGGAAAGCATGAAATCTTTAGTGGCTCAGATACTTAACCTGCAAGCAACTGTGGATAACTTTGAAAGTCAATCCGAACACAAGATGGGAGCTTTGAACCGAAGGCTAGAGGCATGTGAACAGATTGTGCTAGAAGCCAGCTCTCACTGGTATGGAACCAAAGAGGTAATCTTTCACATTTCTGAAAATTTTAAGAAACTCGCATGATTCTTCATGTAAATACTACTCTTTCACGCATCCCTTCACAATCATGATTTTTTTCCTACGAAACTTGTAATTAAAAAAAGACCCTTGAAAACATTTAACAAGTCTTTATTTCTACCAAATCATGATATTTATGAGCTTTTCCTGCCTTTTCTTATTATTCTATAAGAGATAGGAAATTTTGTCTAATGCATGCGTTTGTGTTTTCTTGTCTGACAGTTGCTCGAGCTAGAAGTTGATGATGCAAAGTTGGTTGCTGCCCAGAAAGCAGCAGAAGTTGCTTGCGTTCTTTCTAAATTTGAAGAAGCACAAGACACCATGAAAGAAGCAGATATTATGATCAATGGATTGATGATAGCAAAAGAGAAAATGAAGCTCGAGGTGGAAAAATTGAAGAAAATGAACAGCGTTTTGATAAATGATAAGGATACATTAGCTAACGAAGTTCAGAGCCTGCAGTCTGTCAACAATCTGAAAAATCAGCAATGTGAACAACTTGTTTCTGATCTAGAGGAAACAAAGGTTCTGGTTGTAGAACTTGAAGACATTATTTCAGAGGTCCAGACTGCTTTCAAGGAGAACTCCATGCTTCTAGCCTCTGATTTCCACACCATAAAGGGTCTACTTTTTGACTCTTCAAAGCTGGTCAGGACATGTCTTGAGGACATTTGGTCTGAAATAATTGTAAAGGATTCCGCTGTGTCAGTTCTACACCTCTGCCATATGGGAATTCTGTTGGAAACAGTTACTGGATTGAATGCGGAGAATGGGCTGCTTCAACATGGCATGTGTGAATCAAATGCTGTTATAGCTGATCTGAGAGAGCACAATAACAAGTCAATAAAAGAGCTCGAGATGTGCAGGGTTATTAAGGGGAAATTATTGGCCGACATTAAGAATAACTTTGACCGCATTTCCAAGAAAGAAGAGGAAAACCAAGAACTCAGTGTCAAGCTAACCACTTTCGACAAAAAGATAATAGACTTACAGCTTCAGGAGGAGTTGATGCTGCAGAGGTCTAATCACATGGCATCTCAGCTTTCTATGTTAATGAAGGAGTTGGATTCGAGTAACAAAACTTTGGCTGCATCCCTTTGGGATCAAGAGAAATTGTTGAAGGACAAAGAAGAAGTATTCGATTCTCAAGCCAAGTCCTTCATGAGAAGCTGGTGCTTGAAAGAGTTCGAGTCACTTATCTTGGCATCAGAATTAGAAGAGATGGCTCGCCGTAAAGCAGATACAGAAAGAGAGTATATCAGTTGCTGTGCAATTCTCGAAGATCTAAAGAAAGAAATAATTCTTTTCCAGATAGAGGCAGAACTAAAAGATCAGTTCTTGAATGACAAGGAAGTTGAGGTTACTGGTAAATTCTCCTCACTGAGTCAGCAAACTCGGGAGTTCCAAAATCTTTCCCGTGCGCTGAAAGACGAGTTGCAAAGGAAGGAGACAGAGCTAACTAGAATGATCAGCTTGGAGAAGGAAAATGAGTCCCTGAGAATTGAGATAAAGAATTTAAAGGCAGAGAACAGCTTAGTTCTCCATGACCTGGAGGACAAGAATTCTGATGTTGAATCTTCTTTGAGCCAAGTAAATATACTTGAAAAAGAAAATCACAGGTTGAGGGATGAAATTTCGTCTTTGGAGAAAGATTTCCAGGGCGCTAGTGCTGAACTTCATGAACTACAACAATCTCAATATGCCATTACAGAAGAGTTGTGCTTGAAAAGCCAGGACTTGCAAACATGTGCTAGTAGAGTTGATACATTAAAGGAAGATAATGTTCTTTTGCGAGAAGAGCTCGACTCTCTCAAGAAAAGCAAGTATGAACTTCTCACAATGTCCAGGTCAAACATGGAGAAATATGTTGATTTGTTGGATGAAAAACTAGATGGTTTTCTGAGTGTAGAAGGCTTCATGAATACGGATAAAATGCTTCAAGAAATCTGTGAAACTGTGCAGAGGACACAAGTGTTCGTAGATCAGATTGATAGCTTGGAATGCCATGTCAAAGAGCTGGAATCTGAAAATTTGTCTATTCAAACAGAGCTACTGAGGAAAGATGAGCTTCTTAAAGGCTTGCTATTTGATCTGAGTTTGTTGCAGGAATCTGCATCCAATACAAAGGATCAGAAGGATGAAATGGAGGAAATAATGGCTTCCCTTGAGGTTTTGGAGGATGAGCTTTCAGCGAAGTCAGGTGAGCTTGAAGAAGCAATGGCTGCAAGGCAAATGCTTGAAGCTGAGTTGGGGGAGAAAACAGATAGAATCTCCACTCTCGAGTTGGATATCTGTGAAGAGCACAAGTCTCGAGAGTTTCTCCGGCGCGAAAACGTGGAACTGAAGGCTCAGCTTGAAGATGCCTTGGCTGCAAAAGGCTCTGTGGAGGAGGAGTTGACAGAGACAAAGAAGGTGAATGAGAGCTTGGAAATGGAGCTCTTGGAGATGGGAAATGCTATCGATTGGTTGAACGATTCGATCGATTCATTGACAAGCAATGTGGATGAACTCGCCACTGAGAGGGATCATCTCCTGTTGGAGATGGTTGGTTTGAAGAACAAGCTTGAAGCAGAACAAGCACGGGCTGAAGAAAGTGAAGCAATTGCAAAGGAAGCCCAACTGGTAAAAAAAAATTTTAGTTAAAAGGACTAGATGATCTGATTTTTTTGTCCATTTTCTGATTCTGGGATTTCTTTATTTGTGTTTCAGATGGCTGAATCAAGGAACCTCTATGCTGAAGAAAAGGAGGCGGAGGTGAAGCTACTTGAGAGATCTGTGGAGGAGCTAGAGTGCACTATAAATGTACTGGAAAACAAGGTAAGGTTTTTTTTTTTTTTTTTTTTTTCAGAGCAAGTAACACACACAAAACTTAAATTTCTTAGTGATATTCACCTCTGCCACGTTAAATCCTGCTTTTAGGTTGATATTGTTAAGGAGGAAGCTGAAAGACAACGGCTGCAGAGAGAAGAACTTGAATTGGAACTTCACGCAGTGAAACAGCAGATGCAGAATGTCAAAAATGCTGATGCTGACATGAGAAGGTTTATAGCTTTCCTCCCCACAACAATTTTGCTTCAATTTCAATTTCTTTTAGATGAAAACTTTATTAGATCCTAAAAATTGAGATATAAATCAAATTTCTGGCGGAAAAGAAAAACAATTTTAATCATTGAAATCAGTCGTTAGCTTTTAGCTAAAAAGATTCAACAATTTTGGTTTAAATTATTTCTCAGTTTAGATTATTTTTTCCAATCAACCAATAGTTAAAATTGAGTTGCACGGAATATGTTATAAGATATGCCTTAGGATTTTTTTTATTTTTTTTAAATGTTCTGTACATGAGGCTAAACTTGACTTGAATTGCCAAATATCGCCATTCTCTTTAGATTCATGGAGGAGAAAGAGAAAAATCTTCAAGAAGCACGCAAGAAAATACAAGTTCTCGAGAGCGATATAGCTGAGAAGGACGCAGAGGTGAATCTCTTTGTTTCAAATTTCTTTGTTAATTTGTTCCAAGTTTGCTATGAGAACTCCTTTATCATCTCAAATGGCTATGAAACCCAACAGTGTCATACTTTTATTATGTGATAGAGATTGTAAATTCCTTTTATTATTTTTTTTCCCAACAGATTGCCCAGTTCAAAGCACATATCTCTGAGCTGAACTTGCATGCCGAAGCGCAGGCTAGTGAGTACAAGCAGAAGGTACACCATCGTTGCATGCATATCTTCTTAAAAGATTATTCTCTCTCTCTCTCTCTCTCTCTCTCTCTCTCTCTCTCTCTCTCTCTCTCTCTCTCTCTCTCATTGTTAGAATTTTGGTAACTTTGAAATCTGGGGACAGTTCAAGGCACTGGAAGCAATGGCTGAGCATGTAAGACCCGAGGGCCATTTACTTCATGCACTGAGTTCTTCACCGAAGAAGGCAGAGAAGTATGGCGCAAAGGCCAGGGGTTCTGGTTCCCCTTTTAAATGCATTGGATTAGGCTTGGCACAGCAAATAAAATCAGAGAGGGATGAAGAGCTTACGGCTGCAAGGACGCGCATTGAAGAGCTTGAATCCTTAGCCGTAAGCCGACAGAAAGAGGTTCGCCTTACTCACCAGCATTATTTTCTTCCACAATAATAATATAGGGATAATATCAATAGCCTTCCCTGTATTTTATTGAGACGTTGCATTCCATCTTATATATTCAAGTTGCATATAGGTATAATGCAACATTTGTATAAAACATATGAAAGGTTTTTGTTAATTTTTCCTGATATACATCACTATATTATTTTTTAACGTTGGTAACTTTCTTCAAGATATTTAAGGGGTTTGTCTCCCTTTCTCCTCCAATGCAGATATTTACTCTAAATACCAAACTGGCCGCTGCCGAAAGCATGACCCATGATGTTATTCGGGACTTGCTGGGAGTGAAGCTGGATATGACTACATACATGGTAACTATGTGGCCCTTTCTATTATTCTAATAAACCATTCCAATTTGCATGAAATCAGATTACTTAAATACCTTTCTCTCTAAAAGTTGGCATATTCTTAAGAAGATCAATGCATATCTGAAATACTTGACCAAAGATGTCTATGATTTCCTACATTTGCAAAAAATGGTATAAGAACGGGAAAAGGAAAATTATTGGCAATTATCTGCATATGTTTTATTATTCCATACTTGGGACTAGACGACAGAATCTTACTTCTTCCCAAATTCCTGGTCCCAGTCACTGCTGGACAATCAGCAAGTTCAGAAGATCACTGAGAAGGCTCGGCTTCATAACCTTGAATCCCAAGAGATGGTATGCTCAACTTGTATCATCCTGAAACTTGGTTATGCATATATAGTGAGTATGTTGTATGACTAGAATTTTGTCCTTCATTCAGGAGCAGGAGGCTGTTAAGCTGAAAAAACAGCTAACTGATTTCATTCAGGAGAGACAAGGGTGAGCTACGATTACTTCATAACTACCAAAAGAATCTCAATTTTTGTTATACTCTGCTGTCTTAGTTTCTTCTTTAAACTTTGTAATTTCAGATGGCTAGAGGAAATTGATAGAAAACGGGCTGAAGTAGTAGCTGCACAAATATCTTTGGAGAAGCTTCGGCAGCGTGATCATTTGCTCAAAGCGGAAAATGAGATGTTAAAGGTGGAGATAATAGTTTATGCTTTGAACATATTGGTCTCATTGTGAAGTCAACCTTTTTTTTTTTCCAGTTTCTTGTCTCACCACGATTGATTTATGTAGATGGAGAATGTGAATCATAAGAAGAAGGTGATGGAACTTGAAGGAGAAATAAATAAACTTTCTGGCCAGCAAAACCTCCATCAGCGAATACATCACCACGCTAAGATCAAGGCAAGTTTCTCTCAACACCTTGTATTCTAAAGAGTTTTCTCTGTAGTTTGTCTTCCTTCCCTCTCTGTTTAAAACCAATGCTTAATGGGAATTTCTGGTAACTTCAGGAAGAAAATAACATGCTCAAGATTCACAATCAAGAGCTCAGCACCAAGCTGCGGCGGACAGAAGGCATCCTTTCACGCGTCAAGGAAGAACTCGCTCGCTTCCGTGATTCCCTTGGGAGGAATCCCATTGATTTTGATGAAGAGAAAAGATTGAGCACCAAGCTGAAGGTTAGTATATGGAGTAAAAGGATGTTAGAGATACATCAATTTTCCTAACATAGAGTTTGATGGTTGATAGTGTGATGCAGGAAACTGAGGAGGAAAAGATGCAATTAGCACAAAAGTTATTAGGTCTATGTACCAGTGTTTTAAAGGTAAGTGAAAAGAGGATTTTTTTTTTTTTTTTTTTTCTTAAAAAAAATGAGAATTCTGGGTTAGGCTAATACTCAATCGGAACTACAATTTTTTAAGCGTTAGATCAAATTAGAGTTATTAGATTAAGAAAAGTATGATAATTCAACGGAATAAATCTAACAATTCAGAATTATGCTCTACTGGCGGGATATTTTTTCACATCTTATCTTAGCCCCTCAAAGTCCATTGAAATTCAGACTTAGTCAAACCCCAATTGACCTTTTCAGGCGGCTGGAATTACAAAGCCTGTAAATGATGTAAACCCCTCTGTTGCTGAAGAGGTGCTTGAGCAACTCAAGAACAAAATTACTTCCATGGATAGAGAAATAGAAGATTTGAAGTACAAGGTACGTAAGTGTCAATGATAAATGATTAGTTTAGTAATGTAGATTGACATGCAAAAGTAAAGGTTTGAAAATTTATTTCCTTGCGGTGATTTTTGCAGAATAAGATTACAAATGAAAGAATTCGATTGTCTGAGCTAATGCCACAATCTTCACCAATAAGTTCAAGGGCAGATGAGAATCGTCAAACTCCCAAAAGGGTGTCCCAAGCTCCATATTTTTCTCCCCTAGATCGCTGAGTATTGATAATCTAGTTAGCTTTTTCACTAATAATTATATTGTACAATTTTCTTTTTCCCCACATTTTGAAAGGCTTTTATTTTTTCTTTCTTTTCTTTATGTAAATATTACAATTGTGATTGTAAATCAATAGAGAAAGTTCATCTTGGCCTTTTCATTCCTGTCTCTGTGTATACAGATTAAGAGATAACTATATGCTCATTCTACAACTGAAATCCTGATTGAAATTCCGTATTTATCTCTCTACAAAGATATGTAAAGAGTAAAAAAAAAAAAATGACAATTTATAATTTACTCTTGGTACTACTTTTTTCTTTGTCGCTAATTTTGGATATGAATGACTCACTAATACACAAACCAATATTAAATTGGTTAAGGAAGATACATACACAAAACGTTAATTTTGATAAGTTACATGAATTAAATAAGTTACATGGGGAAAGGGGGTGGTCTGTTGGAACTCACAAGTCTACTCTTTCGATGCATTTTTTAATTAATTTTGATACTATATTTTGTCAAAAAAATGCCCCAAAAGAGAATAATTTTTTGCCATTCATTTTTTGATGGACATTAGGATTTTTTTTTTCTTTATAAACAGGGTAGCATGCTGTTTAAACCAAATGTTAGGGGTCAAATTGGGAGTGAGACTATAATTAAAGGTTGTCATTGATAACCTTAAACTTTTTTCCACTTTAGATTATTCTCACGTACTATGCCCTCTATGCCTCTTAATTTTTAGGACCATTTTCATTTTACTTTTTAAATTTTAAAATTTTCCAGTTAACTCCTTATATTAGAATTTCTGCAAGAAACAAACGAAAAAAATGAGTTAAATAAGGTTCTTTTTGTTCCCTTTGCTTTCAACATAAATTATAAGATAAAGGGAACAAAATGAGACTAATTACTTCTTTTTTATAAGTTTTTAAAAGAAATTTTAATAGAAAGGTAATTTAAATATATAGGACAAAATGAGAGTATAAGAGAGATGCTAAAGTTCAAGGGCATACTTCCTTCTCTTTTTTTCTGTGTTTTTTTCTTGAATTTTGTAACATATAACATATTACATAAATTTAAGTTAGTAAATAATTAATAAATAATACATTCTTTACAACGTTAATTTGGTTTTCCATTTTTTCCTTATTTTAAAGAGAAATATAAAGGAAAAGCATTTTTTCCACACTTAGTTTAAGTAAATAGCATGTCTAAAATTATTTGAAAAAAAAAAATAGCATGTTCGTGATTTGCTGGGCAATGAAAATTTGGAATCTCATTTTTGCCCCTTCCATATTCATCTTCTTTGCGTAACAATACTTGATGTAGCGAGGCTTACCTATTAAAAGTCGTTTTTATATTTTTCATTATCTATAGTAATTTAGCTTTTACTTTATTATTAGTTTGTCATTTTATTTTAATAGTGTTTTATTATCGTTTTTGTAAGTGGGCTATAAATAATCACTTTATTTATTGTAATAGTTAGACTTTGAATATTTTTATAATTGAATTAAAGTTGAATTTCCTCACTAATTTAAGTGTTTTTCTTTTATAGAGTTTCTTTTAGGTGGATTCGAGAATCCTCCGTCCATTTAGGCCTGTAATGTGGTAGAGAAGGTGGCTGTTAATGGGCTCTCCACTGACAAGACTCGCTTCTCCGATAGTATGAAACTTCACGCTCATTAACGTCGAAGTGGCTCCAATCACCGATCATGGCGTCAAACCCCAAGAAAAATCAAGAGCTCTAATAGCAAAATGATGCAGCGGAATGGTAGTGAGAGCACTTTTGAAGAAGGGCCTAAAGAGGTGCAAGAGTTGATTGTTGAGAGCTTAGTTGTTGATGAGCTTGAATTGAAGAAAGATGGCTTAGTTGTGAATGGGATTGAATTGAAGAAAGATGGCTTAGTTGTGGGCAAACTTGGATTAAAGAAGAATTTTGATGGGCTCATTAGCAATCTTGATCCATTTGACATTCATCTTGTAGGAGACCTCCCTAATGCATTGAGTGGTTTCAAGACTGAAGGAGTGAGGCGGCGTCAATGGCGAATTGCTTGGTTCTTTTCAGTGTTCGATTGGATGATTATCATGTTACCGTTGTGGATTTGAGACGAGATTTAGAGAGACTTTTCGGTTGGAGTCTACCATTCCCACAAGACTAATAGGGATCTCTCTTGTGTTGACTTTTTTGAGCTTTTTTCATTCCACATTGTCGCTAGCTACTATTGGTTCATTTTCGATTACTTTAACTTGAGTCAAGTTCTTTTCAACAGACGAGATGCATTGATGTAGAGAATTCTAAATTAAGTACCTATTTTTATATTTTATTATCATTTATTTCAATTTTATAATTTAACTTAGTTTTGTTATTATTACGTCGTTTATCTTAATTATTATCTTGTTATAATTTTTTAAATAAGCTATAAATAACCACTTGTATCAAGAAGATTTAAATATTGAATAATTAAATAGAGTTTAGTTTTCTCTCCCAATTAAAGATTTTTTTTCTTTATGAGATTTTTTTAGATAAATTTTGGATTGGATGTCCCGTCTCTCATCCGGATTAAGCCGGTAAAAACTCTTTCCATCCATTCCATTGCATCAATACTTTTTAAATATACCCCAAAATCTGCAAACCCTAGTCAGGCATCCCAGCTGCTACCGTCATCGCCGCCTCTGACGCAGTTGACGGATAAGGAGTTGTAACACCAAATGTCACATGAAGAATATCACGGCTGGCGATGAGGGTTGTTTCAACTTTCTAATGAGATCGTGTAAGGCCAGATCAGATGGAGATCGACGTGAGGAACTCGACTACAAATGGCATCAACGGTGAGAGAGGAGAGAGAGAGAGAGAGAGAGAGAGAGAGAGAGGGTGAGTGAGCGAGAAGAAAGAGGGAGAGGAGATGTGTGAATTATTGCTAGAGAAGAAAAGCAAACATTTGAGAGAAAGAGAGATGGAAGACAATCTACCGCGACTGTATCTCTCGCAAGGCACCTCCGGTGAGATCTCCCAGGTTTTCCATCGCTTTCTACCGCCATCACACCGCGAAGTAGACGAGCTGTCAAGCTTGTTTGCCAAGAAAATGATCGCCAAAGCTCAAAGAGGATAGCAATGAGATACGAGAAGACGAGCTGCTGAGATCGTCGCGATTCTGAAATCACAAAATGGACAGCCTTGTGACTCATGAACGGTACCGTAGAAGAAGAACGACCACGGGACAATCGTGAAAGAGTTCAATTGTATTCTTTTATGGATCTATGTTTGTATTATTGTGATAGATATAGTATTTATCATGTTGATAGCTGACATTCGGTATTTACAGTAATTATGAGTAAATACATATATACGGGTTGACGACACCAGGGCTAGAGCCATAAGCCAAATATAGGAGTAAATATGATATTTATTAGTCATCAATGCCCGTGGCCAACGTCTGATAAATACCCCGTATTTATGAGTAAATAGAGAACATGATAATTAAAGAATTTTCAGAGTAAATATTATATTTACAAGTAAATACGTGATTTAACTATTATAAGATTGAAATTAGTTAAGTATATACGTGTAAAAACGCGATTCACCAACAAATAAATAGGAGTAAATGTAATATTTATTGGTAAATTTAATATTTATAGTAAATACTATATTTATCGGTTGCTAGCATCGGTGATTGAATTTTTGAGTAAATATTATATTTTTTTGGTAAATATGGTAAATACCATATTTACAAGTCGATGCTGGTGTCAGTCATATTTTTAAGTAAATACAGTATTTTTGAATAAATGCGGTATTCACCGATTGTCGATTCTAACCATGGTAGACCTGATTAAAGAGGACTAAAGGGGCATTTGGTATTCAGTAATCAATAAGAATCAAATACCTGGGAAAGTAATGGTGGGTAATATGATTTCGTAGAAATCTACATTATTATGTTTGGTTATGCGTAGAAATCTTTTATTAGATTCCTATGAATGTTATTTTATGGTGTTTGGTTGTGCATAGTAATACAATGTAATTTTTTCTTATAAATTAATTTTAAATTGTTTTAAACTAATTAAATTTTATTTAATTGAGTGATTATAATTTTCACACCTTAGATTTAAAAAATATTGCAAAAAAATAAAGATTAGAAATTTTAATAAATTTGGTACCAAATTTTAAAAATTATGAAAAAAGTAAACAAATAAACTTACAAAAATAAACATATGACCTTAATGGCTTTTACTCCCCCTCTCAAATTTAAGATGTTATTTTTTTCTGGGTCTTAATTATTTATTCAGGGTTGTGGAATAAGTGGTCTAACTCATGGTGGAGTTGCAACAGTGGTGAGGTTGTTACCGATGTCTGGGTAGTGGTGGGGCTGCAATAGTGTGACATGGGGCTGGGACAGTGTGACGATGACTTTGAGTTGTGGTGGGCTGTGATGGCCGCTAGGGTGGTCTGAGCAGGACGTTGAATGTCGCCAGACCTCTAGTGGGTGGTTGGCCTGCTGAGTGACTGGGCAGAACATGGTCAGTGGTGATGGGGTGAGATTCCCATGGTGTTGAGATTCATTTGAATAACACCTTATGTTATTTATATTACCCCATTTTGAGGTAAAATGAATCACATGAGATTCACTTTCTTGGGAATATAAAAATGACAATTTTTATACCGAACATAGTAATCATGCAAATTCTTATTCCCACCTTTAAGATTAATGTATACCAAACGCCCCTTAGGGGAGGAGGAGAAGAGGTGGGAATGAGATGATTTAGGGGTATTTTTAGATTTTTAATAATATTCAAATCTTAAGATATTAAATTATGTTATAATTTACATATTTAAAAAAATTATGCTATAATTTACTAAGTATCCTATCAAATATGTTATTTCACTCAAATATGCTATAATTAATCTATTTTAAAAAGGTATGCTATAATAATTAGGTGACTCACACACGACAACACGTGTAGAAGATGTCCCAAAATTAGTTATCTTAATAAAAAAAAAAAAAAACCTCTCTTTCTTCGACCCTCTTAGAGATGAATGTTCAGGCCACTCAATCCGAGCCAAACCTAATGACCCGAATGAGAATTTTAGGCCGGGTCAGCCTATTATTTTACCAAGTCGATCTTTTATTAAAAGGAGGAGAGTCGACTGGGCCGGTCAATATATTTTTAAAGAGAAATTTATAAAAGATGTGGCCCAGCTCGAAGAAGATTTCGAACTTAAAATTTAAGCCTAACCCGGCCAAAGAATTAAGGCGGAGCTGGATCATCCCCAGATCGAACCAATAGTGCTAGGCCTCAGATCGACCATTTTAACCCGACACAAAATTACGGATCTAGATCCTCCTAATTATTTTAAAAAAAAAAGTAAGAAATAAGGAAATAAGTCAAGACTTGAGATGAATTAAAATTAATAGGCTAATAGTTTACATAAGTTAATAAATAGGCTAAATTACTGTTTTTGTCAATAACTTGTCTGGTTATGAACCATAACTTGACAAGTTATTATCTATAATTGTCCATAACTTGTCTGGCTATGAACCATAACTTGATAAGTTTGTCCATAACTTATCTGGTTATTAATCGTAACTTGATAAGTTATGGTCTATTAATTTCTATAACTAAAAATTAACTTATATACTTTCTTAATCTTCTTATATTGACTTATTTTTTAAAAAAAAAAAAAAAAAAAAAAAAAACTCTCTTTCTTTCTCTCTTGCCGCTCCTCTCTCTCTTTCTCTCCTGAGCACGGCTCGCTCTCTCTTTCTCTCTCTATCTCTGCCGCACTTCTCTCTATCTCTCTCGCTCTTCCCCCTAAGCACGGCTCTCTCTCTTTATTCGCGACAGAGACGTCGCGATTTTTCCCTCTCCTCCGCGCGAGCCGCGCCATTTCCGGTCGTCTTCTTTGCCTCGTTTAGCATAATCTCTGTGGTTGTGACTAACAGAAAATGAGTTCCTCGGCCTTCAGTTCGTTTGGCTTTGACAGTGGCTGCCTATGGAAGGTCTGTTTCTCTGAAAGTTAAAAGTTTTTTTCATCTGGGTTTGGTTTTATCAATACTATTTTGCATGCAACTGAAGGAAAAAAAAAATTGAATTTCGATTCTTCATTGAGTTTAATTTCAAGTTATTCTTGTTTTATATTTTGGATTTTATTGCTCTAAGATTTTTTTTTTTTTTTTTTTTTTTTTTTTTTTTTTTTTGAATGTAGGACCAATTGAAGTATGTTAAGTCCAAGAGGCGAAGTGCAGGGAAGGTGTTTGTTAAATGTTCCGTGAATGCCAAAGCGCAGAACAAAGAAAAGTCTGTTCGCATTGGTGTTCTTGGGGCTAGTGGCTACACTGGTTCTGAGGTATATTTCTCTAGAAACTCCCAGCAAATCCGTTTTGGCTTTTATCTATTTGTGTGTTTGTTTGGGGTTTGGGATGCATGGAACTTTTCCATTAGGGTAATTAGGATTGTTGGTCCCAAAACTACCTTTGCTCCCGAACTTTTTTCCTTAGCAGGTCCTCCTTGAACATTGTATTTTTTTTTTTGGTATTCTACAATTAATGAATGAATGTATTCTAAGGCCTCGTTCGTTCCACCATTCGAATCACATCTCAAACTTTTTGTTATATTGTTCTCTTTCACAAAAGTCCATATTCTGCTTTTTTTTCTTGCTACAATGTTTTCTCTTCCGTAAATTCACTTTTAAACTCCACTTCTCAACTCGAACGAGCGAAACAAATGAGGGCTTAAAATTTTATAGGGATAATCACTTCTCAATTGCTTATGCAAGATATTCTCTTCTCTGTTGTTAAAGACCCTTAAAAACTAGAACATTATTTTTCTAAAATTTAGACTGAAATGCTACTGCTTAACGTCTAATAGACATTATTTCAGTTTGATAACAATTTGTTTTATGTTAGTGGATAAGACGACTTCTTGAACTAAAGCTATTGCCATTGTGCTTTGGATGCCTTGTACCTTGGGGAAAAAAAAAAGTAAACAAGAGTTTACGTTAAAAAAAAAATAATAATAATTTTGGTAAAAGAAATAATTAGAAAAATGATTTGAACAAAGAAAAGGGACAGTAGAAGTTCTAATCCTAGAATACTATGGGGAGGCATGCATGGTTTCTCTTTGGGGACAAAAAAGGACTTGGAAGATATTGTAATTATCTCTGAATTTCTCTCTATCTCTTTATAGTCTAATGATATAATTATATGATCACTCTCTGGCAGATTGTTCGGCTCCTAGCAAACCATCCTCATTTTGGCATTACCTTGATGACTGCTGATAGAAAAGCCGGCCAATCGATTGGATCAGTGTTTCCTCACCTAATCACACAAGTAAGACTTTAGAGATTAAAAATGATTCTCTGATCCAAAAATAGATTAGGCATGATAACATTAATTTAAAGTGTATCAAAGTTTGGGATACTTCTTGATTAGCTAACTTTATTATCTTATATTGTTATGTCAGTGTCACAATTTGATGATTTTGGTCTTCAATGTTTGCAGGATCTACCAAGCATGGTTGCTATTAAGGATGCCGATTTTTCTAGTGTTGATGCTGTTTTCTGCTGTCTGCCACATGGAACAACACAGGTTCTTACATATTTCCTTGATTTCTATGAGTTTGCTATATCAACAATTTAAACTCTTGGTTTAGTTGTCTTCACAAACTCACAACTAGAAACAGTTTACTGAATAGTTTTTGGATTTTGAACTTGCAGGAGATTATAAAAGGCCTACCAAAGAGTTTAAAGATTGTTGATCTTTCTGCTGTATGTTTAGTCATCGTGCTGCATTTTTTTTTTTTTTTTTTTTTTTTTTCTTCACTAATGATTTCTTTTTATGGATCGTGTAATAGATTTGAGAATTCAGATTTTACTCATGCAAAAGTTGTTTTTGATAATTTTGCAGGACTTCCGGCTACGGGATACATCTGAGTACAAAGAATGGTATGGTCAGGAACATAGAGCACCGGATTTGCAGGTGAGGTAATTATTTTCTTTTGCTTGGCTGTCTCTCTAACATGGCTGATTTTTTCCCTTTCTCCTCCTCTATCTCCCATCCTTCGGCCAATTCAAAGTATTTGAAACCGGAATGTTGAGTCCAAAGCTCAACATGATTTGAAGGCGCTTTAAACACTAAGGAATGCATAAACAAAACGTTTTTTGTTCGTTTTTTCTTATAGGTTAAGGTTTCTCAAAGAACTTAAGATCACTTACCTGTTTATCTGAATTTCCTGTTGAGAGTATAGCTATATGCTATTTGTTGTGTACATGAGCATTTTTTGACACCGAACTTTGTAGGAGTGTGATAAGAACCAGGAGCTGTTGGTTTACAGTAGGAGGAAGAAACGTCAGTGATTAGTGGTTGACGTGGATAGGTTTGTTGAAGAATCCATCAGAGTGCCTAATAAAAATTTTGTTTTCTGAAGTGAAAATGGGCCTCCTTATCCTGAATACTTGAGTAGTAATATGAAGTCCATGTGAGAGTCATTTTGTTTCCATGTGTTTATGTTTTTCCATTCTGCCGTAAGATTTATATCGTGGCATCAATCACATCAAACAGGAAAAGCTTGTGTTTTAACTAATTGCTCTTTTCTTGCTAACACAAGTGCTTATTTTCGGGATCCAGAGAGAAGTTGTATATGGTTTGACAGAGGTTTTCCGAGAGGAAATAAAGAATGCACGCCTAGTTGCTAATCCTGGGTGCTATCCAACATCAATTCAACTTCCCCTTGTTCCATTGATAAAGGTGTTTCTTGTAATTTTTATAGCTCATTCCAAGTTTCAATTTTTTATAAGAGTTGTGCTTCAGATTGGCTGACCAACTATTCCGATGTAAGAATGTAACAGAATGGGATTTGTTTGGTTCTTTGTTCTAAGCTTTTTCGTGATGGTGTTTTCATGTGCAGGCAAATCTCATAGAATTTAGAAACATTATCATCGACTCAAAGTCAGGTGTTAGCGGGGCAGGTTAGCATATACTCTTTCCTAATTTCAGGGTGCAAAATCCTGGTTATGCGTTCCAATATTAGTTCAGTCTATGTGTCCTTGAAATTGGTTCATTGTGCAGGCCGTGGTGCCAAGGAAGCAAATTTGTACACTGAAATAGCTGAAGGCATCTATTCTTATGGTATTACTCGACATCGTCATGGTAAGTCTTTTTAAGGGTGTAGAACTAAATATCTCCAAATGAAAATTATGTATGACTGTACAAGTCGCTTCCTTGCTGAAATGTTCTCATGTGATTTTTACAATGAATTATAGCAAAGAATTGCTGGTTTCTTTACTCAATGCATAAGTGATAAGCCAATAACCTTGGGTCTATCTTTAAATTTCAGTTCCAGAAATTGAACAGGGGTTAACAGATGCAGCAAATTCGAAGATAACCGTTAGCTTTACCCCACATCTAATGCCAATGGTAAATGTTGCACTCCAAATGTGTTTAGTAATTTTATGTTGTCCAATTTAATGGTTGCTGACATATAACTGTCTTCCTGTTGTTGTTTCTCAGAGCCGTGGTATGCAATCAACCATATATGTGGAAATGGCTTCAGGAGTAACTACTGAGGACTTGCACCATCAATTGAAGAGAGCTTATGAGGTATACCATATACCGATTTCAACTCGTTACCCTAGTTGAATACTTCAGAATTCATTAATAAATTGAAATAGAAATTGTTGCTTTGACCTTCAGAGACTAGCACTCTCTTATCCAAATAAGGTTGATATAGGAATTAGGTTTTAACAACCCTCGCACTCATAATGTTCTATCCTCTACCCCTATCAATATTTTATCTTGGTAGACCTAGAAAATACCTTGCTAATGATTGGAACGTGAAGAAGCCCGGTAAGTGGCATCAAGTGGCATTTAGCATACAAATGAATTCACGTGCCTGTATTACTCGAAGAACTATACCTTATTGCTTTTTCTAACTATACCTTATTGCTTTTTCTAACTATACCTTATTGCTTTTTCTTTCTTTTAATTTTTTTTTGTACTAAAAAAAATTTATGTTCTAATTTTGCTGCAGGATGAAGAATTTGTTATTTTACTGGAGAAGGGAGTCGTTCCTCACACTCAAAATGTTCGGGGATCTAATTACTGTGTCATAAATGTCTTTCCTGATCGAATTCCCGGTCGAGCAATAATTGTGTCTGTTGTATGTACAAGTTCCCAATACTTGGCTTTGTTTTTGTATCATATGCTTGTCTATGGCATCATAGTGACTAATTTCTTAATTGTTGGTGCAGATTGACAATCTTGTTAAGGGAGCTTCAGGCCAAGCTTTGCAGAATCTTAATCTGATGTTGGGCTTTACAGAAAGCACAGGGCTTCTTTATCAACCCTTGTTTCCTTGAAGATTTTCTTTCATCTGCCTCGAGAAGAGTAAGCTTGCCATTTGCACTAAAACCTCCTTGTTTGCTTATAGGAATCTCATTTTGCTTATAGGAATCTCATTTATTGATATTCCTATTTGATTGAGTTCATATTTTCAAGGCAAAAGGGTCTCTAGCATTTTCCATCTGTTATTAGCCTCTCTTTTGCTTTATTGGGTGCCACTTATTCTAAATTTTATCCTGCGAAAAGAAATACAAAAAAGGAAGAATATGTGCTACATGTGATGTGATGTATATTAAACAATATTCTCTATTAATGTGTTTATGGCTGATTCTTCACTGGTTTTTGCAGGTAATAATGGTAGGCGTAGAAACTGTGCAAAAATTTCGTAGTCTCTTTATTTCTCAGCTAGACAGCTGGTATTTGAGGAGGGGAAAAAACCAAACTATATCGTTTTTACCAGTTATCATTTTTGGAAATTTTGTGAGCTTATATTATAAACATTAGACAGTTAAATTTGATGTCAATTAATCTTGAATTATGATCGAACTTTTTCAGTCAGTGACATCGTTGGATTTCCTTGTTTTGGTTTGACTATTATGCTAATTGACATAAAAAGCCAATTCATTATCCCTTTATTTTTTAAATTACTATTATTGATAGAGCGTTTAATCCTTCTTAACTGCTGATATGCTTGGTGGGGCGCTTGATAAATTTGCATTCATCAAGCTCATGGTTTTTAATTTCTAGTAACTTGCTCTTCAGTTGCTCAGCTTACTATGTTTGATAGATAAGAAGCATTCATGTCACCAAAAGTTCAAATTATATACCTTATTTTGCTTTGTGCAACCAAGTACTCAGACATTACATAATACCTGGAAAGTAAATAAAATTATTTGAGAATTCTATGGACTATGGTAGGGTAGAACATATATCTTACCAGTAGGGTTCATTTGAACCGTGGCATTTGTATTAAGCTTTCTCAATTACCCTTATATGTTGATGAGATTTTAATTAGATTTGGTCTACGAGATTTTAACTAGATTTTAGACCACCTCCAATGAAAATGTCAATGCTAATGTTATATTTTCTTTTAAAAAGATGTGAAATAATATATTTAATGTGGCATTCTATTTAATGAGATTTTAACTAGATCTCAGACCATCTCTGGTGCAAGTGTCAATGCTAATACTATATCTAAGTGTGAAAGTTGTGCTATTATTTTGTGTCCTGACACATAATGCTATGTCAAATGCCATATTACTTTTTGTTTTAATTATGAAGTTTTGAAACTTGTAAAAGTACCCCTTTTATTATTAAAATAATTTAAAAAGAACAATATTGTAATGATTAAATAATGTAAATGAAAAAGTTAATATGTTAACCAATTGTAATCAAATGTTAAATTTTTTATTTGTTAGACTTGGTGTCAAAAATACCACCAAGCATATGTTAAATTTAACAAAGAATAACAAGAGTGATTTTTATCGTTCAAATACCAAATTTTGATATTGACATAACAATTTAACATTATATTGAAATGTCTTAACGTTTTTTGCACCGTTCCTACCATTAAAAAACTCTTAAAAATATTAAATTTAAGTTAATTATATTGTGGTTGTTGAGTTGTCTGAACAATAATTCTAGACTTCTTTGAGATTGAATACTTGAATTTCCCCCACCTTCAAATTTAAAAAGAAAGTCCACTTATTGCATGCTTAGAAAAGAAAATTGTATAGTTTATATTATTATTATTATGTTTCAAATTTTTTCTAAAAATAAAATAAATAAAATAAAGTCCATTATACTTATGGATAACATATAATATATGGAGTGTATAAAATCACAAATTATTATTGTAAATGAAATGTCTTAATTTTCAGTAAAAATTAAAACAAAATATCTATTTTTTTAAAAAAAAAAAAATCAAATTTGAGTAAAAAATGATATGGCAAAAAATCCTTTTATATCCTTCTTTTTTCTTTTCTTTTTTGTCGGAATTACTTTTTCATATTAACAACATGGGGCGACACATGGAAGCTTACCGTGAGGAAAACAGCAGCAAATAGTGGTTCAACCCCCTAAACCCTCGATTCGCTCCCTTTGAACTCGTAGAAAGAAATCGGTGTATCAGTATCTTATCTTCCATGGCGGTTCTTTATCAAAGCTATCTTCTACATTTTTCTTTCTCTTTCTTTTGAAAATCGCTCAAATCATTCTCTCCAATGGCGACGCTTTATTCCTCTCACTTGTTATCTGCATCCTCTCCCTCCATGAAGATGGCGCTCAACACCCGTCCCCCTCTTTTCCCAGGCTTTAAGGTAAGCCTTGTAATTGAATCTTTATCCAAAATTTCATCTTAATTTATTATGTAATTCTTGTTTCTATGTATGAAATTCTTCAAGTTTGTTCACCGGATTTTAATCTTGTCGTTTGTTTTCAATTTTCTTCTTGTTCGGAAATCTTTTCCCCGTAAAATGTGTTTGGTTACCGAGAAAAACTAAACCTTAAATCAATTCGTGGAACCAAAAATTTAATGCATCATCAAACCTTTTTCCAAGCGTGTGGGGAAAGCAGTGCTTGTATAGCTGAGAGTTTTTTAAAAAAAAAAAAAAAATAGAAAGAGAAAAAAAAGAAAGAAACTGTTGATATTCAACTTACTACAGAATGTGCAATGTGGCATTGCATATGAAGTAGATTCTGATTTATATTGCCTATATAGTAGTTCTTGAGCTGTCTTGGGACTTCTTTATTTATTTATTTTTTTTATTTTTATTTTTCACTATCTTGTTTAGGCAAATTTGATGCTAGAAGTTTGATTTAGTAGGCCTCATGGTGGCATTTCTTGTCATTCTTATTTCGTCACATCACTAGTTGAATTTTTTTTTTTTTTGGCTTAAAGATGCGAAAGGGAATCGTCTCTACTTTGCAAGGAATGTGGTATAGATTTGGTTTTAAATCGCTCGCTGATGTGAATAAGAATTCTGATTTATATTGCGTTATTGCTTATTTATTGGTTTTAGGTGTCTTGAAAGTTCTGTATGTTAGCTTAATCTGTGTAGGCGATTTGATGCTTGAGGTTTGACTTAGTTGGCAATATGAAGGCATTTCTTGTCAATTTTTTTCGTCACATTGCTAAATGAATTTTCAATTTGGATTTTAGGAAGGATTGTCACAACGTATTAAAGAATCCGGCTGCAGTTTTGGTTTTAAATCATATGGGTTAGTTCAGAATCCTGGACCCAATATCTTTTGCGCAATAAATATGGCTGCTGGGCGGTCAAACGACCCCGAGAAGACGAACTTGGATCACCTGATGGACAAGGCAAGGAAATTGTGGGAGAGTTCTCCTCAGCCAGTGAAGAGTTTTCCTTGGAACAGAACACTAGACAACTTCATTCAACTTACCCTTGACCTTATCTTGGCAGTTGTCAAATACCTATCTGTTCCTTTACTTGTAGTGACCTCCCTTAGTGAGATGTCCTACTGTGCACATGAAAGGAAGCTGAAACTTGTCCCTTTTCCAATATTCCTCGGGATCGCTGTTGCCGGAGTCTTGAGGCAAACAGCCTTGGATATTTCTCCACTTCTCAAGGTATGATGTTTAGTAAGAATCAAATAGCTATTCAGTTTACTTTATCCAGAACTTATAGTTTGCATGCACATTGCATGGAAATTAGTTTTCGGCAATATATTGCGACATTTCCCACGTTCAATACGAGGTGGCATGATTTGGTGCTTAAGTGGTCTCAACTAAGTCCGCACATATGGCAGAAAGATTTTGAATGTTGCTTTTCCCCCCAAATTTTGGATATTAATGGTGGTGCTTTGAGAAGCTTCTGGTTTTGCTCTAGTTGATAGATTTTACATTTGCACTTTGAAGATCTCTGAAATTTTTACTTGCTACTGCATTTTTTCCTAGATGATATCATTTATCTTTTTAAATGACCGATTTTAATAGCTTGCCCTGTAGATCTAATAATTACTGGAATATTATTAGCAATAACAGAGGAGTCGGACTCAGTTCTTAGAATTATGTTCCTTAGAGCTGCCTACACTTTTTTAGTTCCTCTTGTCAGCATTATTGAAAGACCGAAAAAAAAATGGACTCGGATAACTTTTTGGCTTGATTGCAGGATGCAGAAGTTCCTTGGCATCTGATTTGCATTGCTACTTTCTTCACATTGCTCAAATTACCAGGTCCATACTACCCTTACTGGGGGCGCATATTCATCCCCCATTTTGCCAATGGGGGCTTGTTTAGGACTCTGTGGTTTGCTTTACTGTGGTACAGAAGACCCCAAAAGGCATCAAGAACAACATTGTCACATGATTCAGAAGAAAAGTCTTAATTCTTTCAGACAAAATATGAACAGGTATCGTCACCTCTACCAGGAGCTCCATTTTTTAATGCCACTACCGAGCATACTTTGTACCTGCTGATAGACTAGCTGATCTTATCACTGTCACATCAATTTGTGGACTCCATCAGTTATTAAGATCGTAGATTTGTAGTTAGAAACGATATTTGTATGCATCATTATTTTTGCTTTGCTTCACAGTTATGCATCTCCATTTCGGGTAATTGACTCAAAAGAAGATTCAAGTGATTGAACAATCAAAGTCATGCATCTACAAGCTTGGGAGTAGCTCTGAGTAGAACACTTGAAGAGTTGTGCTTGGGACGTGTTTGCTGGTTTTGAAATTGCTGACTAACAATCTAATCATTTCATTGCTCCAATGCAGTGTTAAAAGGTTGGGGCACAAACAGGCGTTTGCATATTTTTGTTTAGGTACAGAATTGTAGTCATACCATTGTGGTGCTTTGGAAAAACTAGAATGAATACTTTGGCTTATAAAATTTCTTGCATATCATCAAATATAATACAGTTTTGAGTAGAATTCAGTTCATTTTCTGTGACGATCATTTGCGTATTGTTTATCACTTGCCTACTATAATATACCAGTTGTCTCTGAGATAAGTGAATCCATAAGGACTTAATCATCCGCGTTCCAAAAATAAATAAATAAATAAATAAAAGTATAATGGAGCCACCGGTAGGACTATTAGTCCTTGAACTTTCATCATAATAGCAGTTTGGTCCTTAACATTTTTATGGTCGATTAGTCCCTGCAATTTTATTGTTTTACAGCTTTGGTCCCTGGCCTTAAAATTCGTGAAATTTTTTGAAATTTACCATAGGTAATTACATGTTCATTGCATTGTAATGCCTATGGTTAGATTTTGGATAGAAGATCTTTGAGCATGTATGTTGTCTCAAATTTCAATCTCTACTCTTCACCTAGAGCTGTAAATTTGGGTCTTGTTAAACAGGCTGATTTGAGGCCCACTACTATTGGCCCGGACTTGACTTGGCCCAACTCTAAATTTTTTGAGCTTAGAGTCAGGTTGGGCCGATCCTTTTTCTTTTAAGAGTGGGACCGGCCTAGCTCAAATATTATATTTTTAAAGATTTTTTTTTAAATGCTTTATAAAATTTTAGGTTGGATCGGATTGGCTCTAAACTTTTTAGGTTTTTTAAGGCCGGTTCAACCCGGTCTAAAATTTCTTTTTGGGCCGTCAGGTCTTGGCCGGGTCAGGCTGGACAGTCTAAACTTACACCTCTATCTCTACCTTACGAATGAGCATCACGACTAGATAAGTGTTTCTATTAAAGTTTTGATAGGGATCATTTATTTAGAATACTTTGCATAGGATTTTTGAGTCTATCAGTCCCTACAATTTAAAAAGTGATAATTTGAGTTTTAAACTTTGTTTTAGTTGACTGTATTTATACTTAATATTTTGAATTCGATAAATTTTATTCCTCATGCTAAAAATTCACGACAATGGTGAATAAGTTAGGCAACAGTCATATATCAATCGCGTAATAACTTAAAATTACATAAAAATAAATAAATCATTCGTAATAGAAAATGCTCTAATTTTCAAGAGTTTTCAAAGGGAAAAAACAATATTTTGCATTTTATTGTGATTAATTATATAAAATTTCATGTTTTCAAGTGTTAGCATATATTTTTTAATTAGAATTTAAATATCTATCGTCAATTTTATGATTAAGGACCAAAACTGTTAAAAAAAATCAGGAATTAATTGGCCAAAAATGAAATTTAGAGACAGATTGTCATAATAGTAGAGCCTGTTTAATTTACTGATTTAAATTTTTAATATGAATTGAGATGTAATTTTATATAAGAATTTTTTATAATAAAAAATTAAATATAACTATTTTTAAAATTTTTTTACTATAATAAATTTAAATTGGTGAAATGAACGGGCATCAATAGTCATGGCCTAACAATGCCAAAAAAGTCAAAATTAAAACTTGAGAAACGACGTCGTAAGAAGGACTATTCAAGCCCTATGTAATCCTTTCATGAAATCCGTTTCCCTCCTCTCGCTTCCTCTCCCAGTCCCTCCCTCCCCCTCTCCCTGTCTTCTCGTCGGTGACGACTCGCTGAGTTGACCGATTCGACCGCCATGAAAGAGGACCAAGAGGAACACCACCACCAAGAAGAAGAAGAACAAGCCGGCTCCGAAACCACCACGGACACTACCACGAAGCGGAAGCTCGAGGACAACATCCTTCTCGCCAAGCAGAAAGCTCAAGAAATCGCCGCTCGACTCGTCAGCAATGCCGAGTCAAAGCGCCCTCGACTCGCCGACGACGACTCGCCTGAACCCGCTTTTCACTCCAACTCCGCCTCCAACCCTCCCTTTCCCGGTAAATTTGTCCATTTCCCGCTAAAAAAAATACTTGAGATTTTTCTAGGGATTTGGCCTTCTGGAAATTCTAGTTTCTGGTCATTTGCACCAACGAATTTATGGTGTTTGTAGAAAAACGAACTAAGAGAGGTTAGCCCTAGCTTTAATGGAGCTGAGCCGTGGGCTTTTGGAGTACTCATTCACAGGGAAAATACTTGGCCTTGGGTCGTTTACTCTTTTCAGATTTGGTTTTGCGTTTTTAACATTATCTTTCGTTGCTTTCTACTTTCTGAAAAGTAATAAGTTAGCCATTTTATTATTATTTATGGGGCTAAAGCGAGTATAAAGTTGCAAATGATTAAAAAAGATTTTAGTTGAATTTGTAATTTTGTTTTGTTTTATTTCATTTAACTTTGTTTTTGTGTTCTCATTGGGTTAGAGTGGTCGGAAGAGTTTCATAATTTATGGTTTGCAAATGATTAGAAAAGATTTTAGTTGATTTCTTTTTTTAGTTTGGCTTGTTTTCTAAATGTCAACGCTTAGATTTGCTTGTATATCAATTCCTTGGATCGACTTAAAGGAATGAGAATGGAATCATCAAGAGTGCATTTGGTAGATAGATCTAGAATTATGATTCTAGATCTTTGTTTAAAATCAGTGTTTGTTTATAATGATTTAGAATTATGATTCTGAATTTTGATTTGGATGATTCTGAATCATGATTTGAAATTTGATGTGATGTTTTAAATTAGCTCAAATTATAATTTTAAAACCACCCCTCCTTGATTCATGGTGATTCAAACTCATAATTCTGAATCATGGTTTCAGAATTATGATTTAAACCCAAAATCATGAATCATGATTAGAATCACACTGATTTAAACCCTCGTACCAAACGAACCTTAATTCACTTTTTAATGTTTACTTATCTACTAGGAAGCGGAATAAGAAATGATCCAATTCCTCTTTTTAGTAATCTTGTCAATGTAATTACTAAACATGTCGTTTCTCGTAATTAAAAATAGACGCGACATGAGGAAGGGTTTAGAGATGTCAAACGTGCTGTGCTGGGCCGGCACGACACGTCCGACCCCATGCCCGTGGCGAGCCTGGGCTGTGCCTGGCACGGTCCTGCACAGTGTCGGGTCGTGCCAGGGCTTGGTCTGAGAAAAAAATCTCAGGCCCGGTCCAGGCCCACGGCCCTAGTCCATAAAGGGTCAGGGTCGGGCCTGGGCCCAAGCCCTTCACGGGCTGGCCCTGGCCCTTGTAATTTTTTTTTCAAAATTTAATTAAAAAAAACGAAAATATATCATGTCTCCAAAAGATGTGATTTTATTGAATTGAGATAATACGAATAAGTACATATAAATGACTACCTCGTTAAAAGCCTTATCAAGTAAAATCTGTGGGGAGATCGGGACAAAACTTTAGCGAAGGAAAAAAGAGTGCAGTAGGAATAGTAAATTACAACCTAAGTGCTTCTAGAAGATTCTGTTATTTCTAAGTTAGAAAAATAGTTTTGCATTGAATCATCTATGTGTTATTTTTTTCGTCTTCTGGTATCTTCCCAGTTTTTAACGTACATTAGCCCCTCAAAGATATCTAGATGAATTCTGCTTATCTTCTCATCAAGAATTCGGTTGCTTGCACTAAATGCTTGCTCCGATGCTATCGCTGACACTAGATTTGTCAGAATGTCACGAGCTATTACGAATAGTGTTGGAAAACGATCAGTCTTGCTCTTCCACTACTGTAAGATGTCTAGTTTGTCGTCATCGATTACAAAATTTGCTTCAAAATATTTTATCAGTTCGGTAGACACTTGTGTTGATGAAAATCCTGTCGTTTTCTCTTTCTTCTTCAAGAAACTCCACGACTATCTTTTAGGCCCTAAATTGCTAATTGACGCCGAAGTTTCCTGTTCTTTTTGACTTGTGTTGTATTTTATTTCATACAAACTAAATACCTTTTCTAATATTTTTCTAGTATCAGTAATAGTTAGTTGCATATCAATACCTAAATTTTCTACTGTAGCAGTCATAAAAGATTCAGTCATATCCACTTTGCACTTAGAATCTAAAATGGTTGCTAATGCATATAACATAAGGCAACCTGACCAATAATTTTTAAATTTAGTTTCCATTAGCTTAATTATGTCTCTAAAAAGTATTGTATCCTTATAATAAGAAAATGTTTCTGAAATATTAAATAGTTGATCTAAAGCTAAATATGCAGTAGGATAATAAATTCCGGAAAGTAATTTAGTAACATTATAAAAAACTTCTAAAAATTTTAAAAAATACTCACCAATCTGTCAATCTGTATCAAAAATTAAGTTGATCGTTCTTACTGTTTACATACGTTGTGATGAGTTGTGAATTCAAGAGTGCAACCTTCAACCTTAAATAGGTGCAATTTCATCTATGTCTCACGTTAATTGAGAACTTTCTTAGGCGCATCTGACTGTTCTTGAAATATTGTTTGAATTCTTAGAGTCGAGCTCCAGAACTAAATATGAAGTATAAAGATTCTCTAATATTTATTAGATTAGCTGAAATATGTTCAATTCCTACCTGAACTATTAAATTGATTATGTGACATGCACACCGTCGATGAAATTTTTTTCCCTCAAACGCCGATTTCAAACTATGTTTAAACATGTTAATTGCAGTTGTGTTAGTTAATGCATTATCAAAGTAATAGTTAAAACTTATTTTATATCCCATAAAACTAAAAAATTTTCATTATTGTATCAAAAATAACTGATGTGTTATGAGGATATGGACATAAACAAAAACTTTTTTTTAAAAAAAAAAAACTCATTCATCATCAACATAATGCGCCGTGATGCATAAATATCCAGTTTTATTACACCTCTCCCATAGATCAGAAGTACAAGATACAATAGAATTAAAAGTCCTAAAATTATTAACAAGAGATGTCTCATTGCATAAAATACTTTCATGCAATCAAAATAAGTTGTGTTTCTACTTATCCGTTTAAATTGTGGGCAGAAGACCGTCTGTATGAATTCTTCGAACGACGCATTATTTGCAAAAGAAAGAGGTAATTCAACACTAGTTAGAAATTTAGCTAGTGCCTCACGAGCATGTTGTGCATCGTATGTAAAATTTTACAACTCTTGTGATGTGAGTGATAGTGCTTGTTGGCGGGAGTCCACACTCTCACCTTAGTGCAATTGTAGACATAGTTTCTATTGTCTATCCAGATTACCAGTACCCTCACATTTTTTATTAAAAAAGTGTTTTTTACAATACTTACATACTGCACGAATTTTCATTTAACCTGTTTTTGGATTTGGTCGAGGCTCCTTTGTGAATTGCTGCCATGCAGGAGAAGTTCACGGTCTTTTTTTCCTGGTGCGTTATCCAACTTTCTCGTTGTGCACTGAAACATTATCAACCGGGGCATTTTCTGGTTCAGTGGGAGTGGGGTTGGGAGGCATCATTTCATCCTTGAAAAATGGCTTGTTACCAAGCTCAAAAAGAGCAGTTAAATCAGGGAAGTTTGATGCGACCATTTTTTTGAAAATTGATTGAACTTAAACTTTGTAAATGAAAGAACAAGAAAATAAGTGATCGTGAGAAAAAAGTTTAGAATTAAAATCAAAGAGACAAGATGAGAGCTAGAATAAGAGTGGGATGAGAAGTTGAGAGTGAATGTTGTGTGGGATTTATGGTAGAATTAAGGGGTATTTATAGAAAATTTTTAGGGGTTTTTTTGGATTGTGACCGTTGGGCCCGTGAAGGGCCAACGATCACAATCTGAACGGGCTTTAGGATGTTTCGCGGGCCTGGGCCGGGCCGAACAAGGGCTGAATCCGGGCTTGGGCCGAACTGGGCTTGGGCCAGGCGGTGGGCCTTCACAGGCTTGGGCTGCGAGCTGAGAAGTCGAGGCCCAGCCCTAGCCCATCAAACGTGCCAGGCTAGCACGGCCTTTGACAGTACCGTACCGGGCCGTGCCGGATCCGGCACTGTTACGGATTGGGCCGGGCCGTCCATGACAACTCTAGGTGGATTCAGTATTATTTATAGAACTTGAGAAGGTTACGTAAGTAAATTTGGTGTTCATCAAGACGTGACTTTTTTTTTTCATTTTCTATATGTATTGATACTCTATTTCTTATTTTGTAAGTAAACATATGATTAGATAAAAACAGTCATCCTTTTACGTTTCCCATTTATGTGAAGGAAACATGTGATACAGAATCGAATATGAATCTAAGGTATTTTTTTTTATTTAAAAAAAAGGCCATTTTTCTTAAAGAAACAGATAAAAAAGAGCATTAACCTTTTTCTTTTTTCAATCTTATTCACAGTAAACACGACCTTAAATATACGCGATACACCCGTAAATGTAAACCGCCTTATGCACCCGGCATTGTGATACTTTGGTTAAGAAAAAGGACGGGAGTTGGCGTTTCTGCGTGGATTATAGAGTTTTGAATCGCGCTATCGTCCCTGACCGGTCCCTATTCCGGTAATAGACGAATTATTGGATGTGTTGCATGGGGCGAAGATCTTTTTGAAGTTGGATCTTCGTTCGGGGTATCACCAAATTAGGGTGTGCGCCGAAGATGTGCCCAAAACAGCATTTAGAACCCACGAAGGGCACTATGAATTATTGGTAATGTCGTTTGGTTTGACAAACGCACCTGCCACTTTTCAGGCTCTAATGAATGAAGTGTTTAAGTGCTTCCTGCGGAAGTTTGTGTTGGTGTTTTTTGACGACATCTTGATTTATAGTGTGACCTTGGGAGAGCACGTGGAGCACTTGTTTCAGGTCTTTGAGTTGCTACGGCAGCATAGTTTGAGAGTTAATGACAAAAAATGTTGCTTTGGCCAGTCTTCACTAGAGTATTTGGGGCACATTATTTCAACAGAGGGAGTGGCGGCTGATGAGCGGAAGATTGAAGCAATGTTGAATTGGCTAGCACCCAAAACACTGCGGGAGTTGCGGGGTTTCTTGGATTTCTCCGGTTATAACTGTAAGTTTGTCAAGAATTATGGGATGGTGGCTAGTCCTTTGACTAATCAACTCAAAAAAGATCAGTTTGGGTGGAATCAAGCGACGGAGGAGTCGTTTGTGGCCTTGAAGAAGGCTATGACTACAGTTCCGGTGTTGGCTTTACCGGATTTTTCTCAGCCTTTTGTGGTTGAGACGAATGCTTCCAGCCATGGGTTAGGAGCAATGCTAATGCAGAATGGCCGACAAATTGCCTTTTACAGCCATGTTTTGTCCTCTCGAGGCAGGGCACATTCAATTTACGAGCATGAGTTGATGGCAATCGTCTTGGCTGTGCAGAAGTGGCGACCTTATTTGCTTGGAAGGCGTTTTATCGTTCGCACTGACCAACAGAGCTTGAAATTTCTGTTAGAACAGTGGCTGATCAGTACTAAGCACCAAAAATGGGTTACTAAATTGTTGGGGTATGACTTTGACATCCAATACCGGCCGGGGATGGAAAACAAGGCCGCTGATGCGCTTTCTCACGTGGAAGGGATGTCTTCTTTATGCACGTTATTGTTTGTACAGGGTTTGGACTATGGGGAGCTACAGCAACAGGTGCTGTCGGATTCCCGGCTGTTGGGAGTTTATCAGGCTTTGTTACATGGGGACTCCAGGTATCTTGGTTTTTCGTTGGAGCAAGGTCGGCTCTTGTACAAAGGCCGGCTAGTCCTTGCCAAGTCTTCTCCGTTTGTTGCCACCTTATTAAAGGAGGCGCATGATGGTCCGGTTGGCGGGCATTCAGGGGTGTTCAAAACTTACCGCTGCTTAGCCTCCTCTTGGTATTGGGTAGGCATGTTCAAGGAAATTAAGGAGTATGTTGGTCGCTGTACGGTTTGTCAGCACAACAAGCATTCCAATTTGTTACCCGCGGGGCTTTTGTAACCTCTCCCAATTCCGGATCAGATTTGGGAGGATTTGTCCATGGATTTTATTGAAGGCCTTCCTAAGTCTGAAAGCTATGATACTATCTTGGTTGTGGTGGATAGATTAAGTATGCCCATTTCTTGGCACTTCGTCACCTTTTACAGCTCTGGCTGTGGTCCATTTGTTCATGCGGGAGGTGGTTCGCTTGCATGGGATTCCCCGTTCTATTGTGTCAGACCGCGACAAGGTTTTCTTAAGCGGTTTCTGGACTGAGTTGTTTCGTCTGCACGAGACATCACTCAAGCGTAGTACCGCATATCACCCTTAGACAGACTGACAGTCAGAGGTGGTCAACTAATGTGTCGAGACGTATTTGCGTTGTTTTGCGTCTGGCAAACCTCGCCAATGGATACGTTGGCTGGCTTGGGCTGAGTGCTGGCATAATACATTGTACCATTCTGCGGCTCATACTACACCCTTTCATGTGGTGCATGACCGAGATCCTCCACCCTTGATCTGGTTTGGTTCTGGTAAGACAGCGGTGGCGTCGCTTGAACGTCAGTTGGAGGACAGAGATGCTGCTTTGGATGAACTGAAATTACACTTGTTACGGGCACAGGACAAGATGAAGGGTGTAGTCGATGGCAAGAGGCGGGATGTTGAGTTTTTGGTGGGTGACTTGGTGTTTCTCAAGTTGCGTCCTTACCGGAAACTATCGTTGTCTCATCGCAGAAATGAGAAGTTGGCTCCCTGCTTCTTTGGCCCTTATGAGTTGACATAGCGGATTGGTAAGGTGGCTTACTGTTTGCGGCTGCCTAAGTCGGCCCGTATTCACCTGGTTTTCCATGTTTCCCAACTCAAGCGTTGTTTGAGATTTGCTGAGGCCTCTCAGGAGCTTCCTACTCAGCTTACCGCAGACATGGAAATGTTGATGGAACCAGCAGTAGTTTTAGGTGTTTGCCAGCCTAAGGAGGGTAGAGGGGGTGAGGTGGAGGTGTTGATTCATTGGCAGGGGATGCCCGTTTTTGATGCTACATTGGAGTCCTTTTCGACTATTCAACACCATTTTCCCTCTTTTCACCTTGAGGACAAGGTGCAGGTTTGGGCGGCGGGTAATGATAGGCCACCGGTGCATTTTACTTATGTGAGGAGAAATAAAAGGCAGGGGCAAAATGGATATTCTGCGGCAGGGCTGCCTATTGTAGAATGAGTGGGATGTAGGAGTAACTGTTTTGGGCGGGAAATAAGGGGATATATAGGAGTGGAAGCAGAAGAGAGATTTTTAGAGAATTGTATAGTGAGTAATTGGAGTGTCCAGGTCTCTCGAAAACCTTTGTGTGTGTAAGTGTTCGGAAAGAATCCTATTCCATCTTCTGATTGTTTGTTCAATTCAATAATTCTTGCATAATCGAATCTTACTTTGGATTCATCTTCGATTCTGTATCAAAATGCTCTAAGATTCTCATGTTTGCTAACTGCTAAGCAGATTCTGAGAGTTTCTGCTATATGTATTTTCTTGAAAAAAGAAAAATCACCTCATTATGGTGAAGAAATTTGCTTGTTGATCACTGCTTAGTTTTATAGTCCTCTTCTTGGTCGTTTGGCCGCTTCAGATTTCTGGTTTTTATCACCAAATTATGGAGGTTTATACACTCCAAATACCTGAAGAATCTCATTAAAAATAAAAGGAAAGAAAAAAAAAAAAAAAAAAAAAAGCGTATCACATTATGTGGAAAATCATTTTTTGTCAGTACTTTGAATAAAACCAGTAAATCCTCAAACATTCATTCATATACAAACATGTTCTATGATTACGTAAGTTACTTACTAGCTGACTGCTGTTTTCTGACTTGCTACTTGGTTCAGTTTCTTTTGTCGCTCAAACAGGACAAACAAGCAAGAAAATAAGTATTCCAAATGGAAAGGTACTTGATCGTTATTTTTGCTTCGATTTTTCATTATTGGCATGACACTGGCAATTGGTAGAATTTATCTCCTTGAAATTCTACTTTACAGGTTGGGCTGATTATTGGGAAAGGAGGGGAAACAATTAAATACTTACAAAATCAGTCAGGAGCGAAGATTCAGATAACTAAGGACTTAGAAGCTGATCCCTATTCACTGACAAGAGAGGTGGAATTGACGGGGACATCAGAACAGATTAGTAGGGCAGAACAACTTATAAATGATGTAATAGCACAGGTACAGTAAAACTTTGTGCGTTGATGTCATTGTTTGATGATTCAAAAGGTTTGCTAGCTACAATTTGGTCGACACGTTGTTGGAACAGACAGAAGCAGGGGGCTCTGCTCCATCTGCAAAACAGGATGCTCCATCTGCAAAACAGGATGCAAACCCAGTTCAACCTGGTGCAGAACAGTTTGTCATGAAAGTTCCAAACAATAAGGTAAATCTTTTGCGTTTTCTTCATGTTTGTTGACGATAAGACTAGTGAACTAAATTCACTTTGATGATGATTGTAGGTTGCTCTGCTCATTGGAAAGGGGGGTGAGACCATAAGGAATATGCAGAGCAGGTCAGGCGCTCGTATGCAGGTTGGAAGTCTAATTATACCCCTTTTGTTTGTTATCTGATATTCTGATTAGAATTGTCTAATCCACATTTTCTTTTAATACCAACTTACTCAAGTGCTTGGAATTATATGATATAGCAGGATCTACAGCTTAATTAGATACCTAAATACCGAAAGTATACCTCTGGACTCTAATTGCCTAAGTTTGAATATACTTGGTTTTCTCTGGGTTTATAGTTATACGAATTCTGTTTTTTTGACACTGGGATTTTAGTTATATCATATATGAAATATGAGTTGAAGGCGGGCCTTGGCACCGTGGTGGGAGCACTTGCGTTTGCACCCGGGGTCGAAGGTTCAAATCCCGGAAACAGCCTCTCCTTCAGGGGTTAAGGCCGCGTACATATGGGATTGAGCTTTCTCCCGAGCTTGTCATAGTACGGGAGCCTCTTTGGCACTGAGGTCCGCCTTTTTTATATATGAAATATGAGTTATTAAGTGGAGCAAATTTTGGAAGCCAATCATCCCATTTCATGTATTATTTGGCTCCTCTCGTTTATGTATTTTTTTCACGTGTATTCTTCCCTTCAGATTGTACCATTGCACCTTCCTCCTGGTGATACATCAACAGAGAGAACTGTATACATTGATGGCTTGAAAGAGCAAATTGAGTCAGCTAAGGAATTGATCAATGAAGTACTCAGTGGGGTGAGTCATCCATGTTCTATTGGATTTTATTTTTTCTGTTAGTTTTTCAGTTTATCCTTCAGTTTCTTGTATTCAACAATTGTATCACTATTGATCTAACTTTTCTCGTCTTGACTCTCAACTTTGGACTTCTTCAATGCATCTGCAAACCACATTTTCTCTTGCATTTATGGATAGACTGAAAACATTTCTGCTCTTTGCTTGAGATTAACTGTTTTCTGATGTCGTAGGTTAATGTTTTCTTTTTTAACCTTACTCATTCTGATTTGAGACTATTTTAGATACCTTAACTGGACACATGTCCACAAACTTGTTTTATTGTTGATTTTGTTTAGAAGCATCTAGTTATTTATTTTACCTAATTGGTACTGATCCCTGCAGAAACGCTTGGTAAATCCATCTGGTGCAAATAGCTACATGCAGCCGGCTTATGCAGGAGCTGCAAATTGGGGTGCGCCAGGACAACCTCCAATGCAACAACAGCCTCAGTACGGGTACACACAACCTGGAAGCTATGGTCAACCTCCCCCACCTGCCTCTTACTATAGTAACCATCCCACCTCGGTAGCAGCTTGGGATCCGTCTCACCAAGCAACCCTCTCTCAACAACCTCAGCAAAGCACTGGATATGATTATTACGGACAACAAACTCAGGTTGGTTTAGCTCCGTCAAATCCTAGCTACAGCTACAACCAGACACTTCCCGACAGCCACAGTTATGGCCAGAGCTACTCTCAGCAACCATCAAATTATGGACAACCCATCTCAAGTCAGGTTCCAGTTCCCAATCAGCCGAACCCATATGTTAGCTCAGAATATGGGGCACCTCCACCGTCATCAAACCTGGATGGAACGTCTTCGTCTCAAACTATGCAGCCGTCATCTGCTTACCCATATGCTCACAGCCAGACAATTGATAATTCTCATGCTGGCTACTGGGCTTACTCGAGCAGCACAAGCCAACCACCAGCTCAGCCATTTTATGATCAAACAGGTTATTACCAGACAATGTATGGAAGTCAGCAGGCACAGGTCCCTTCTGCAGTGCCGCACTCCGGATATGGAGAAGATGGGTATCCTTCTCAGTCAGCCTCTGCACCAACCGATTATGATCAAGCAACCAGTCCTGCTCAAGGTGGGCAACAGCCGGAGCAACAGCCTCAAGAACAGCTAGCAACAAATGGAATTGCACACTCATCAGTCAATGGAGCTCAAAGAGCTGCTGGTGGGAATTAAGATGAGATGGCTTAGCGACTGCTGTGCCGGAAAACGCCGTTGCTCAAAGCTAAAGTTGGAGCGAGCTTGGTGTTCTCCTCGTACTATTTCATTCTGTGATTGAAATTTTTTTCGTTATTCTCATATACCTTTTTTTTGTCTGAAACTGTTACATAAGCCTTGGGACTTTTTTATCTCACATTACAAAAGCCAGTACCTGATTGTGTTCTGATTGCTGAGACTTGCTTGTGAAGAATCAAAAGCTGAATTGTATTAAAGGCGCTTCGACTAGAAGTAAAGAAATTTAAAAAGGAGCAACCTCATTTGTACTTTTTTTTTTCTTTACACTTAATTTTGTGGTTATATAATTGGAGTGGATATCCATAGGCAAAATGCTGCAATCTGACCTCTTTTTTGCATTTGCTGTGATGGCCTGAATTAATTTCGAGTACTACATGGTTAACCAGCTACCTGTGCGTTCCAATGTGATTGTTCTATGAATGCAATCATACAAAAAAGTTAATAGTCAATGACCACTAGGTCAAACAATATGAGATAGAGAAGGGTGAATTTGGATATGGAAAGGTGCGCGGATTCAATCCCATTTTGCATAAAAAGATAAAACACAAAAAAGCTAATAGATTATGTGCATGTGTATTGCATAAATGAAACGTCTATACCACATCACCCTAATTTATCTAGAGATTAGACAAAGCAAAGTGCTGGAGGATCAGAATCGAGCTTATTTTTAAGTCCGAGTCCGTCTAAATAGTTGGGAGACACAAATGGCTTCAGCTTATGGTACAATTTTTAGTAACGGTTTAACACATCGCCGGGGAGATGGGAACAAGAACAATACATAACTCCACTTAATAGAAGAAGCATGTCAACTAATAGGAGAAACGACAATCTGAAAGTTGGATTCTCAGCAACTTATTTTGCAACAGCGAACCAAAGAATCCTTCAGTACAATGAAACAGAGCCCCGTACTTGTTTTCACTTATCCCAACACTTTGATACAGAAGATGCAGACTTTGATACAGAAGATGCAGTTAACATTTTTGGTCCAAGACTCTTGCCCTTGCCTTCCTTGCAATCACATTGCATAAACTATTTCTCCACTGCTGTCAATGTCCAAGTCAGGATCCGTCTCAAGATCTTCCTCCATGTCGTCGTCGATGTCCAGGTTAAGATACTGGTTGGGACTGTTGGCTCCAGCTGCAGGTATGGTGGCCTCAGAGATGATCAGCATTATTTCATCAATGCTTTGCATGGGTTGATCGGCCTCGCCAAACTGGTTGTTCATTGTCTTTTCATCCATGAGATCTGCTGGAAGATTCTTCAGAAACCACTCGTGGTTCCTAATCTCAGGAATGGTTATCCTCTGTTGCAAAGTAATATGCGATGAAAACCCATATTAGGAGGTCAATCCTTCTGTTTCAAACTTTAATAGGAATCCTACTCTGCATAACAAGTGTTGGCATTTCGAAGCTCATTTTGAAATTACATGCAAACGAGGAATCACGGGAAAGAAATTGGGATGAGAGATAAACTTGTATTATTCAGAATGCAATAAGTAGAATGGCAATCCAAGTGTAGCATAAGGATTTCACTGACCTGTGCAGGGTCCGCTACGAAAATCCTGGAGATCAAATGGCGGCACTCCGGAGATATATGAACGTAGTCGGGAACTGAATACTGGACTTTTAATATTCTCTGCATGATACAGAAATCGATAAATTCAAGTAATGCAGTAAAGCAACACATGTGAAAGTAATGAGGTGTTAAAACTTACATGTATTGTCTTGCGGAAATTTTTAGGCTCCTCCGGGTCCTCAAAAGGGTATGCACCCACCAACATGACATATAAGGTCACCCCACATGACCAAACATCAGCAATCTGGTCGGCAGACAAAAAGTGTCAAACTATCAGATTATGTCAACGACTGTTGAATTGTTCAATGCTCCGGGGTAAAAAGGGCATCCTTGATCCTTCCTAAAATTGTGCATATGCATCCTATTAATAAGGAAATCTGTCCCTAAAGCTGGAACATGCACATGGAAATTCTAATCAAATGTCCATTTCTAGATTACCAAAAAGAGTAAAGAAGGTGAATATGGTAGCTTATAAAAGAACCAAACCAGTTTAAATTAATTGTACAGCCAGAACAACATTTTGTCCCATATTTATGAAAGTACCAGCATGAGCTATGTACCTAATAGCCTGGTTTTAAAACATGAATGGGACTTAGTCATGATGAGTGATCATAAAAATGATAAAATCATGCAAAACTAAAGCGGGCCATTAAAAAGATGAAAATAAAACCATAATGGATTACCATGGTATAACATATTAGTTGGGAAATTACGAACCAGATTGCTTCTAATAATCAAAATGTACCTTGCCATCGTATTCTTTCTTAAGCAGCACTTCAGGAGCAATATATGCAGGGGTGCCAACTGTTGATTTTGGTTGTGAGTGCAGCACTGAGGACTGAGAAGCGAATATAGAGCGTGATTACGTTTGTTATCAATCTAAAAAAAGCACAAACAGAGGACCAAAGATGGCAGAAGAAGAGCAAACATATAAAGAGGTAGATAAATTCCAATAACTTACTGTTAGAAAGGTGGTTAGAAGTTTTAGGAGACCTAGCGTGTTAGGCTAGCTGTTAGCATAAAGAGAGCCTAGTTTTTAGGAGATTAGTTAAGCTGATTATTCTCTCCTATTGTTTCTACTTTGTATATAATGTAATGAGTAGGAGTCTTGTATATTAAACGTTTTCTAAGTAAATACAGAGGCAGTGTTTCTTTTATTGTTTTCTTCCTCTCAATAGCTTGATAGGGCCTTGATGTTTGAGAACAATGTTCGTAAGATTAAATTCAAGAATCAAAAGAATCAAGAAAGAATTAACGAAGGAACTTTATTGATGAACGAATTCTATACAATCGACTGGCAGAAGTTCTGCTTCCTCCCTTTGCTTGGAATGATTCCAAGACTTCCCTACTTGGATTATTTCACCACCCCTCTCTCTTGGCTTACCTCCCTTTTATACAATTTCTTCTAGAGGCTAACCAGAAAACATATTACTAACACTATTACTAACACTAAGAGTTCCCACTTAAGGCTAAAATAACTCTCCCACGCTCAAACCCCTGCTCTTTCCTAAGTCTTTGCTCCTTCTAACGTACACTTGCCCGAGTAAAGGCTTATCAATTACACCCCCTCAAAAAGTCACCTTGTCCTCAAGGTGGAAGGCTGGAAACTGGCGCTGCATATCCTCAAACAATTCCCAAGAAGACTCAAAATCCGGAAGAACTTGATCAACACCTCCAGAGGCGAGAAAAATTTCTCCGGTTTCAATGGTCCTCCAACAAATTGGGAGGTAAAGATTGAGGACTATCCACCGGGCCAAAGCCTTCTTCACATGGAATACCGAGTGAATCCGGGCATGTAATCCGGGTGAGCAAGCAAAGCGAGTTTGAGTTTTTCATTCACTACCTTGGCTAAGATGGGAACGATTATTTGAAGTTTCAAAAACCATGTCGCCTACCTCAAGAGTCACCATCCGAAGCGTTTCTTGTTGGCGTGGTCCCTCATGGATCGTTGGAGCGGCCCAAATGGTCCTTCAAGTCCCAAGAGTGCATCGCGATCACATAATTGCCGCTCTAACTGGAGGGAGAACTTCAAAAGGAACCAACCGCGGAGGATCTCGACCATAAAAGAGCCTTAAAAGGCGTCATGGCTGTGAAACGTGAAAACTCGTATTGTACCAATATTCGGCCCACGGAAGGTGCGTAAACCACTGCCGAGGGTGACTGGATACAAAACAACGCAAGTAGGCCTCTAAACAGCGGTTGACAACTTCAGTTTGTCCGTCCGTTTGCGGGTGATAAGCCGTACTTCGACACAAAGTGGTACCCTGCAACCGGAAAAGTTCCTTCCAAAAATGGCTCATAAAGATCTTGTCGCGGTCGGAGATTATACTCCGCGGAAAACCATGAAGACGCACTATGTCACGAACAAAGGTAGGACCACTATATTGGCCGAAACGGATGTTTAAGGCCAATGAAGTGACCATACTTATGATCCACTACAACCTTGAATCGAATCATAGGCGGGTCGATTTGGGAAGACCTTCAATGAAATCCATTGAAATGTCGTCCCACACCCGATCCGGAATTGGTAGTGGTTGAGATTGAGACGCTGACATGTTAGGCAGCCACAAAAGACTCAACGTCCCGTCGCATTCCCTCCAATAGAACTCCTGGCTAACCTCTTGTAAGATTTGAGAACCCCGAGTGTCCGCCAATCTTACTACTATGAAATTCCGCAACAAGGTTGGGATAAGAGGTGATTGCGGAGGAACGACCAGTCTGTCCTTATACAACAAGTGCCCCGATGCAAGAAATACCCGGCGAGGAAGGCTGTCCAGCCCTTAACTCCCTTACTATCTTCTTTGCTCGGGATCCGACCCCCCACCTGCCCTTGCAGCACCTCCAAATCCAGCACCATCGGAGTTGATAGAACCATTAAAAATAGCCCCATGCCTTGAAAGGGCATCAGCCACTTTATTTTCCTTCCCGGCTTGTAGTGAATCTCAAAGTCATAACCAAGTAGTTTACATAACCACCGTTGATGCTCCACACTCACCAATCTGTTCCAACAGAAATTTCAAGCTTTTTCTGGTCCGTGCGCACCACAAAAACGCCTTCCCAACAAATAGGGCCGCCATTGAATAGCTAAGACAATTGCCATCAATTCCGCTCATATACCGACTTGGCTCGGCGGTTGGATAGAACTTGACTAAAAAAATAAGCAATGGGCCGCTGCTTGGTTGCATCAAGACCGCCAATGCCAAAGCGTCCGACTCAACACAAAAGGTTGAGAGAAATCGGCAAAGCCAAAGCGGGAATCTCTGTCATAGCCTTTTTAGGCGTTGAAAGGCGTCCTCGGCCCTCGAATTCCAATGAAAAGCGTCTTTTTAAGTTGTTGTGTCAAAGGCCACGAGATACGTCCATACCCTTCCACAAAACGGGTAATACCCCACTGTGAGGCCCAAGAATCCCGTAATTCTTTAAGGGATGCGGAGTTGGCCAATCTAACATTTTTGTATCTTCATGGCATCCGCAGAATACTCCCTCCTTGAAACAATATGCCCCAAGTACTCCAACCGTTCTTGTGCAAACAGCATTTCTTCTGGTTGACATACAATGATTACTCTTCAAAACCGCTAGGACCTTGTCCAAATGCCCCATATGGTCCTCCCCCACGAGCGGCTGTAAATCAGGATATCATAAAAAAAAAACCAATACAAAATGACGCAAGAATGGCTTTAACACCTCGTTCATCAAGGATTGAAATGTGGTGGTGCATTTGTCAATCCGAACGGCATAACAAGGAACTCATAGTAAAAGCCGTCTTTGTACGTCCGCGTCACACATCCGGATTTGGTGGTATCCCGATTTCAAATCCAACTTGGTGAAAATAGTGGCACCACACAACTCGTCTAGTAGCTCCTCGATCACCGGAATTGGAAACTTAATGGAGCTGTGGCTTTGTTTAATGCCCTATAATCCACACAAAACCTCCAACTGCCATCCTTCTTCTTAACTAACAAGACCGGGCTAGAGAAAGGACTCATGCTTGGTTGTATGATCCCTGCCGCCAACATTTCTTTTACCAAATTTTCGATTTCGTTCTTTTGAAAATGTGGGTACCGGTAGGGTCGAACACTAATTGGTCCAGTGCCTTCCTCTAGGATTATGCGGTGGTCCCTCACCCTATGTGGTGGTAATCCGGCTGGCATGTCTAAAACAGCCGCATGTTTATGCACAATAATCCAGTTTGCTCCTTTGCCTCCCTCCTCAACCTCAATGTTTTGCTCCACCCCAATTGACTCATCTCCAAATAAAACGGCCTTCATGACGAATGGTACGCATCATGGCCTTAAAGAGATTAGCGATCTCGTGAGGCTAGCATCCCCTTTCAACATTACACTTTCCCCATGCACCTTGAACCTCATGACTTGAGTCTTCCAATTAACATGCATACTACCCAAGGTCTCAAGCCATTGCATCCCTAGGATCACATCTATTCCTCCTAACTCCAAGTGGCAAAAATTCTCAATTATAGTCAAGTTTTGCATGGTTAACACTACTTCCTTACATAACCCCCTGTCCTTGTACCGATTCTCCCGTGCCCGTTTGGACACCAAAACCGGTTGTAGGGGTTATTGGCAATGATAAACCGGAAACTAATGTAAGGGAAATAAAATTGTGTGTAGCACGGAATCTATTAACACAATTACCTCACGGTGGCCAATTTCCCTTTTATCTTCATAGTCTTTGGTGTGGTAAGTCCTACTACGGAATTCAATGACAACTCAATCACTTAGTTCGTAGTAATTCTTCCGGCTCCCTTTTGTCTCCTCCACTTCATTTTCTGATTTTCCCAATCATCCTCATCGCTAACCAACATGATTCGCAATTTTTTTTTTTTTACATCGATGTCCCAGTAAACTTTTCGTCGCAACGAAAACAAAGTCCTCTATTCCTCTTCTCTTGCCACTCGAGTGGGACAACTTTCGGAACGGAAAATCCTTTCTCGGTCTCTCCACGTTCGAAGTGTTTTGGGGCTGAATTGGATTGCCTTGGGGCTGATTCTTTGTGCTCCCCCGTCATTTGGATTGGTTGTGAATCCCCCATTTGGAGGACGCCAAATGGACAACATATTTTTCTCCTCAATCCTCTGCGCCATATCCATGATTTGGAAAGTCCCTCCGGCTTGAGTAAACGCAATTCAGCCCGGATGTCCGCCCTCAACCCATTATAAAAATACCTTCAAGAATCTCCTCCGGCACCTCTTGTAAAGGCGGCCCGACACCTCAAAATTCCGTCGATACTCGGCCACTGTTCTAGATTTGCCTAATTCAAGAATCGTTCACACAAATTTCCTTCCTATGATGAACGAAAAATTTAGCAGAGCCACCTTAAAATCTGTCCAAGTAATGTCACGCCAGAACCAAAAATAATCTCCTTCGAGCTACTCCATTGCCATTAGCTTTTTTCCTTCTCGGAAAATCTATAATGGAAAAATCTTGGTTCATCCTAAAGTTTTTGGGTCCATGAATTGAAACAAAATTCCTCACCCCCCAGGTTTATTTCAAAAAAAATCAAAGATGACCATTTCAAGCGTGACTTCCGACCATCCAATGGGTCCGCCAGCGCGGTTTCCTCCCCTCCTTCAAAATCTCGACCTCCGCGCCAGTTCCGGCCGTCGTCGGTGGGCCCTTAATCGGGAATGTGAGATATTTGCCATTTGTGCGGCCATTCATAGTGATATTCATAAAGATTCGCCTCCCGAAGCCATCGCGATTTCTCCGTCCTCCTCAACTTGACCTGAGATTTGTGATTTTCACCCTGGGCCACCCCGATCTCCTCCTCCAATAAATCGTGAAGATGGGGTGGTTTTCCGACCGTTGACTCTCTTCTGCCACATTTTGGTTAATTTGGTCCTTATTCCACCGAAGCCCTAACTTGCTTTGGATCTCCTTTTCATGGCGTCGAACTTCACAAGTTTGGATACCAAATGATAGGGCCTTGATGTTTGATTAAAAAGAATCAAGAAAAATTAACGAAGGAACTTTATTGATGAGCGAATTTTTCAAGAACTTTTCATTCCTTGGAATGATTCCAAGAACTTCAGATTATTTCACCACCAAAATACAATTTCTTCTCTTCCCTCTTCCGCATGACTAACGAGAAAACATATTACTAACACTATTACTAACACTAAGAGTTCCCACTTAAGGCTAAAATAACTCTCCCACGCTCAAGCCCCTGCTCTTTCCTAAGTCTTTGCTCCTTCTAACACACTTGCACGAGTAAAGGCTTATCATAGCTTTTATGGTATTAGAGCCGTATTGAAAAAAGCTACTGCTGAGTTGAGGAAGACAATGGCTACCATGGCCGATTCAGGTTTGAGCAGAGGTGATAATTCTGAGGGTAAAAAAATCAACCTGGTCTTTTACATTGCAAATAACTCTGATTACTTATCTCTTCAAATCACCACACAAATTAACAGGCAAAAATTTCCTTCAATGGTCTCGCTCAATCCAGCTAGTAATCCGTGGCAAAGAGTTTGGTTACCTAGATGGAACGATTACAAAACCTAGTGTCGATGATCCCAGTTATTCATCTTGGGAAATTCAAAACTCAATGGTTATGGCCTGGTTAATTCACTCTATGGAGGATTCAATTGGTGATTTGTATTTGCTTTATTTCTCTGCAAAAGAAATCTGGGATGCTGTGACTATGGCCTACTCTGATTTTGAAGATGCCTCACAAATCTTTGAACTTCGCAACAAGGCTCGCAATCTGCGCCAGGGGGAGATGAACGTGACACAATACTTCACTGCCTTGAAAAAAATCTGGCAGGAACTTGACTTGTTTCGTCTTTGTGAATGGAAGGATTCAAGTGATGGTGTCCTCTATAATAAAATTTAGACAGAGGACCGAATCTATGATTTCCTTGCTGGATTGAATCGTGAACTCGATGATGTTCGAAGCCGAATCTTTGCTAAACACCCTTTACCCAGTATTGATGAAGTCTTCTCAAAGGTGCGCCGTGAAGAAAGTCGAAAAAGGGTGATGCTTAGTGGCCCATCGTTAACAAACATGGAGACATCAGCCCTTGCGGTTAGAGGAGCAGATAATCGAAAAAAACCACAGACATGGTGTGAGCACTGTCAACGTCCGTATCACACAAAGGACACCTGTTGGAGACTCCATGGAAAACCTGCTAATTGGATACCAAGAAACCCACATGGAAAAGATGGAAAAGGGTTTCTAGCTTCGACAGAGGTAGAATCAAAAGAGTCCAATAAAACGTCTCAGTTTTCAAAGGCTCAAATGGACCATCTCTGCAAGTTGTTGTCTGACAATCTTCTTTCAAGTAAATCCATGATGGCACAAAAAGGTATCTCTTCTACTTCTACAAATAGCAGTCTACCTACCACGGTGAGCCATGGATTAGTGACTGGTGCTTCAGATCACATGACTAGTTGTCGACATTTTTTCTCTACTTATTTTCCAAATAATAATCAGCATAGAGTTAAGATTGCTGATGGTTCTTATTCTTATGTTGCTGGAATTGGTTCGGTCAAAATAAGTCCTACCATTACTCTTCAATCGGTTCTCCATGTTCCAAATTTAACTTGCAATTTGCTTTCCATAAGCAAACTTACAAGTGATCTGAAGTGTGTGGTCAAATTTACGCCATCTACTTGTGTTTTTCAGGACCCGTCTTGGAGATGATGATTGGGAGTGCTAGGGAAGATTCAGGATTATATTTCTTTGAGAATAAGTGTTCTGTGAGTTGTCATGTTCATGCCGACACAAATTTCTCCTCTATGTCAAGAGAACAAAAAATAATGCTGTTACACTCTAGATTAGGTCATCCAAGTTTTTTGTATTTGAAACATTTGTTTCCTCATTTATTTCAAAATAAAGATGAATTTCAATGTGAGATCTGTCAATTAGCGAAACATACACGCTCTTTTCTTTCATCCTTGCCTTACAAACCATCACACCCATTTGTGCTAATTCATAGTGATATTTGGGGACCTCGTATTCCGAGTTTGACCAATAAAAGATGGTTTATTACGTTTATTGACGATCATACACAAGTTTGTTGGGTGTATTTGCTCAAAGATAAGGCCGAGACTGAACAAATTTTTCAAAATTTTCATTCCATGATCAAAACACAATTTAATACCAATATTAAAATTCTGCGTATTGATAATGGAACGGAATACTTTAATTCTGTTCTTGGCGAATTTCTTACAAAAAATGGTCTTTTACACCAAAGCACTTGTGTTAATACACCCAAACAAAATGGTGTTTCTGAACGTAAAAATCGACATCTTTTAGAGGTCGCTCATTCTTTAATGTTCCAATCAAATGTTCCAAAGAAATTCTGGGGGGATGCAATTCTTACTGCTTGTTTCCTGATTAATCGTTTGCCAAGCAAAATTATAAATTTTCAAACTCCATTAGAATTGTTGTCTAAGTCCTATCCTAAATATCGTTATTTTTCTGAATTGGATTTGAAAACCTTTGGATGTACGACCTTTCTTCACAATAACGTCCCTAATCGTAGCAAATTGGACCCTAGAGCTTCTAAATATATTTTCTTAGGGTACTCATCCACTCAAAAGGGCTACCGTTGTTATTCACTAGAAAAAAGGAAGTACCTTATTTCTAGAGATGTGACTTTTTTTGAAAAACAACCATTTTTTGAAAAACAACCGGTTTTTAAGTCCACATCACCAGATGATTTTTTTGAGTTTCCAAAGCCACCGTCCTCACCTTTGAATTGGGAATATTTATGGGATTTTTCTCCCGAAGTTTCTCCACACGAATCTCTTTCAAATCTTATTCTCGTTTCTAATTAGTCTCCAGCAAGTTTGTCCCCTTCCCTCAAATTTCTCCTTCAAATTTGAATTCCCAACCTCGAAAATCTCCGGCAGATATTTCTCCACATATTACTCATGATATTTCTTCCAATTTGAATTCTTCAGCTTGAATTTTTCCGGTGAAGATTCTCTCCAAATCAACTGTTGATAATTCAACATCTCATCCGCAAATCTCTCCTCCAGAATCTTCTCCAACTATCCCGGTGAGTTCGCTTCCTGATGCTTCCCGTTCCCCAATTATTTCTCCACCAAATTCTCGGTTAGAATCTATTCCCACTTCTACTCCTATTCCAGATTCTTCTCTACCCGAAATTCCTGCACCAAATTCGCCAGTTCCACAACCTGTTTTGAATTCGAAAATTTTGGATGACTCTAATCTTCAAAAAGCAAATTCGACAGGGGGAGAACAAAGTGTGCCATTACTGCATTATTCTCGAACGTGATACAAAAATCGTCCAGGGCAGAAAACATGTCAGGAATATAATTCTCAGAAATATAATCAGGAAATCTCACCTAGTGAGCCACACTTATCAAATTCGGATACAGGTACTGACATAAGTTTGGCTGACCTAGATGTTCCTGTTGCTTTGAGAAAAGGAACTAGCTCTTGCACGGCACACCCTGTGTCGAATTTTGTTCAGTATGGTCATATGTCTACTTCTATTCAGACACTTGTTGCAAACTTGGCAGACCAAAAGGTTCCAAAGACCATTAAGGAAGCCTGGCAACAAGACAAATGGAAACAAGTCATCATGGAAGAGATGAGGGCATTGGAGAAGAACCAAACATGGGAAGTGGTGCAGAAACCGAAGGAAAAGGTTCTGGTTGGATGTAAATGGGTTTTTACAGTAAAATATAAAGCTGATGGCTCTGTGGAACGTTACAAGGCCAGACTTGTGGCTAAAGGCTATACACAGACATTTGGAATTGACTATCAAGAGACTTTCGCACTGGTGGCAAAAATCAATACAGTCCGAGTTCTTCTATCTCTAGCGGTTAATCTTAATTGGCCTTTGCAACAGTTAGATGTTAAAAATGCCTTTCTAAATGGCGATCTTATAGAAGAAGTTTATATGGAATTGCCACCAGGGTTTGATGAAGGCAAGAAAGATGGAAAAGTTTGTCGGCTAAAAAAATCCTTGTATGGTTTAAAACAGTCACCTAGGGCATGGTTCGACCGTTTCACCAAGGCCATTCGAAAAGAAGGGTATCAACAGGCACATGGAGATCACACTTTGTTTTATAGACATAAGAATGGAAAAACAACTCTTCTTATTGTCTATGTGGATGACATTATTGTAATTGGAAATGATGAAGATGAGATTGCGCAACTAAAGAGACAGCTAGCTCTGGAATTCGAGATGAAGGATTTAGGGAACTTAAGACATTTCCTAGGAATGGAGATTGCCAGAAGTAAGACCGGTATTTCTGTATCTCAGAGGAAATATGTTTTAGATCTTTTAAAGGAGATTGGGATGATGAGCTGCAAACCAATAGATACCCCAGTGGATCCAAATGTAAAACTAGATCTAAATTCCGATAGAAGTCCGGTAGATAAGGGGAGGTATCAACGCTTAGTCGGAAGGCTAATCTACCTATCACACACTAGACCGGATATTGCTTTTGCTGTTAGCCGAGTAAGTCAGTTCATGCATTCACCTAATGAAGACCACATGGAAGCTGTGTTTCGAATTCTTAGGTATTTGAAAGGAATACCTGGCAGAGGATTGTTCTTCAAGAAGACCGAAGATCCTTCAATAGAAGTATTCACAGATGCAGACTGGGCAGGATCAATTAGTGATCGAAGATCAACATCCGGTTATTGCACGTTCCTATGGGGCAATCTAGTAACATGGAGAAGCAAGAAACAGGCGGTTGTAGCAATAAACAACGCAGCAGCATAACTAAGATCTGTTGCTCATGGAGTATGTGAAGGAATCTGGCTCAAGTTACTCCTAGAAGAATTAAAGGTTGACCTGAACACCTTTGAGAATTTTCTGTGATAACAAAGCAGCTATTAACATCTCGCACAATCCCGTTCATCATGACCGAACCAAGCATGTAGAGTGGATAGGCATTTCATTAAAGAGAAGATTGAAGATGGAACAATCTGTATAACTTATGTGCCGACTTCAGAACAAACTGCAGATATCCTAACAAAGGGTGTTTATAAACCTGTCTTTGAAAAGTTGATAGACAAGCTGGGAATGTTCAACGTGTACTCTCCAACTTGAGGGGGAGTGTTAGAAAGGTGGTTAGAAGTTTTAGGAGACCTAGCGTGTTAGGCTAGCTGTTAGCATAAAGAGAGCCTAGTTTTTAGGAGATTAGTTAAGCTGATTATTCTCTCCTATTGTTTCTACTTTGTATATAATGTAATGAGTAAGAGTCTTGTATATTAACGTTTTCTAAGTAAATACAGAGGCAGTGTTTCTTTATTGTTTTCTTCCTCTCAATAGCTTTTACTTACTACTTACAGAAGGGAATAAAATAAAAAAAATCATAATCACACATGCATCTGCTTAATCAAATAACCAGCTTACCAATGATTCTTAATTATTTTAAAATGTTCACTTTCAAAAGCACAGAGAATTGAATGCGAGCACCTAATACCTCTAATGAAAGGAAAAATAAGTAACAAAATAATACCTTTGAGTATCCAAAGTCACAAATCTTTAAACGCGGAGCTGGGCTTCCATCCAGCAATGTGTTCTCCAATTTTAGATCACGATGGCATACTTGCTTCATTAAAAAGTGTAGCAAACGAAAGGTTAATCTTCTGGTTGTATCAAACATAAGAAACATAACTAAAAATTTAAAAATAAAATAAAATAAAATAAAACCAATTGAAGGCTGTAAAAATACCATAGCATGACAGTAGCTCACTCCCGATATAAGCTGTTGGAAGAAAAAGCGTGCCTGCAGTGGAAGACAATGTAAGTTAGAAGTTATTGGCTGCCATTGGAGAAACAAAAGTGCATTGAATAGGAACCTCATCCTCGCTGAACCGCCCAGCATTGCATATCCGTTCAAAGAGCTCTCCTCCAGATGCGTATTCCATAACAATGGCCAGATGTGTTGGTGTTAAAATAACCTACAGTTTGTCAAAGTAATTAATCACTAACTTCTACAAGGAGGTTCATTCACAATGAAGAGAATATACCTCTTTAAACCGGACAATGTTAGGATGCCTCAATGACCTGTGATTTATGATTTCCCTTTGTACATTTTCATCTATCTGTTACACACAATATGAAATTAGTAACTTGCTACTAAATGGAGAAGACATAGAAATACCAACAGCAAGTGTAATCCATCTAATATCCCATGAAGCAAATCGAAGTTGGTTTCCGGCCTACAACAAATTAAAGGACTAATGAGCATACAGAAAGTAGCCCTCATTACAAGCCATGTCAGGATATTCAAAAATTATCCGGTCCAAGCTGCCACGACAGCACGAATATTGACTGATCACAATATTGATTTGCAATTTCTAGAGTACTAATCCAATCATCCGGCTACAGACACTCTTAAGAATGATTATCATTTATTTACAGAAAAAAAAAAAAAGAACATCTGCATCGGATGGTAAAACACATCAACTTGCACGAAATTGGCGCAAGTTGAATCTAAATAATGCAGTTTTAACTTTTATCACCTGTGGTCGTCAAAGTTTCAATGTTCTCAAAGTCCGTTAATTAAAACTGAAAACTACAATGAACTTTCCAAGTTAGTTTGAAAACTTAAGAGAACAAAACACGAGGTTGAAGTTCATTTTTCAGCTACATAATTGATGACTTTATAGTAAAGAAAGTTTTCTGTAATGGTTTGTTTCTCTCGACCGTAAGAAGATAAAAATAAAAATTAAAAATTAAAAAATAAAACCCAATTTCAGAAAATTTTCCGTCCGGAAATAGAAGTTAAAACAAACCCATCAGAGTGAAGATCCTCTATAAGCTAACAGACCCAACAACCGAAAGTAACCTAAAATTCTCAAGGAAACCCAGTTCTTCAAACATATGATAGAGAGAGATAGAAATGAAATTTCAAGAGAGAGAGAGAGACTAACCTTCTCACCTCTCTCGATGTATTTGACAGCAACAAGCTCGTCAGTCTGTCGATCCCTCATCAACCTGGCAACTCCGAAGTTCCCGGAACCAATGTCTCGCACAAGCTCGTACCTATCGCTGTCGTGCATAATCGGTATGTCCATCCCTGGCCCAACCGTTAACGCCGATCGATCCATTTCTCTCTTTCCTATTCTCCCTCTTTATAACCCCAACCCCAACCCCAACCACCTCCTCAATCAAACCTCAATTCTCTCTCCTACTCTCACATCCTAGAGAGAGAAACTGAAAGGCAAAAGGCTAATCAGGACCAGACGATCGAACCCGAAACCGGTGATGGAGTCGACGTGGCGCGATTCCCACCCCTCGATTTGGGAAGGTGACAGGTGAGAGAAAGAGACCGAAAGATGGGGTTTTTCAGCCCGTGAATCCTTCAGCGACCTCTGAATTGATTAAAAATGGCGATTCTTTCTTTCTTGGTAAATTAAAAGAAAGAAAAAGCTTCGATTTTTGGCAAAAATTTGCAGAGCCGGTGTGAGACAAATTACCTATTACCATCAAACCTCGTGAACCCTTTCCTTCTTTAGTTTCTCTCTCTTGTTCCTCTCTCTAAAAGCTTGAGGTCTTTATCTCTTCTTTCTCTCTCTAGTTTTCTGTGAATTTTATCCAAAACTGACTTTTTGGGGAAAGGACTTTCAGATATTTCTGTAGGAGAAAAGGTGGAGAAAACGATAACGAGACGCGCGTGTTGTGTTTAAGCCGTTTATCAGAGGGACTTCTGGTCTGGAGGGTATCATCCGACGATAGAGAATGGACACGCGTGGGATAAGAGACTATGGGAAGTGGTGTCATGTTTTTTTATCTACTGACTGTTGATTTTTCAGTATTAGAATGACATGGTCTCGTTCATTTCACTAGTTCGAGTTTAGAATTCAAGTTTTACTACAGTAAAAAATTCTCACAAATAATCACATTTAATTTTTTTACTACAATAAAAAGCTCTCCATAAAATCACATCTCAACTCGAATTAAAAACTCGAATCAGCGAACTAAACGGATAAATGACCTCCTAATCTCCACTCTACACTGTAATTCGTAATCGTACGGTACATATTCATGTCTATTCACTTCACGAATTCGAGTTTTCAATTCGAGTTAAAATGTGATATTTTTTTAAAAAATTTTATTATATCAAAAAAATTAGATGACATTTTTTGATAACTTTTAACTGTAAAAACTTAAAATTAAAAATTTTAATCGGTGAAATAAACGAGACCTCAATTTTTTCTTTTTTCTCTTTCTTTTTTTTAATTCTCCTTTATAGTACATGTGGTTTACATAGTGCTAGGACTTAGGACGGATCGCTCACGACCACCCAAAAATATCAAATTTTTACCCGAGCTTGAGCCCGACCGGCCCGAGCTTGAAAATGCCCTTAAACTGGCTGCGGGCTTGTATTTGGCTGCTTGAACCCGGCCAGGCCGCTAGAGCCTGCCCAAATAACCCGAAATTTTTTAAAATTTTTATAATTATTAAGTTAGTTTGTGTTAAAATTATATAAAAATCAAAATCAACATTCAACAGACATTATTAACACAATTGAATAAATTAATCAAGTATATTAATGATCTATATTAAATTCGTAATTCATGATTAACTCATTAAAAATCTTACTAAGAAAAAATCCAATTGGGACAAAAACTTGGCAAGCAAAAAAGAATGCAATCATTTTGTAACAAATTACAAATTTTACAAACTTACAAAGTTATACAATTACAAATACAATGTGAAAAGTAAATACATATTTAGAAATTACAAATTTACAATTTAATTTGAAGCTGAAGGATCGTCTTCAAAATTAAATGTTAATCGATTAAATTCATCGATCCATTCTTGGCTTGCTGGGGAAATTGTATCCTGTAGATGTTGATCAGCCCAATCCCAATCCTTAATGGAAACCAAGGCTTTAACAATATCCATTTGCAATGTATTTTGGAGTTCCTCAAGTATTCTTCATGTTGTACAGAAGGCTTGTTCGGATGAAATAGTGGAGACTATGATCAAAAATATATCCATTGCCAATCGAGTTAGGATTGACCAAGTTAATGCTCGTACCCTCCACCATTGAACTAAGTCAAACGATTCTGCCGTACCGTCGACTACTAAGCCTTCACGAGGTACGCCATAAGCTTGTTGAAGCTGTCGCCACCGCTGTCACTGCCACTTGTTGACAAAGATTCACTCTCAGCTTCTGTTTGAGTTGTATTCTTCTTCTTCTTCTTCTTCAACCCGAAAATATTCAAGAATGAATGCGAGTTTTCGTCTTATTGTTGTGGTTACTGTATTCTAAAAGGTACTCTAAACCTAATCTCATATTTACTATAGATCGAATATATTTTTTCCTTTAATATTGGATATTGGGTCGAATAATTGATGTCTAAAAATTCACCTAAGTTTTCTAAACCATTTTCTAAACTTTCTAATTTTAATATAGGATAAAAAATAGTACTTAAACTATACAACAAAGTCAACTTAGACTAATATTTTATAAATTTCTTTTCCATAGAATGGATAGGAACTGCTAAGATTGGGTCATTCCTATATTCGCTAAATAAAATACTAATTCGTAAAAATTCTCCTAAAGCAAAAGGTGATGTTGGGTAATATGTTCCACTAAGTTTTAGAGCCACTTCATGAAACCTACCTAAAAATTGATACAAAACTTCAGCAATTTGCCAATCAGATGCGTCTATATGTCCTACTCTTACTTTTCCACACATATAGTTTGTTATAACATCCTTATAGGGGATGCATTGTTGAAGCATTATGTAAGTTGAGTTCCATCTTATAGGCATATCTGACGTTAATGCTCTAGGAGGTATATTTAATGCTTGTAAGAACCTAAACCAATCTTCTTGAGAGATTGAGAGAGATTGAGAGAAATTAAGAGAGATTAAGAGAAATTGAGAGGGATTGAGATAGTTTGAGTAAGACAAAATGTGTGGGGATGAGGGTATTTATAAGGAAATTTTTTGGTTAAAAATTGATTTTTTTCAAAAAATTTGGGGTGCAACGGCTACTTTAGGTTTCGGCGGGTCGGGTTTGGGCGAGTTTCAGCAGGTTCGGGTGGCAACAGTCAAAAAACTCGGGCATTCAGGCAAATTCGGGTTTTCAAGCTTATGTTCGGTCTGGCACCAACGGTCAAAATTTTGATCATTTTTCAGGTAATTCAGGCATTTGGGCTAATTGGGCTTGGCCAGAAAAATTCAAAAAAAACTCCGGTGAACGGCAGTTGACGGCGCTACACGACAGTGGGCTCTGGCGTGGTGACCAAATTCAGGTTGCTTGAGCCCGAGCTTGAAAAATTCGGGCAATGGGCCTGCCCGCCGGCCCAAAGTTCCACCACTAGTTTACCATTTATTAGGTTTGTACATGAATTGGGTTGTGCGAGATAGGGTTTTTTTTTATCTCTTTTCAAAGGGTGTGAGTTACATATATTTAATCTTGGCGATGTTAAAAAAATTTTATAACCTAATAATATTTGGGTTAGGTTTGGGCAGTGCAGGGTGGGTAGGTGGTCCGTTTCAACATTTAAAGAATCAAAATTTAATCAAACATTCAAAGTTCATCATCAAATATAAATAATAACTCCAACATTCAAAGTTCATCATTAGAGAGTCGAAAGGAGAGGCAAAGAGGCGGAAAGAGCCGAGAGGAAAGGCAGAGAGAAGTCACCGGTGTCGGAGAGCTTAAGGGTTTAGGTGACTAGGTCGACTGGGTTGAGGAAGGACTGAAGAATGAAGACAGTCTAATCGATGAAGGACTGCAGCTGAAGAATGAAGAGTATAAATGAGTTGCCTAGGGTTAGATATTAGAGAGGCAATGTTTGTGCGGGTTGGGTTGGGGTATGCGAACTATTATAGGCCCAACCCACAAACCGCCCCAAACACCTCGGGCCAAACATTTAGTGAGCCGAAAAGTAAAAAATAATGCTACAAATTACCTTTTTCGGGTTAGCTTGGGGTGGAGTGGGTTAGGTTTGCAGGTTGTTTGGGTTTATATGTAGCCTACCGTTTATGTTCCTCTTCCGGCTTAAATAGTTGTCTTTCTTTTATACATTTATTGAACAATTGTTGTTTTAAAAAAAAAAAAAAAAAAAACTGTATTGTATCAAAAATATCATCTTCTTGAAAAATAAAATTGAGAAGAATATTTGGTTTCTTATTATTGGATAATTTAGGTCTCATTCATTTAACTAATTTGAGTTTTCAATTCTAAGTTTTTATAGTTAAAAGCTCTCAGAAAATGTCACATATAACTTTTTCTGCTACAGTTAAAAGCTCTAAGAAAATATCACATCTCAACTCAAATCCGTAAATGAACGACGCCTTAGTCTTAGTTGGAGTAGCCTTGGCATCTGATTGAAAAGACAAAAAAATATCAAATTTGAATTGCTAAAGATGCAAATGAATATACAACATAGGTAACAATTCCCTTTTAGGGTATGTTCATTTTCATGACTAAGTCATATTACTACAGTGTTTTCTCAAACAAAAATTTAAATTCAATTTTTTTATTACAATATTTTTTTTATATACACAACTCAAGTTATAACTCAAATTATATAAAAAAACAAGTTTAAGTTTCTCGTGAACTCAAGAATGAGCTCAAAGCATTTTTAAGTTGAGAGCAACCATTGAGGTAGTCATCATATCAGAGAAGAGAAAATTTTTTTTTTCTTATTGTATGCTCGACTATCTTCCTCTAGGCTTCAAAACTTAGACAACACTTATATGATATAGTTTGGGTGCAATTTGAGCGCTCAATTAAGAAGGCTAAAAGATCGAGTTTAAATCCCTAAAAATCAAAGACAACCTATATAGTTTTGCCATTAGAATTACCAATAAGCCTAAATATAGACTAACTTCACATTAATAAATTAAATGTGATATTGTTTCTACTTAATATATAAATATACCATCATGGCCAACAAATAACCTTAATCAGAAAGGGTTGTTGTTGGACATCTCTGGTGCACTCAAATTCTTTGATGACTTTTTTTTTTCTGACACATGCCGAAGAAAAAAAAAAAAAAAAAAAAAAAAAAAAGAAAAAAAGAAAGAGTGACCCAAATTGGTTACACCTACATGATTGGAGTTCATTTTATTTCGTCATTATAAACGGGTAATGAAGGACGTTGCCAAGAAAACGTTGCATCTCAAAGGCTGACCATTCGAAAATAAAGTAGTCCCAAACTTTGACCCCAATTTAAAAACTTCCAGTACTAATGTCTTGTCTTGTTAATTTGGGTGAATTTGGTTTGAGTGTGATTCATAATAATTTTGTTGCAAAGAAAGTTGCCATATGTAACGTTTTAGCAGTGGGAGCTATAAGTGGGTTTCCCTCGGTTATAGGGAAAGTGCTGGCTTTGCCTAGCTTCTTACGCGTGGCCTTTTTGGGAGCATTCCCTCACTTATCACTTGCATTAAAAAAAAAAACAAAAAAATCCTGCTCAAAGCATGTTGTCCATGAAGTTTTCTTCCAGATAATCTGGAAGCTTTTCAACACGTGTAGCTTGTTAAGTTTGTTCTCTAAATAGTTTCTTTTTTTTTTTTTTTGAAAAAAAATGTTTTATGTTTATTTTGTTTTGCTTTGTTTTTGTTTTGTTTTGTTTTTTTTTTTTTTTTTTTTTTTTTTTTTTTTTTTTTTTTTTTTTTTTTTTTTTTTTTTTTTTTGTATTCTGTTTTTTGTTTTGTTTTTGTTTTTAGCACCACCACTAGGTTTGTCTACAAAGTTGTGAGTTCTATTAAACTGCTATTTCTTGTTCACTTGTGTATATTCACTCGATACCTTGTGTACAACTAGCTAGTACCATGTTGGCCCTGTTTGGAAATGTTTTCATTTCCGTTTCTCACGTTTTTCAATGCAAAAAATTGAAAATGGAAGTAAAAAACGTGTTTGGTAAAGTTTTCATCTGAAAACAAAAATGAAAATAGCTTTGTCGTTTTCCGGAATTTTGAAAACGGAAAAAAGCCGTTTTCGTTTTCTCGTTTCCATTTTCGTTTTCCGGGTTTCAGCTTTTTTTTTTTCTTCTTCTTCTCCGGCTTCGTTCTTCAGGCGGGAGTCCGGTTCTTCTTCTTCTTCTTCGTTCTGGCTTTCAGTTTTTTTTTTCTTTTCTTTTCTTCTCTCTTCTCCGGCCGAAGAAGAGGCGGCAGATCCGGCGAACACCACCGTCTTCTCCGACTGCCCGCCGCCATCTTCTCCTCCGCCCACCGCCTTCTCCGCAGATCCGTGAACACCTTCGACTTCTTCTCTAACATATATATATATATATATATATATACGAAAATGTCGTTTTCGTATATATATATATATATATATGAAAATGTCGTTTTCGTATATATATATATATAAAAACGACATATATATATACGAAAACGATTTGTTTTCGTGTATATATATATATATATTTAATAATAATATGTTTAATAATAATATTTATTTAATATATTTAATATATTATTATTTAATATATTTAATAATAATATTTATTTAATATATTTAATATTATTATTTATTTAATATTTAATATTTTAAATATTATTATATGTTTTCGTAAATTAAACCACCAAACACGATTTCGTTTTTTAAAACCGAAAACAATCTCGAATAAAACTACCAAACGCATTTTCAGAAATGATTTCAAAATGAAAATAAAAACGTTTTCATTTTCATTTTCATACAGAAAACAAAAACGTTTTGGAACCAATTCCAAACGCACCCGTTATTTTTTATTTCTTGATAGAAAGTATACCATGTCAATTGTCGGAGACAATATGATGAACAAATGAAAGACTAGGTGATGTTGCTAGGCTTGAATGATGATCACATTCAGTACATTTTGGCTACTTTGACCAAACGAGTTTGAGAATTGTTAGTTCACCAAATTTAAAGATATGGGAATCAAAGGCAGGACTTGGGTTGTTTATCATCATCCTATCAAAACTTGGTTATCATTTAAGCAACAACTCACTCTCTCTCTCTCTCTCTAACTAATGAAGCAAGCAGTATCTCTTAAAAAACTGAGGACGAGCCTTGGAAGGAAGAGAATAACAAGAAGAAAAACAACTTGACATCCTTGAAACGAAAAACAACTTGCTTTATTAACCATTGTCAATAACTATCCACAGCAAAGAAAACCATGTAAATAACTATTAGTCATAACAAAAAACAAATTGTAGAAATCAGGAGAACTTCCAAGATAAATTACGAAACAATATAAATCCCATCAGACAATTCTTAATTTTAATAAAAATTATCTATTGTTTGGCTTTAACAATTATTTTACCCATTATTGATTATAATATGACTAAGAAAAGCACAATATCCGTGTCTACAATAATAAAAGCTCCCTCAAAATAATTGAAACGAATTTTTTTAGTATAAATAATAATTGAAACAAGTTGATTAGGCATCTCTATATAAATTCCACGAACTTTTACTTTTGATTGACTTATGTCTTCAGAACTTACTAGATTGAGTTGTCAAACAAAGAAGAGTGACACAATACGAGATTATACTGAATTAGACTAAGAACGACGTGAGATTTTAAGGTCTTATTCATTTTACTGATTTGAATTTAGAATTTAAGTTTTATTACAGTAAATTTTTTTTTATAAATAATTACATTTAATTTTTTACTATAATAAAAAATTCTCACATAAAATTAAATTTTAACTCAAATTAAAAACTCAAATTAATAAATTAAACGGATTCTAAGTAATATCAGGCTCATAGTTTAAAACATAGGGGCCTGATACGACAACAAACACGAGTCAAGCACAAAACTTTCGATCCAGCACCATAAGCCACTAGCCAACACATTATTTATTATTCATTTTGTTTTATATAAATTTCTTGCAAGTTTCTTGTTAATGCTGTACATTTTTTTGTAAACTATAAACTTATTATTGTTGTCGTTATCTATTTTATACTTTGAAAAGTGTCAAAGAAATATAAAAAGTTCAGTAAACTCACTTTTTAAATATATTATTTTAAACTTTTTATTTTTTATTTTTTATTAATATTCTTTTAATTAGTATAATTATTTGACTAAAAGATTATAAATTAAGTTATAAATACATTTTTAAAAAATATTTATCAAGATTATTTGTGTTTTAATGGACTAAGCCCAGTACAATAAGAAACATTGACATGTCTTTAATCTCGTACCGGTTGGACTCTATTGACATCTCTATTCTTTTTAGTTCAGACCCTTTTAAAAAATAGACTTAAAATGGATAACCCCCTCTAATGAAACTTTTGTGTTTTCCCGATTGCCCTTGCCTTTTGCACAAACAATGAATAATTAAAATATCAGAGAAAAAAAACTCTACAAAACAAAAGGAAGTTGCTCTCGTCCAAGCAATCTGCGTTGTCCAAAGCCAACCGCCAGCGCCGGCCTCCACCGCCGGAGACGCCCCCTGCCGACGTCCATCATCACCAGTATCCATTTTCGTTCACACTCCGGTGTTGTTTTTGGCATTAAGGAGAGCAAAATCAAGAGTGTTCCAAGCTTGAGAAATCAAGCTCCACCGCCGGTATTTGTCTTGAGTCCCTCAAATCCTCTTTTGTTTTTTTTTTTGTTTTTTTGTTTTTTTTGCTTAATTCATTGTTTAAATATTGGGTATTCGTACTTAGGTGTTTTATTTAAAAAACCAACAAGATTCATGTTATTTCGTTGCCACTTTCGAGTTGTGAAATCTGTAAAATCGAAGAAACCCATGATAGGTTGAGTAAACTGTTCTTACCGGTGTGACAGGTAAGAAAAATTCAAATCGGTCAGAACAATCTTTCTAGTAAGAAGGAGGTAATCGGCCAGACTATTCTTATCGATGTGACTGGTAAGAAAATTTCAAACCAATCGGAACAATCTTTCCAGTAAGAATGATTTGATCGGGCAAAATTTTGTGGAAGAGTATGATACTCACTATATATATATATATATATATTTTTGGATTTTGTCGCTTTCTTCCATTTGTATATTTAATTTTTCACATTTTATAATATTGGTATTATTTCTTTTTATAGGAAATGAGTGAAATTATCATATATTTTCGATATGATGGGGAGTGAAAGAAGAAAGATGATGGATCGTATAAATAGTTTTCAAAGAATGAGGAAATAAAGAACATATTATTATTTAATGATTCATTGAAGGTGAAATTTTCTGAGGTTGTTGAAAGCGTATTTCAAAGGTTTCATGTGAGTTGAAGTAGTATAGATTTGAAACTAAGCTACACTTCTTTGTCATCGTCAACTTCGGGCCCTAAATTCATCTTAGATGATTTTGACACTACCTGTTATCTTTTTGACTGTTGTGCCATATTACAACGTAGAAGCATGCTACATGTGGAGCTCATTAAAAAAGACGAATGCGATGAAGCGACTTCGCCATGTGTCCTTCAGTTGGAGAGCACGTGAGAGGCAAATGGAAGCGACTTTGCCAGGCAACGACTTATGAAGCAAGCTCAAAAATGATGTCCCCATTGGAATAAGTGTGGCTAAAACCATGTTTTTTCAATATGTAGGAACTTGTGACTTTTTTTTTTTTTTTTGGTATTGGAGTTGTTTGAATATGTGTATCAATATGAATATGATAATGTTTCAGTATCATATATGTCGGGACTTGTGACTTTTTACAGAATTTTAGATTGAATTGAAATTTCTAACTGTCCAGACTGATACTAATCTGACTGGTAAGAGACATTCAAAAATCAAACTGTATTTTCTAACCATTCTTACCGGTACCAATCTAAATGATAAGAAACATTCAAAAATCAAACTATATTTTCTAACCGTTCTTACCGGTTCCAATTTGAACAGTAAGAAACATTCAAAACTCAAATTGTATTTTCTAACCATTTTTACCGATACCAATTTAAACGGTAAGAAACATTCAAAAATCACTACTACAATTTCTAACTGTTCTTACCGGTACTAATTTGAGGGGCAAGAGTGAAACACAATCCACATATGTCCTCGACCATTTCTAACTATTCGGTTTGGTACCGATCTAAACGGTAAGAGAACAATCAATAAACCTAAAGATAATTTAACTCTATAATGATGGATGCATTATTGTCCAAGGTAGCATCATAAGAACAACATAATTGTAACTTCTTAATCTTAGTTTTAGTTGAATAACATGAGTGATAACATAAGTGTATTTTCACTTTCAATCAAAACTAAGTCCATAGTCCTTTTCCTCAAATATATGTCTGTGTCCTTTTCAATGTATATGTTCATATAAATATATATATATATATATATATATATCAATGTAAAGATCTATTTCCTCACCCGTATTAAATAGTTTTTTTTTTCTCAAATGTAGTATCTAAATTATTTCTTCGGTAATTTTGTCTCACTAATTTTTTACCAAGATTTAATTTTACTATAATTACTTTTTCATTACATATGTTAAACTTCTTGTAGAAATCTAACACAATTGACATTTGATCTCTCAGTCATTTCTAACCGTTATTATCGGTACCAATCTGAACGGTAAGAAAAGAACTCAATTCATACTTGGTCTCTCGGCCATTTCTAATCGTTCTTACTGGTACCAATCTGAATGGTAAGAAAAGACTCAATCCGTACTTGGTCTCTCGGCCATTTCTAACTGTTTTTACCAGTGCCAATTTGAACGGTAAGAAAAGAACTTAATCCATACTTGGTCTCTTGGCCATTTCTAACCGTTCTTACCCGTACCAATTTGAACGGTAAGAAAAATTCATAAATCACTATTACAAGTCAAAAAACATGATGTCACTTAATTTATATATCCAAAATAAGTTATAAAAGTCATCCTTGAGTAGAAACAAAGAAAAAAACAAAAACAAAAACAAAAGTTATACAAGTCATCAGTTAAATATACATTGAAAATATTATATGTACTGTAACCATGGGAGCCAATCATAAATACTTAGAGGATCGATAAACGGAGTTCTCTTGTACTTTGACTTCTTTAATTTCCTTTTCGATTGTTTATTAGGTTGCTAAGCCTTGAAATTTTGGTCCATATGGTTATGATCGGAGTCATCATCTCTCGATGAAGTCGGGGAATCATAAAACATATTATTTCCCTCAGAAAATCAACGACTCTTGTGTATTCAATTCCAACTTGGCTATCACATTCATTTTCTTTACAAGCTCTAATGACATCAAATCTACAATCATCACCATCACCGACTTCATTCTGTTCAATTCCAACCTAACCATTTCTTTTAACATTCTCATAAACGCCAACATCATCAAATCTACAATTAACACCACAACTAAGTCCATTGTCCTCAATTCCAATATCATCATTTCTGTCAATGTGTTCGGGAACAGAAAAAAGATGGTCGAATTGAGAGTCCATGAACTATTGCATCTCATCTGGATGATTGCTTAAGGCTTTACTAATAACTTTCACAGTTTCTCCTAAGGCACACTTTGTTGTTATTTCACATTTAAAGTTCATGCGTTGCCAAGATACTTTGAATTTAGGTCGCAGGGCATCACAAGCCTGCAATAATCATGTTATAAGTACCAATTGGTCAAAATCTTAAGCACTACACATATGGCTTAAAAATGCACAACCATTATATTTCTGCATTTAATTTTGAATGACAAATTGTGAAATTGAATTGATTAACAACATAGGCAAGATACTTAAAAGGACTTGGGCTTGAGTTCCTCAAACTCTACATTTCTAATTAAGTAACTATAATTTATTTAATATTTAGTAGAGAGACAAAAACTTACTGATGGTTCCAAGGTCCGTGATTGCAGTGTCTCTAACGTGCTTTGAGTGGTTAGCATTGATGGCGGTGGTGTCAAGAGTGGCTGGCTGTTGTCATTAGCTGGCAGGGGTGGAGTTGCACTTATTCCTTCGGAGTTATTTTCTAATTCCGTGTTCGACGGCTCCATATATCAACAACGTTGGATTAGAGGAGGAGAGGAGGCCGGTGTGGTCCGCTTTCGCGCCATATTAACTTAAAACATGTTTCTAAATAATAAAAATTAAGAGTCTTAAGACGAATCTCTCAATGTAAAGAGAAATGTATATACCATATTTAGAATGCGACAACGTCAAAATATAAAATTTAACTTATTAAACTTTAAATACTAAATTTAGCATACTAAATTCCTGTTATATTTTAATGCTACCCAAACTAAGCACAGTTCACATTTTAGTTCTTTCTTTCTGTTTTTTTTTTTCCTCATTTGTTTCTCAAAACTAAACATTTAACAACTAATTATGCAAGTAACAAATAAATAAACTGAATACTTTAATATATTAAACACATTTTCAACACTAAGAAACCCATTTACACGATTTTACAGTAAAAAAGACGAAATAAATGGCACAAAACAAGTATATGTGTTTTATCGAACATATGATGGGCACTAATGCAACATGTCGTAATTCACACCAAGAATACAAAACCTATAATTGAGATCACGAAAGAAAAATATAAAACAAACAGAGAAACCTCAGCTTATACTAAGAAATAACTAAGTAGGTTGTGTTGGAGTAAGGGTGAGGAGTGGTCTGAATTCGCCGGAGTAAGGAGGTTATTTTTAAGACTAGAGAGACGTGGGAAGGCTGGAGAGGTGGCGGGGGGTCAAAGAGCGAGTGGAAGCCAACGCCGTTAGCTGCAAAAAGTTTTTTTTTTTTTATTTTTTATTTTATTTTAGGCACCGTTCTTTCATGGAGAAAGAGAAGGAAAGTTAATTTGAATGAATGATATTTTTTTTTAATTTTTAAAAAAACAGGGGTAATTTCATATTATTATATATACTAAAGGAGAGGCAAGATACACTATTTATTGTACAGTAAATAAACAGTAAATTTCCGGATTTGTCTCTCTTTGTTGATGATTAAATTTTTTAATGCCCGATGTGTCCTGAACAGTGAATTCTCGGATTTGTCCCTCCTTGCTGATGGCTAAATTTTTTAATGCCTGGTGTGTCCTGTTATTTCCAGTCCCCTTTTTTTTGCCCCTTTTTTCTCTTTTTTTTTAACCCAGTGTCTTTTTTATGGGTTATTTTTTATTTGTCTCCTTTCCTTTTTGTCTATGTCGTTTTGCTTTCTTTGCTTTGCTTTATCTTGGCTTCTTTAATCCTTTGTTGTTTTTTTTTTTTTTTTTTTTTCCTTTGCTTTGGAGTTTTTGTCTTGATTGTTTTTGGTCTAAAAATTTAAAAGTTTCAAATTTAGGGTTTTTTTTTTTTTTCCTGTGTTCTTCCATTTTTTTTATTTCAGTTGTTTTTGCTTAGAATCTTCTATTTCCTCCTTTAAAAAATTTTCTTAATAATAATACTAATATTTTCAAATAATTTTATTCTGCAGCCACAGCTCCAAAGAATTATCAGAAAAAGAAAAATAAAAAATATAATATAATGTACAATCTTTTTATTAGACTTTTAAACAAATATATATACATATGTACATATATGTATAATTTATTTTAGTAAACCTTTAAATAAATATATATATATAAATATATGTACATATAAATTAATACTATAATATAAAAATTTATTATATATGTACATATAAATTAATACTATAATATAAAAATTTATGATTTTTTTATAATATAATAATTTTTTATGCAGCAACGCGCGGACAAAAAAACTAATTTGTATCTAAAAACTGAAAGAAAACAAATAAAAAAGAAAATACTTTTTATGAGGGGGTTATAACTTCTAACGTGTTTCAATAGGAGGCCACTGAAAAGTCCATTTTAGTTCACTTCCAACTTCAAACCGAAAAACGACAGCTTCAACAGGAAGGGAGCTTTAGCAAAATAGGCTTAAAACGTGCATTGCCTTTAATGAGTAGGCTCCAAAACAAAAAATTTTAATGAGTAGACTTCTCATTAAATGATTTTATACATATACCCAAAATACCCTTAGATTTTCTCTGGAATTAAAAAGAGCAAACCTCGTCCCCCTACGTTGTTTGGCCGATTTTGTATCTCACCGCCGCCGCGCCGCCTTTCTTTTCACCGGAGAATGCCCCTACCGACGCCGAAAATCGCCGGCATTCATGGTGATTAACAATCCGAAAGCAGTATTTTGGGCGTTTAAAGGAAACGAATCGAAGCTAAATCGGAGCATTATTTTGGGCGCTCGATCTCGTCCGGTATTCTCTCAAATCTTGTAGTTTTTATGCTTAATTCATTGTTTGAATCTTTGGGTAATCGTGGTTTGGTATTTTATTTGAAAAATGAACAAGAATCATGCTATTTCATGGCCTCTTTGAGTTGAGTAATCTGCAAAATCGAAGAAACTCACGTCTGTCATTTCTTTCCGCTCGATTGGTGGGTGGGAGCGGAAGAAACCCGAGTCCCGGTCAGAAAGTTCTTCTTGGTGTGCCCTCAGAAGAAAATTGCCAACCGGTCTTTCCAAAGAAGAAAGATCCGATCGGGCATAATTTTTACGGAAGATTATAATAGTAACTACAATTCTATGGATTTTTTATGGTTGTTCCATTGGCATATTTAATTTATATATTATATTTGGAGTGTGTATTGAATTTTTGACATTTTATAACATTGGCATTATTTGTTGTTATAGGAAATGGTTGAAATTGTCATATATTTTCGATATGATGGGGAGTGGAAGAAGAAAGATGATGGATCGTATGAATGGTTTTCAAGAACGAGGAGATAAAAGTATATTATTATTTAATGATCCATTGAAAGTAAAAATTCTTTGATGTTGTCGATAGCATATTGGAAAGGCTTCTGTTAGTCGAAAACAAAGACGTAACTAAAACTAAGTTATACTTCTCATCGTCATCGTCAACTTCTGGTCCTAAATTCATCTTAGATGATTTTGACATAACGTGTTATCTTTTTGATCGATGTGCCATATCACAACGTAGAAGCATGATACATGTGGAGCTCATTAAAAAAGTTGAAGTTGGTGAAGGAATTGAAAAAGAAGGGGTTGAAGCTGAAGAAAATGAAGAATGCAATGAAGAAAATGATGGAATCATTCGAGATGGGTATTTTGAAGTTAACATTTTAGCGTCAGAGCCTCATGATCTTTGGCTCGCACCAGGTCGTGAGGGTGATCGTTTAGAGAAGCCAACACCTAACGAGCACCCTTGCCGAGAGACATCGGCATCCGCCCCAACTCCCGGTTCAAGAGATTCCGCATCTAGACATGGTGGAGGTCGATTCTTTGGAACCGCTAGTCGTTGATGACGGTTGTATGTCATATTCCTTTGATGACAAAGATGGAAATTGCAATCGGTCAAGAGTTTGCAAGCAAGAACGAGGTGAAGAATTTGTTGATCAAAGCTTCATTGAAAGCTTGTTTTGATTATAAAATTGTGAAGTCGACAACGAAAGTGTTTGCGGTAAAATGTGCGATCTCGATTGTAAGTGGGCCCTATGAGCGGCGCGGATAAATAACTCGGATAATTTCTCACTACGAACATACTACAATGACCATACTTGTTCTTCTAGTTCCATTGATAAGAAGAACCGACAAAGCGACTTCGAGTTTGTTGCAAATATGTTAAGGAAAGAGTTTCCGGGGCAAATTGACACGCCAAAGACCGACTCAAGTGATGAACATGATGAAGAATCATGGTGTTACGGTAAGCTACTTCAAAGCATGGAAGGGCAAACAAATCCCGCAAATGATATTAGGGGTGCACCAGAGCTTAGTTTTGGTATGCTCCCTAGTTATTTGTACATGCTGAAGGTAATGAATCCCGGCACAGTGACCCATTTAGTGGTTGAAAGTGATCAAAAGTTTAAATACCTTTTCATTGCTTTAGGGGCATGTATTAAGGGATTTAAAGCACTGAGAAAGGTAATTGCAGTTGATGGGACTTTTTTGAAGACCAAATATAAGGGAACACTGATTGTAGCCACTGGCCAAGATGGCAACTGGCATCAGTATCCTCTTGCTTGGGCCGTGGTCGACTCGGAGAATGATGAATCGTGGAAATGGTTCATGACAAAACTTGAGGAGCTCATACCCGACGATGAGGAGGTGGTCATAATTTCAGATAGGCATCAAAGCATCATCAAGGCGTCGTTGATGTTTACAAGAAGGCACAACATGGATTTTGTGCATGGCACCTTTTCAGAACATCAAAACACGAGTGAACCGAGGAGCTCGTGGCGGGGAAGCAAGAGAAATGGTAAAGTGAAGGGCAAGGATGTTTGTTGTAACAAAGTTCATGAATGTCATTGCTGCATATATACAGTTTCGAGTTCAACAGTAATGTATGATGACTTAAAAAAAGTATCCGGTCTGTCCGAGTATCTTGAAGACAATGTGGATGTCAGAAAATGGGCTAGGTGTTACTTCACGTGTTCGCGTTACAATATCATGACAACTAATGGAGCCGAGTCAATTAATGCGATCTTTGAGAAAGGCAAGAACGTATCCCATAATACCCTTGATGGATGCGATAGTTGGAAAAAATTTCGAGTGGTTCAACACGCACCGAAAAGGAATCAACTATGGGATCTTCCTCACAACGCTTAACTCCAAGGGTGGAGAGAACGTTGCATCCGAGGTACAAAGAGTCTACATTCTTAAAAGTGAACGAACTAAACACATCCACGCTTGAATACTATGTGATGAGGGGATGACGGAAGTTTTTGGTTGATTTGGCTCGGAGAACTTGTTCGTGCAAAGTGTATGATATAGACAAGTTCCCATGCGTACATGTCCTTGCGCGCTTGATGATGGCCCCAACAATATGCACAAGTTGTGCTCAAAATACTATCTAAAAGAGGTATGGGCATTGGCATATGTTGAAACCATATATCCTGTACCAATCTCGTCGATTGGGACATTCCCCATGATATCTGAGGATGAGGTGGTGTTACCCCCAACTTTATTAAAAGGCGTGGGCCGATTCAAAACCAGATTCCCTTCGATTGGAGAGCAGGGGAAAGGGAAAAGGAAGCGACTTCGTCATGCAGCAACCTCTCACGTTAGATCGGAAGTGATGTATCCATTAGCATAGTAACTGTTGCTGTAGGCATTGTTTTTTCAATATCTTTGTATTTGGTGCGACTGATGTGGTTATTGGACTTTATCGTTGAACTACATTTCAGATTCTCAACGTTTAATTAAAAGACTAAACGAATAACTTCTTTTCCCTTTCCATATGTTGCCTATTTATAGTATTGGCCTCATCTAAGTCAGGTTTCTTACCGTTCGTACCGGTACCGGTAAGAATGGTCAGCAACATACCGCATGCCTATCACCCGCTCTGTTGGTTTCTTACCAGTTCGTACCGGTACCGGTAAGAATGGTCAGCAACATACCGCATGCCTATCACCCGCTCTGTTGGTTTCCTACCGTTCGTACCGGTACCGGTAAGAATGGTCAGCAACATACCGCATGCCTATCACCCGCTCTGTTGGTTTCTTACCGTTCGTACTGGTACCGGTAAGAATGGTCAGCAACATACCGCATGCCTATCACCCGCTCTGTTGGTTTCTTACCGTTCGTACCGGTACCGGTAAGAACAGTCAGAAGCAAACCCCACTCGCTTTTATCCTCGGTGGCATTCTGGCCGTTCTTACCGTCCCAGTAAGAACGGTAAGAAACACGCCGACATGCCTTAATAGGTCTTCGGCCCTTCTCACCGTTCTTACTAGTACCGGCCGGTACGCCTTTATTCCTTTCTTACCATTCTGACCGATATCGGTCAGAACGGTAAGAAGCTTGACTTCAATGCGTAGCTTGGCCAATAACCTGGGCCCTTCATGAGACCTATCTTCCACATATGTCATAACCAACCCTTCTTACGGAGAAGTCTTAACGAAGTCGATATAATTGGAAGCGCAACACACCTAGGTAAGAACGGTTATTGGACTTCCTGAACCGGCGAGGGCTTTAAGCATGGTTCTTTATTTATGTTTGTGTTAGTTGGGACTTTTACCGTTATTGGACTTCCTGAACCGGCGAGGGCAGGGATGTATATGTTTTGTTATAATTTATGTTCAAAATTACTAACGCCACCTGTATCATGGTTTCCTACCGTTCCTACTATAGCAGTACGGACCTAGAACAGACCAAGAACAAAATCATTGAAAAATTATGAAACGTAGATTTTTTCATATTCTCTTTGTCTTTTTGGGTATTACTAAACTTTTTAATTTGTAAAAGTGTAAAAATTGGTCGGAAATGAAAAAAACCTAGAACATACCAAGAACAGACCTAGAACAGACCAAGAACAAACCAATAACAAAATTTGTAAAAACTCATAAAACATAGATTGCTAGGCAAAACTCAGGATTGAAACTCAGGAATGAAGCTCATATGTACTTAGGAATACTCGTTGTAGTCTCATAAGTGAAATTTAACCGGTATGAGTAGACTAAGTTCATCGACCTCTTTGTCATATATTTATTCATTCCGTTCAATGCATATCATTTTTACGTATGTACGTAAGCTTGCACGTCCATATTAATATATATTTTCTAGTTTCACATGTTTTATCTTCATTACACTAATGTGGGAATACTTTAGTGGTATTATCATTACCCCATTAATGATTCTGACCGTTCCCACCGGCATAGGTAAGAACGGTCGGAATGACCGCATGGGCTACAACCTCGTAAACGACATTCATACCGTTCTTACCGGAACGGGTAAGAGCGGTCAGAATGACAACAAAGTCGCCAATCCTCTGTCGGAATGACCGCATGGGCTATAACCTCGCAAACGACATGCAGACCGTTCTTACCGGAACCGGTCAGACTAAACGAATAACCAAAAGGTCGCCAATCCTCTGATATGGGGCAATAACCTATGTAGGCCATACATATGTTTCTAACCGTTCCCACCGGTAAAGGTAAGATCGGTCGGAATGAACACAAGTTACGTATCCACCAGTTGACAATGGATTGGACAGTAATGAATGAACCGAACAGAGAGCACCGTACTCTTCCGGTTTCTTTCTGACCGTTCTTACCGGTACCGGTAAGAACGGTCAGAAACGGCCGAGAGACATCCAGAGAGCAACTACTTCACAGATTTCTTTCTGACCGTTCTTACCGGTACCGGTAAGAACGGTCAGAAACGGCCGAGAGACATCCAGAGAGCAACTACTTCACAGATTTCTTTCTGACCATTCTTACCGGTACCGGTAAGAATGGTCAGAAAGGGACTTTAACCTAACAGAGAGCAACTACTTCACAGATTTCTTTCTGACCATTCTTACCGGTACCGGTAAGAATGGTCAGAAAGGGACTTTAACCTAACAGAGAGCAACTATTTCACAGATTTCTTTCTGACCGTTCTTACCGGTACCGGTTAGAACGGTCAGAAACGGCCGAGAGACATCCAGAATACGTGCAAAAAGGGGGAGTTCTGAGACTCTTGATACATTCATAAAACACGAGTTCGTCGGTTAAATTACATACCCAAAATAAGTTATACCTTACTAATGTAAATGAATATAAAAAGTACTCGACATGTAAACCGATCGGTTCACTCACAAACATTGTGAGATGGTCGGAAATTTGTAATTCAAGGTTCGGTGAATGGGGTTTTCTTGTACTTTGACCGAACAGGTTCCTTTTTGGGCGTTTACCGCGTTTGTCGGCGTCGACATTTTCACCCATCTGGTCGGGATTAGACTCATCATTGTGAGATGATGTCATCGACAAAGGCAAAAAGCAACCCTGTTGATGAGCCTCACCCACATCTGTTTCTTCAGTTCTGAAATGGCCTGCTGTGCCTTCATTTCCACCGGTACCTGTGGGCTCTTCAAATCCAACGTCATATCCCATGTCTCCTATTCCGCCGTCACCTCTTTCAACTCCAGCATCCACTTCAACGTTACATTGCTCGTGTCGGCCTTCTTCCTGAACAACATTCGGCCTGGACGAAGAGGAAGTTAGATTCGCGACCATGTCTGTCAGTCCATCCAACTTCCTCTCTATCGCCTCTGACTTCTGATCAAAATGAGCCTTAAGCTCACGTAGCATCCTCATACAATCCTCGCTCCATGCAGCATGTGGAGGTCTTGTTGTATTAGCTGGTGTTGCATCCTCATTGACTCCCCCTTCCTCCGCATGTTGGTCACCGTCTCTTTCGCGTTCTTCATGGACTCGAATGGACTTCCCTCATCGTAACCATTCTCACGCAGAAAGGAACGACGGCATTCAACATCATTGAGGCACATGTCATAAAGTGTATCCCTGTTTCCAGTTGTAGAAGGGTCATCCATCGGTCAACAACGGCGTTGGGTGGTTCAACGTGAGCAACAAAACCCTCCATGTGAGGTGCTTGCAATTCCTCGAAGTAGGCACGAGGATGCTTTTTATGTCCCGAAATTAAGCAACTTAGAATGCGGGATAGATCTTGACTTAAGCGTTAATAAGTAACTACTATATGCGATACTAACTGCGTATCTCCTACAAAGATGCATAATCTGCTCTAACTTTGGCGCTGCTTTTTCTTATACTTTGTAATCCAGTGGCAAACTCTAGGTACATGCCCACCGATATCGTCTTTCCGGTGTGCAAACTCTGGTGTCGCGGCGGGATACACTCAAAAAGGCAATAATCGCACCATTAAACATTTTTAATTCATACGTAACAAAACCTACAAAGCATATTATAGGTAAAATTTACACTTTAAAATTGGACGTACCATCGGTGGCGAGAATGAACCCGGGACAACCCCATCCTTGCATGCCCTTTTCCTTAACAAAAAAACATTTGCAGACTTCTTCAAACAAGTCTAGCTTCTCGACATGAGCCAAAGACATAGTTAAATGAACGCCTCCCCCGGAAACGCATACGACAAGCATCTAAGTTGTCGACGATTGCTAAGCATTTCTCATCTATGTTTGTTTCATCCTTCTCATTGCTCATCAAGACCGAGCATAAAAAATACAAAATGACCATCCTTAACTTGTCTTCAATGAAGACCGCTCTTTCTCTTTCTCTGTTTGAGTTGGCTCGGTTCCTCCCATTCTTTGGAACACGCCTCGACCGGAATCACCATTCTTTCTAACTGTGTTTCACGTCTTTTATTGTAATCTTTTTCTTCTCCGAAAAATGCCTATCTCGGAAATCGTCACGCCGAGTGTGTCCCACCCGTTTGGATAAGGTGCACAATTCAGTCCACTTATGAGTGCATGTTCCATGAGGGAGTAACGATTGGCACGCCTGTTCAAAGATGAACCAAATCTCCTTTCTCTTTCCCGTTATAACTTTCTCCGCATCTCAACATCCATAATGGCATTAGGCTCATGTCAATATCATCCCTAACCGAAAAAAGATGTCCGAATTGGGATTCCCTAAACCACTGCATCCCATTCGGATGATCGCGCAGCGCATTAGTAATAACTTTTACTGTTTCCCTCAGAGAGCACTTTGTTGATATTTTGGATTTAAAGTTCATGCGCGCCCAAGTTAATTTCAGTGTAGGACGCGGTAAGTTGAACGCCTGCAATCATCAAGTTTACATGTTCTAACTGTTCAACATCCTAAGCATTACCGTATTCAAGTTTACTAAAAAACCAAAATATTACCGTGATTCGTTTTCGGGCCTCCGTGCGGGACTACCGGGTGTGGTGGAGTCGCACTAATTCCGCCGGAGCTATTATCGACTCTGTCTCCGAGGGAGTTGCGTTACGTGTACGTTGGCTAATCGGGGAGGAAGATGCCGGAATCCTCCGTTTTGGGGCCATTATTATAAGAATGCCTTAACTGTAAAAAAACGGTGAAATAAAGCATTGAGTGATAATAAATGTCTCAATGGATGATCATATCTTATCTTATTTGCATATTGGGAATCAAAGCAAACAAAATGTACTTTTCGGCTTCTACATAAAACCAACAAATGCATAAACAGAAAAAACGTTTCAAAACCTAATAACATAAACAGAAAAAACGTTTCATACATCTAACACAAGTCCAACTCGTGCATTCATCATGCCTGTCATTCATTCATCACGGGTCCACGACTTATTGACCATACCAAACCAGCAAACTTTACAAAATTCCACACTAATTGGTATACCAAATCAGCAAGCACGAAAAAATTCTTGATTAAAGGCCATACCTTTATTGATTTGGGGGAGATTACCGCAGATGAGATGACCGCCGCGGACCGGAGACTACCAGAGAGGCTCGGAGAAGACAGGTAACTGCAGTGCGGTGGTCGGAGGGAGCTTGCGTGGCGGTGGGCAGCAACGGGAGCGGCAGACGACAGACGGCCGAGAGAGGAGATTACCGCAGATGAGATGACCGCCGCTGCGGACCGGAGACTACCGGAGAGGCTCGGAGAAGACCGGTAAGTGCAGTGCAGTGGTCAGCTATCGGAGAGGCTCGGAGAAGACCGGTAACTGCAGTGCGGTGCTCGGAGGGAGCCTGCGTGGCGGTGGGCAGCAGCGGGAGCGGCAGACGGCCGAAAGAGGAAGAGCAGTCCGAGAAAAATTAGGGATTTCGGAGGAAGAGCAGTCCGAGAAAAATTAGGGATTTGGGAGAGAGGATTTGTTTTTTTTTTTTTAGAGGGAAAGGAACCGGATTTCTTAGATGGGATTTGTTTTTTTTTTTAAGAGGGAAAGGAACCGGATAAAGGGAAAAATTTCTTCATTGTCGTTTTGTCCCTTTCTCCGTCGTTTTTCCCTCCCCAATTAAAGGATATTTTGGTCATTCAGCTAAATTCCGGGAATAAAAAAAATGAAAAATAAAATTCTATTTATAAGGGGTCTATGAATTGAAGGTGTGTACATTTGGGGCCTATTGACTTAAAAATCCCCAACAGGAAGCCGATTAGCCGGAGCAGAGGGAAAAGAAAACGAAATGCATCTTCCGAGCAAAGCTCAAGCAGAGCTCTCGTCTTCTTCCCCTCTCACCTTCACTTTCTTCTCTAATTCCCACCATTCCTCAAACCTTAACCCTAACCCTAGCCATGTTCTCCTCTCTCTCCCCATTCGCGCCTCGCCTTTCTACTCTCTCTCTCTCCACCACCGCGATTTCCTCCGTCGCCGCCGCTCCCTTCGCCCAATCCTCACTGAACGTCGCCGATTCCCGGCGGTTTCCACTTCCAGCACTTTCGTCGAACAATTGGAGAGCGAAGTATCTCCGTCAGAGGGCGAGGTCGGGGATTTCGGTGGATTCCCGGAAAGCGAGCCGTTCGACTCCGAGACGTGTTTTGCGTCGCCGGATTTGAAGCATTTGGCGGCGCCGAAGCTGGAGGTTAAGGAGCTAGAGGAGCTGCCGGAGCAGTGGCGGAGGTCGAGGCTTGCGTGGCTGTGCAAGGAATTGCCGGCGCACAAGCCCGGGACGATGGTGCGAATCCTCAATGCGCAGAGGAAGTGGTTGACGCAGGAAGATGTTACTTACTTGGCGGTGCATTGTATGAGGATTCGCGAGAACGAAGCTGGTTTCAGGGTAAAAACATCTTCCATTACACGAGGTTACATATCTGGATTAGAGTTTCTTTCTGTTTTGAATTGCGTAGACTGTAGACATTACTTGATTATTTGTGTTAAGAACTAGACGCCCTAATCTGGTAGTAGGCACAATAGAATTGGAGAAAAAACAAACTAACAAGCATACATGTTACACTTGATTTATAGTCTCAGCATCACATCCACTCTCAGCCGCTACATAATTTCACTATGATTGGCTTATGATTGATGGTACTACAGTTTGTGTGCACTGTGGAAAATTAGAATGTGTTCTTGAATAATTTACTAGGTGAGGCTATTCAACCGATTTTGTTTTTGGAGTATACACATTTTTGGAAGTTTAAATCGAAAATAAAAAATGTGGCTTGTGGATCAAATTTGCATATCAGGTCTTGGATAAAATTCTCGTGAAGAATACGAAACCCATTTTGGGCAACTTTGCTTAGGTCAACACTCCACACTAACATGAATGTTAAAACCCAAATGCATTGTTGTTTTGTCAACTTCAAGTTTTGTGATTCACTTCAAGTTTTTGGCAGGTGTACAAATGGATGGTGCAACGACCTTGGTATCGATTTGATTTTGCTCTTGCCACTAAACTAGCAGATTACATGGGGAAGGAACGGAAGTTTTCTAAGTGTCGGGAGATATTCGATGATATAATCAACCAGGGGCGCGTTCCTAGTGAATCTACATTTCACATATTGGTTGTTGCTTATCTTAGTGCGCCTGTCCAAGGTTGCTTGGAGGAAGCATGCAGCATATACAATCGAATGATTCAGCTAGGAGGGTACCAGCCCCGACTTAGCTTACACAATTCTTTATTTCGATCTATTGTTAGTAAACCCGGAAGCTTTTCAAAACATTTTCTGAAACAGACGGAGTTTATTTTTCACAATTTGGTTACAACTGGACTTGATATACATAAGGAAATTTATGCTGGCCTAATTTGGCTACACAGCTATCAGGACACTATAGACAAAAAGAGGATTTGTGAGATAAGGAAGGAGATGCAGCAAGCAGGTATTGAGGAGGGTAGAGAAGTGCTTGTGTCCATCTTGAGAGCTTGCTCAAAGGAAGGAGATGTGGAGGAAGCAAAAAAGGCTTGGTACAAGCTTCTTCGTCTTGATTGTGGCCTCCCATCTCAAGCTTTTGTTTATAGGATGGAGGTCTATGGAAAGGTTGGAGATCCTAGGAAATCTTTGGAGATATTCAGAGAGATGAAGGCGCATTTAGGTTCTACCAATGTCGTGGCATATCATAAAGTTATAGAGATCTTATGCAAAGCTCAAGAAATTGAAATGGCAGAATCCCTAATGGCAGAGTTCATAAGCAGTGGTTTGAAGCCTGTTATGCCAGCTTACATTGATATGATAAATATGTACTTCAATTTAAGATTCCATGACAAAGTAGAGTTGGCCTTCTCTCAGTGCCTTGAGATATGTCAACCCAGCCGTACTGTTTACAGTATATACTTGGATTCCTTGGTGCAAGTCGGTAACTTAGAAAAAGCTGAGGAGCTCTTTGGCCAGATGCATAACAATAAAGCTATTGGAATTAGTGCTCGGTCATGCAACACTATATTGAGTGGATATATATCTTCTGGAGATTATGTAAAGGCAGAGAAGATTTATTACTTGATGTGTCAAAAGAAATATGATGTTGAATCATCATTGACGGAAAAGATTGATTTTGTTCTCAGCTTGACCAAAAAAAAAGTTAAGAGATGTGTAAGCCTAACGCTGAGCAAGGAACAACGAGAGATCTTGGTGGGTCTGCTTTTAGGAGGTTTGCAGATCGGGTTGGATGAAAATACAAAGAATCATATGATCCGCTTTGAGTTCAGTGAGAAATCAGGCACACATTCTTCTTTAAGGAGACATGTACATGACCTATATCACGAGTGGTTACATCCCTCATGCAAGGCAAATGATGGTAGCGAGGATATACCCCAAAGACTTTTTACCGTCCCACATCCTTACTTTGGTTTCTATGCGGACCAGTTTTGGCCAAAAGGCAGAAGTGCAATTCCAAAGCTAATCCATCGGTGGCTGTCACCGTGTGTCCTGGCATACTGGTGTATGTATGGAGGCCATAGGACCTCATCAGGAGACATTTTGTTAAAGGTTAGGGGAAGCCAGGAGGGTGTCGAGAAGGTTGTCAAAAGCTTGAAGGCAAGGTCCCTGGATTGCAGGGTGAAGAGGAAGGGAAGAGTGTATTGGATAGGTTTCCTCGGAAGCAATTCAACCTGTTTCTGGAAACTAGTAGAACCATTCGTCTTAGATGACTTGAGAGACTCTCTGAGACCTGGCGTTGAAACCTGTGGTGACAGAAAATCTGAAACCCAAGGCATTAGCTTTGAGAGTGGCTCTGATACAGACGAAAAGGCCTCTGGTTGCAGTGACGACGAGAACTCGTAGTCTTATGTCGAAGGTTTTTCCAATGGGCTGTTAACTGCCTAGGATGATATGAAGACTGCTAGATTAACAGGTTCAGAAAGCTTGGGCGCTTTTCAACATATTGCAAGTCATTCATTCTCCTGGCAATTTCCAGAGTGGTACATACTACATTCACATAGAGGAGATCCATAAACCTTGTTTAAGCCTAATGGAATAACTTATTTGTTCTACTTTCAGTGAATGATCCATCTCTCTTTTCTTCATTTGTTGTACTGTGTGCAATTTTCCTTTGTCATGTTAGTTTGGAGGCGTTTTGCGCTTCTTCTTCAATGTGTCGTCCCTAAATTTGTCATTAGGTAAACAGAAGCTTATTGTGTGGGAAAATTCAGGAAAACGACGATCTCTCGGAAGGTCCTCTAATTAGTTTAAATACTCCTTGGTCGAGATGGATCGTGGGTTTGCGGCAAGAAATACGTGCTGATTGTGCTGCAAGCATGCGAGTGTTCCTAAACAATATGTACATTTGGAGAGACTCTCGTTCGTAAATGATTTTAAACAGTTACCATTGACAGTCCTAGATTATGTAGCTGGAATCAACAGTAACCATGGGCGATCGGTGGTCCTACTTGGAATCAACAGTAACCATGGGCGGTCGGCGGTCCTACTAGATTATGTTGCCTTCTTTAACACAAATCACATGTTGTCTTTGACGCCGCTCGTCGAAGATCGCCACTAGTAATCTACTAGATTAATTTTCAAAATCTAGATATATCATTGGTTGTCTCCTGCAATACTCGGATTAATCTAGTAGATTAATACTCATAAATCACAATATTAGCTCACGGAATCAACAGAAAAATCATAAGAAAATACTATATTACCAAATTAAATCATCTCATTATCAAACTGATCAAAAATAATGATAGAAAGTAAAATTTTGGTAGTCATTCACTGAAGTTCCGCAACAACACATTATATTTATGGTAAACAATTGACTCTTGAATGGCATGGGTTTGCTAAAGATCAAGATCTACTACATGATCTCGCTGGTGCCATATTTATAGCACATCAGAACTTGTGACCAGATTCAAAACTTACACGAAGTTACACACTTGCGACGAAGTTTGGAGTGAATCTACCACTGCATTGTCGACATTAAACAATCTTTTTGCTCATATAGACCACCATGATAAGATTGAGATGATCTTTGTTAGGACGGCGTGATGGAGGTGGGGCGGCCCTTCCATCCATTATAATCGGAACACAAATCAAAATTAATTTTTATTTATAACTTCTATCAAGATACGTGGATTTTTATCCTAATTTGAGACGCATCAAATTAAATAGAGAAATGTCAGTATTATTTTTTCTGTCACTTTTTTTCTCATTTTTTGTATTCATTGCTTGACACATGAACTTCAGTGTATCATTATTCTATTTAAATAATAATATATCATATTAGTAGAGTCTAGCGTCAAACAGTAAATAAAAAAAGAGCATTTCTCAATTAAAAATTATATAAAAGAGGATAATTGAGTTATTTTTTGGTCAAAAGGAGAGTGAATGAAAAATTAAAAAGTCAGAATTAAAATCTCATATTTTGAAGGAGCATAACTCTGACCATATAACCAATTAGAGACTTTCCTTAAATTTCCTCTTAAAAAAAAAAAAAGTTTGACCCTGCCTTTCGTATTTAGGCTTGGGCTGAAGATTGGTCCACGCGGCCCATGACCTAAGTACCAACAAACGTAAGGGCAAAACAGTCAGGACAAAAAGATAAGCTGTCAAGTCTTTCAACACACTCGTAAACACGAGAAGTGCACCACCTTCACAACCCAAAATACCAGAAATACCCTCCCCACCCAATCCCCGCCGTTTCCCTTCCTTCATCCGTTGTCCTTTCGCCCCTTTTCCTTCCTTTCTTTCCTTCTCTTGCATGAGACGCCATTTCCCAAAAAGCTAAGAAATCAAAAGAAACGTTTTCCCCCCCTCCCCCCCTCTAATCGCAGCGAAACGTCGGAGAAATCAATTTGTGCCCTAGAAAATGGTGTCGGACGAGAAGCTCGCGGAGCGGCTCCGGGACATCCTCCGGAGCTCCGACCTCGACACCACCACGCCCGGCAGCGTCCGCCGACAGCTCGAGGCCGATTTCGGCGTCGATTTGTCGGACCGGAAGGCCTTCATCCGTGACCAAATCGACCTCTTCTTGGCATCTCACATGGCCAATCCTCAAGAAGAAGAAGAAGAAGAAGTAGAAGAAGAAGATGGCAAAGAAGCGGAGGCCGAAGAAGAGGAGAAAGACGACGAAGATGACTCTGGCGGTAGAGGAAGGAGAAAAGGAAGGTAGCTATTTCTTTAACTACATTTTGGTTTTTTTTTTTTTTTTTTTTTTTCCTTTTTATTTTGTGTTTGACGGTTGTTTGTTTCTTGGCAAAATGGGATTGATTGATTGATTGTTTGGGAACAAAAATTCTTGTTTCTTCAGGTTTAGTGGGAATGAAATATAGTCAAGAGTTATTTATTTTATTGGGTCCCAGGTTGAAATGTATGGATTTTGCTTACGTTTATTGAAAAAATTAATATATATATATATATATATATATAGATATATATATCCTGCTTTATCGGGTATCTTGTGGATAATTGTGGTACAGATAATGTTCGTGGCTTTCTGGTTTGTATGGCCTTCTCTTCTCTAAGAGGTGAAAGTTTGTCTAGTCATGCATGAAATTATACTTGATTTAATAGTTTTATTTAGCTTTGTAATTTGTTGACAGAGAATTGCATTAAAAATTCAAACTTTATGCATGCATATTGTCAATTCTATTTATTTTGGGAATTGGGATTTGATTATCTTGAATAGCGGTCTTTATGTTGGCTGCTATTGGTTTTATCCCTTTTATTGGGTATATTTAGCTTTTGGGAATTTCCTTTCTAGATGATCAATCATGGAGTTTGTTCATGAGGTTAATTTCCCTGATTTTTGGGAAAAGATTTATGTTCTTGTTTTTCTATTGCCCAAATGGGTTATTGTGTGTGAGACATACTCATGCCATATTCTTGTTATTGTTATTAGTCCAATGGATTATTGTGTGTGATTCATGCTCATGACATATCAGTGAGTTGTTTCTTATATATTTATGAATGCCGGGTTGTAGTTTCTGCCATTGACGCTCTGAATGATCAATTTATTTTACAAATAGGTCAAATAAGGAGGATAAAGTTAAAAAAAGAGGCGGCTTTAACAAGTTATGTAGCCTTTCTCCACACCTGCAAGAAGTTGTTGGAGAGGCAGAAATGTCGAGACCAGAGGTTTTGTTTAATAAATATTGAAAATTGTTTTCACATTTTTCCTTTTACTGCCTACTGTTTGCCTTGGAGTTTCTGGGATTATATTGCTAATGCTTTTGCTGTGCTTTATAGGTTGTGAAGAAACTGTGGTCCTACATCCGAGAAAATGATCTGCAGGATCCAAAGAATAAACGAAATATTATATGTGACGAATCACTCCAAGCCCTTTTCCGTGTTAATACAATAAATATGTTTCAAATGAATAAGGCCCTGTCCAAGCATATCTGGCCATTGAGCACAGAAGATGGTATTTACAAGATCATATATCTTCTTGTCTTTCTGATGATTCGACTATTTGTGAAGCTGAATTTTCTTTGTTCATTATGTTTATGTTGTTTGTACCGTACAGGCTACATTTTGAGCTTCATATGAATTTTATGCTTTTATATCCAGTGTTGTTATTTTTAGTGGAATTTCTATATCTATATGAAATAATTTTTCTGAGAGTTTTCAAGACCATAAACTTTAGACCACACACAAAAGAAGCATATGTTGAAGTTATTTAAGTAAACACGAACCTACTTTACAAATCTGCGTCTCCTATACTTTGGTCAATAATGAAAACATTTTCCTTAGTATCTAAACTATTCATAGATCTTCTTGTTGCCACATTTTATCGATCACCTTGAGAGGAAAATATTTTGTTTAATTGAGACCAAAATCTGTTTCAGGTGAAAGATTGGGTAGCGTGCTCACCCTCTGGAAATCTTGTTCTATTTGATAGTTCCATAGATAAAATGTTATGTGTCCAGAAAATGAGAATTTAGAAATGAAATATGCCATAGGAGAAGGGAATCAGACTTTAAGGTAGTAGTTTAGAATTCTCTGGCAATTTTCGGACTTTTAGATCAGATGCAAGAAGTTTCGGAACTATAGACCTCATTGCAGCTTGTCTCAGTTATTACTTGCATTTTTAGGTCATCAGATTTCTTGCGAAGGTCGGCTATCTATATGTTCATTCGAATCACTGTTTTTGTTGTTTTTAGCATCAAAGAAAATGAGAAATAAAGCACTTAGTTTCGGAAAATTATTAGAATTTATAATACAGCTTCAAATAGCCTTGCTGCATTACACGATAGAGAAAGTTTCAAGTCTTGTGATTGTGCCATGTAAGTGTCTTCTAGGATTTCTTTTAATATTTTTATATCTATTTATCCTTATCATTACGTTTTAGACCATTTTGGCCTTTTGCATTTGCTCTATGATATTGGTGGTAGAAGTTTTCAAATTTTGCTATTTCAACTTAGATGCAACAAAAGAGCTGCCATATTAATCTCTTCGTTGTACTTAACAGTATATTATAATGCTCCTTACCATTACCTTTAGTGGTGTGATCCTGAAGATGCATGGTGTTCAGAATTTTAACACCATAACTTCATGAAAATCAGAAAATGTAAGGCAAAAGAAAAAGGCTGAAGGCAGTGACCATTCTGAATCTGAAGAAGAGTCTAATAAGGCACAGAAACAAGAGGAGGAAGAGGAGGAGGAAGAAGAAGAGGATGAAAAAGATAGTAGACGGCGAAAAAGAAAAGGACGGTGAGTCCTCCCACAACCATCCTTTTTTTACCCTCATTTTCGATAACTTCTGTGTAGAAGTTTTTTGTTGACTTCTCATGTTTTTGGTATTTTTTTAAGGGTTTTTTATTTTTTATTTTTTATTTTTGTCCATGAGAAAATATAGATGTTAGTCAGGTTCATGAAATTTTAGTCATCGTTGATATTACTGTTTTCACATTTTACTTGTCTGTTTGAGCTGCTAGTGGCCAAGTTCGGTAGCAGAACACCAGCACCATATTCCTTTTGGATTGCAACATTATTGACTTTTTCATTTTCCTTAGTGAATTTTCTGGCTTCTACGTTGCAAGAAGTGTCTTTTGAAAAGATTTAAATTGTTTTTCTAACCCGAGAAATTGGAATTACCTCCTTCAGTTCACTTCACATTATTATATCTTTTATTGATCTCGACAAATGGTACCTCATCTCATAATTGCGGTACCTCATCATGTAGCTCCGCAAAGGTTGATAAAGATGTTAAGAAGAGAGGAGGAGGTGGTTTTGCCAAAGTATGTAGTCTTTCTCCACAACTTCAGGCATTTATTGGGGAGGCTGAATTGGCAAGAACAGAGGTATTTTTGTTGATTTAGAATAACGTCTCCTGCATTTCTTGTTATTTTATCCTTTTTAGAGGAAGTTATTTGCTATATAACTTTAAACTTATTACCCCATTCTTGTGCTCTTCTGCCTGTTCAGGTTGTCAAGAAACTTTGGAGCTATATCAAGGAGAATGATTTACAAGATCCAAAGAATAAGCAAAACATAATTTGTGATGAGTCACTGCGTGCCCTTTTTCATGTTGATAGAATCAACATGTTTCAAATGAATAAAGCCCTGGCCAAGCACATCTGGCCATTGAATGCGGACAATGGTATTTCTTTGAACAAGTTTTTCTCTTCATTTTAGAAGACCATATATCAATTGTTCCATTACATGGATTTTGTCTTTTCTGTTCAGCAATTATTGAACTTTTTATCATCCTAACTTCTCCAATGTGTTGATGTCATTTTAACTAGCAGCAATTATTGAACTTTTTATCATCCTAACTTCTCCGATGTGTTGATGTCATTTTTAACTAGCAAATACATGCTCATTAAAAGTTTTTGTGGTACTCCTTGAAAGAATCTGGCCTTGATTGCTTACAACGATCAACATACTGACCAAGAAACTTTTCACGGAATTTATCTTTTGTTGCCTCATAGAAAGGAATATATACATATGGACACACACACACAAACTCAAATATGAGTGTATGATTTCAACATACATGCATTGCTACTGGAAATGTTTTTTAAAGTCTTCATTAACGTAGTTAGGGCCTCATAACTTGATTAGGTTTTGTATGTCAAGTTGTCTTAGGGATCATGTCATTCAACTACTCGGTTTATACTATTCCATAGTCGGCGCAATAAATATACTTTCTTCGGGCTACACACACAAACACATACGTACATATATATGATACATAAATATGTTCATTATTTAGATTTTTCAATTTTGTGTTCCTGAAACTGTCCGGTAGTTTGATTCAATTCTATTGCTTGGTAATGCAGTAGTTAGAGAGAACTCTTCACAAAAGGAGAAGCAATCTAAACAAGAGCAAGAAGAAGAAGAAGAGGAGGAAGAAGAAGATAAAGAAGAAGAAGAAGAAGAAGGTAAATAGTACCTTCAAGTCTCATGTTATCAAACGTTTTGGATGGTAATGTTACTGCACATCCAACTGTGCTCTTCATTGTGGTTCTAGAATAACCTACTTTAATCTGTACTTAAGTGAATTAGGTGCCTAAGCAATATTTCTCCGCGCAGATTCGGATGAGCCTAAGAAAAAAGAAAAACGGCAAAAGAAAGGAGGTTCCGGTTTTACTGCTCCTTTGCCACTTTCAGATGCTCTTGTCAAATTTATTGGTACAGGAGAAAACACATTATCACGGGCTGATGTTGTGAAAAGAATGTGGCAGTATATAAAACAGAATGATCTACAGGTATGACGTCAACTAGGCTACGAAATATCTACATACAAGTTCCGATTCGTGAACATAAGTTCCGATTCGTGAACAATTTTAACATTTACCGAAGCTTTCATGCATATAGTTCTCTCGAGTTTGTTGATGCTCCTTTGAAGTTCGATACCAACATCGTAGCTTTGGTCACTTAAAAATTAAGATTAGAGCATGAAGTTTGGTTGACTCTTATTATAACGGAGCCATTTTGTGTTGCAGAATTCAAGTGCAAGACATAGGTTAGACAGTAGATCATCATATATCACATCATTTAGATTTTAAAACTTATTAATTTCATGCCCCTCAAGTATGGTATTAAAATTAGAAACGTCGGGTTAGGCAGAGAACCCACCTGGTTACGAACGTGTGAGCAAAGTTGGGCTTGGAGAAATCTCATCTAAGTTTGCATATAAGTTTGATTGAAGGCATGTGAAGTTGGGAGATAAAAAGGCCATGGATCCCTCTCTCTCTCTCTCTCTCTCTCTCTCTCTCTCTCTGTTTTTTTTTTTATTTTTTTTATTTTTAAATTTTGTATCCAACCATAGTGGAGGGAATTTTCAAGAGAAACTTTTTGTAACTTGCATGATAAGTCAAATTACTTTGTTCTCCTCATTTTCAAACTAAACTAATATCAATCAATTGACAAATTAGTCATTCATTTGCTCACCTTTTTTTTTTTTTTCTTTTTCTTTTTTTTTTTTTAATACCAAACAAGATGAGGGAAAAACAACTTTTCTTTCTCTCGATTGCCCCTCATCCATCTCTCCTTTTTTTTTTTTTTTTTTTTTTTTTTTTCCCTCTTGCCAAACTAACGCCATTTTTTGTTTGCTTGTTTGTGAAGGATCCGTCGGATAGGAGGAGAATTTTATGTGATGATAAATTGAAAGAGCTTTTTGACGTCGACTCTTTCAATGGCTTCTCAGTCACAAAGCTTCTGACTGCTCATTTTGTCAAGACAGAATAGCGTTTGCATACATGTATATAATGTGAGCCTCCAATGCGGCCCATTTTTGCTCAAGCTAATTTCTTCTTCTATTTGCTAAGTTCTTTTTTTTATTATTTATTTATTTATGTTCTAACATCTCCATGAACGGAAAAACAGAATTTTGATCAACTGGCTTTCGCTGCAATCCCAACATTTCTTTTTTTATACCTTTTTTAACTTATGTTTCCATTGAAACAGCTATCTTTTAACATGTCTGAATGTACCTTTTCCTTGGTAATTGATGGGTTTTATCTGCTGAGATCATAAAGACAAATTAACATTAATTTACGAGGATAAAAACAAAATAAACTAGGATCACTGAGAAAAAAGACAACACTAGTTAGGGCAAAGTTGGTGAAAGTGGTCGTGTACATGCATGTTTTATAACTATAGCATCTCTTTGGTTCTTTTATGATATTGTTATAGTGTCATAATTCGTCGGGGATATTTGCCTATTATAATTAATCTCTGATTTAATTCTCTAAATTATTTCTTTTTCTTAACTGGTTAGCATTCAAATCGTTCAATCTATTGTGTTCTTGTTCCCCCTTCATTGATATGTGGGTGCAAAAGTTTCTTAAATCTTTTCGTTAGTTCTTACCAGGAAAAGGAATGCTTTACGGTTTCAAGGACACTGATGATTTTTTTTTTTTTTTTAAGCTTTTCTTAACTATTGTAGATAATGTTTTTTTTACACTAATTAAATATAGTTAGTATGAGAGGCTAGCTATTTAATTTTTTGTATAATTTTATTCTTTTAAATGTAAAGATTATTTTTTAAATTCAATAAGATTTTTTACATTTAAATTCAATAAATATTAAAATAATTTATATTTAGTTAAAATAAAGAGTATAATTAGAGTGAATCACGTAAAAGTTACTAAGGTAGCTTGCTAGTCATTTTAACTAAAATTAACTAATATTTAGCGAGTTCTCTTTTAGTCAACTAATATGTAATGAGTTCTCTTGGAGTTACTCTTAGAGATGAGTTTTGTTGATCCCTTTTTTTTTTTTTTTTTTTTTTTTTTTTTTTTTTTTTTTTTTTTTTACTAAGATAACTACATTAATTAGAATTCTGTGTGATTAGAAAATACAACAAATCATTTCAATATTTTTTAGAATACAAAATAGATTCATGCCTTTCCATTGTATACAGTACTACTATATATGAAAGTTGTGACTATTTCTAAATATACATTATTTTCTAACTCTAGTGGGTTATGTACATTCATGTTCATAGTACATGAGGTGTACTACCAAATTATAATTATAAATGGTTCACAGTGTCACGTCAAACGTGTCGACATTAGCTTAGCGTATTTTGTTTGAAAGCATACCAATGTGACACCTTCGCTTTCAACTTCGATTATAAAGATACGAATTTGCTATTTTATTGTTTTGTGACATTTTAAAGCCCTATAACTTGCCATTTTTTGGTTGGTTGGTACATAACCTTTGTGCAAAGTTAGCCATTTGCTGTAGTTATCTTCATTGCCCTCTTCATACTGCCTTCAAAATAAATAAATAAATAAATAAATAAAGTGATAGAAAACCAACAAAAAAAAAAAGAAAGAAAATCTCTATCCGAATTAGGGATTTACGGTGTGTGCTCTCTGAAAGGGTACATCTCAGAGAATAAATGAAATTAATTCAAACATATGTTATGTGTGTGTTTTAGGAAAATGGATAAAGACAGGGCAATTATTTGAAGATGAGAAGAATAATTTAAGTTATATATATATATATATATATATATATATATACATACATACATACATACATACATATATGGTTTTTTGTGATTTTCAATTCAGTGGCAGGGCACGAGGCAATAATTGTACTGCTACCTCTCATGATGGATGCTCTCAAAGAGTGCGCCTTTCTCATATCCATGAAATTGATAATCATGAAATGTCAAGATCATGCCCAAGTTGTACACATATTTTATGTAGCATATACAATGATATACATGCATATATATATATATATATATATATATATATATATATATATGCGCGCGCGCTACATGAATCATTCTGTATGCTTGTTGAAGATTTGTCTTTCTACTACGTAATTGTGTTACATGCATATTATATGTTTAACCAAATTAATTTTCAAATATGCAATGCTAATTAATTAAGAAGCCTTTTTGATGTTGGTTAGTCATATGGCATTTGCAACTGTGATAAGTTGTTGAGCTCACACGTACATAACCGTGTACTGCATGTTTATATGCGAGTGAAGGGACAAGACTCTGAAGCCAGGCACACCTTTCTTTCCATTTTTCTTTTGGCTGCCGACGAAAACGCCATATGGACAAAGCCAAAGCAAGAAACGGCCGGGGCGAGTTCAAGTCGTGTGTGATGTGTGGGGAAGACACGAGAATTTAGAAACTAAAAAAGTAGAGAGAGAGAGAGAGAGTTGTCAAAAGGAGAGAATCTAATGAGAAGAATAAGTGGGGCCCAGTGTTTAAATATTCGGGAATGTTGAAAGCAGCACCGTTGGTATGCCGCGAACAGATTCCTCTGCACTGACACGTCATGCCCCGCTCAACCCGTCACCGATTCTCTTTTTAAAATTTGCTGTTTTTTTAACCAAAAAAAAAGCAATTAAGTAAATAAAATAAAAAGGATTATTTTTATTTCCTAATGACCCTCCAATTACAAGGATTTTGTGACATGTAAATATAAACAATATTATAAATTGACTATCACTCAATAATTACTTTTAAAATATGGGTCTTATAGTATAAAATCCATACTTAAAATTTACTTTCTATAATGTTTCACAACAGTGGTGCTCCTAATTATTATTTTTATAAATATATTATGTATCCAATTTATAACTTTGCAAGTAGTAACGTTTATAGCTATCACATAATACAACTTTTAAAGTGAATTACATTCATTAGTTGTGAGTTTCTTGTCATTTACAAGTTGGATCTTATGCTTTCAAATTTTGGCATTCAAGACTTTAAATTTGACAAGTCTTAATGATGTATTTCAATTGTAACCGCAGAGCATTAAGTTTCAGATCCTCAAGTACTCCAAATTTGCTTTAGATTAAAGATGCAAATTAAATTCCACGTATCAAAGAGCTTGTTCTTTTAGAGTAAAACTCAAAAAAAGTTTAAACTAAAGTTACAATTTTTTTTTAAGTTCATGTTTATTTGTAAAATTTGCGTTTGAATTTGAGTTATAACTCGAGTTTTCATTTGAGTTTAAGGCTAAAATCTGAGTTCAAGTTTTCCTTTCAACTCAAGTTCTTAAACTCAAACTCAAGTTAATGAACAATATTTTTTATATTCTTAAAAACGTCATAACTTTTTTATTTGAATTCTGATTGAGATGATTTTTTTCTATGTGTTCATAACGAAGAGATGAATAAAACCATACACATATACCCTATTAAAATTTTTTATCGCCATTAAGTTTTTATTAAAATACTATCTAAATACAAATTCAAATTTTGACTCACTCAAACACAAACTTAAATAGATTCTCAATTCAAATCATAACTCAAATGTGCACATTTAAACACAACCTCTAGTTACAATTTTAACTCAAATTATAACTCAAATTCAACTCAAGATTTCTACTCAAGTCACCATAACTCAAAAATATAACCGAACAAGCCCAAAGTGTCCCACACTTTATAGTTTGATGGGGAACTTTGTCAAATATTTTGACATAATTATATTCAATATTAAAACTGCTGGATGCAAGTGAAAGTAATCTTAAATAAACACTGAAGCGCGAACTGCCAGGTATTGTGGAATTATGGTTTTTTTCCAAAATTTTTTGGAGGAATTATAACGAATAATAAAATTCTCTACTATTCAAATTGAAGTATAAATACTTCCTTGTCAGCTGTCACCCTCTGATGCACAGTTCTATAGTGTCAGTACCCTATATATAAGTGTATGTACTTTGTGTAAAAGCAAATATATTCCTCAAATTATATGGAGTTTTACAAAATTTATATTTATTTATTCAGTCGGAAGTGGGTGGCCATTTGAATTTAATGTTCAATGACATCATCGAGTAAAATATTTGTTATAGTGCTCATACATATCTTTGCATCTTATAGACAACTGCATATTGATATTGTTTATTTCCGACGTTACAATTTGGTATCGATTTTATACATTCCAAAGTTATTGCAAATTAGTTGTTCCAGATTTCTTAAAAAAAAAAAAAAAAATAAACCGTTAACAATCCACCAACTCAAATAAACCAAATCTTGAGATCGATTAAAGAAGATTAAAAGATAATAAACACTTAAATTTTGAATCAAAATTCCAAATTAAAAAAAAAAAAAAACAAACAAAAGAAACGTCAAGGTTTACTGTGGTTTGGCACTGCAAGAACGCTTGTAATTTATTGAATACTTGAAGTTTACCCACTCAGACACTTGGGACATAAAACCAGCCCTCTCTCTTTGTTTTTTTATTAGAACATCTCTAATATAATACTGAATTAGTGTGTCAATGCTAAATTTTAACACTTAAATAAGAAATCACTTTTCAAGCTATATATTCTTGGTGCTAAATTTAACATATTTTATACTTGATAGCTAATTTGCTATCAAATATAATATATGTCAAGTTTTCTAATTTAATTGTTATTGTTGATATATATATATATATATATGTTTACATTTTCATTTTATCATTACAACATTTGCACTATTAAAATTTTAAAATTAAAAGTTTGTTTTTTTATAATTTGTAAAGCTAAATAATTATGACAAAGGGTGAATTTAGCATTTAAATAGCATTATGTATTGTAGTACAAAAATACATATTAAGTTTATGCTATTTTCACATTTTCTGGTACTAAATAAACACCATTAGTATTAGCGTTTGCATTAAATATGGTCAAAAGATGTGTAACACTTTTTACTCAAGAGACACAAAAAAATCATTAGTTTCTCGAATTATCAAAACACAACAAGAAGATCGATGCAAAAATACAAAAATAAAATTGGGGTTTTTGTTCGAGTTCAGCGCATGCATGCACCGAAAGATACCTTCTGCTTTCGAGGGGTTTGATTGCTACGATAGTTTTCCTCTAGAATTGGAAAATAAAAGTTCTAAAATGTCTCAAAAAAAATTAACATTATTAATAAACTTTGGATGAAAGTAACTCTACTTCAATTTGTGGACCAACCTCATGTGTGATGCGATTAAACAGCACTATCTTTTTTTTTTTTTTTTTTTTTTTTTTTTTTTAAGAATGATTAAACACTATGATCAAAAGATTTTTTTTTTTTTTTTTTTTTTTTTTTTTAAGAAATATCAAAAGGCTCTTTATAAAACAAACATGACTGATCTGATAATTATGTGCAGTTATCTCCTCATATTTCTTTACTTTAACGAATCTATACTTTATACATAGACGTCAGGTATGAAATTATCGGTGAGCTAACCACAAAGAGGATTTTATGTGTCTATATGTGCCTTGCGTAATAAGTAAATAAGTGATTTCCTAATAGATTAGAAACCATGCACGTATTATTTCGTCGTGATATATATATATATATATATATATCAATCTTTAACATTGGAGCACTTTAACTTATTGTGTTACTGTTTTCCTTTGTAATTTAATAAAGAGGTGTATGTGAAAGGGTCTGTAAGACTGATCAATTGGAAACGCGACTTAAAAGGAAATGAAAAGAGAAGGCGATTGTGAAAGGAAATGCACGGCGATGGAATTCGAGAGCCAATTTCAACAAGTAGAAATTCTCCAAAAAGACCAAGAAAGTAAAAACACCCCATAATGGCATCAAAGAAACTCAAAAGTGGACTTCGCTAGACACTAAAACCCTAGTAAATGACAAAAGCAACCTCACAAAGTTGCAAAAAAGAGAGAGAAAGATATGGAAAAGAAAAAAAAAACAAAAAAGGTAAACTAGTACAAATTTGGACATATCCATTATATTTAGAGAGAGAGAGAGAGAGAGAGAGAGAGAGAGAGAGAGAGAGAGAGAGAGAGAGAGAGAGAGAGATTCCATCTTTTGAAGGAACCCCAAGAAAAAAATAAAAATAAAAAACGTAATGAGGGGCCAAAGATACCCTCATAAAGGAAGTCTAAGAAAAATGCCACGAAGATGAGCTTGTCATCACGTGAAAGATGCTTTTTTGGGGGAGTGATAAGGATAGTATGTGTCGTCTTCTTTGAAAGCTAATTAGCTTACAGCCTTTCAAATGGAGGTATCTTATTGATTCAACCAACTGTATATTTGCTGTAAGTTTATGCATTTTTCTTAAAAGTGAGAGAGGTTTTTGGCTCATTCAGTGAATCTTGTAGAAATTTGCAAATAATCTTGTCAATATTTTATTACTTCATTTTGTTGTGTTTCAAACACGTTAGGGAAAAGATGAGTCTCATGAATTGTACTGCAAAATAGGTTTAAGGGACCAAAATCAGCTCTTCCAAGGAGTTCTTTTCCTAATTCCTAGAGCTAAATACATAGTCAGATCGGTGATCGGTCCAACACATGAGATACACACACACACACACACACACACACACACACACACACACACACACACATATATATATATATATATTTGCAGTCAGAAAGCTTAAATTTCTGTAGAAGTTCAGGTGTGTATATTATAGTAAATTACTATTTTTGGGGAGATGCGTAAGTCAGGTACATTTGAGTTTGTATATTCATACTAGTGTTTTGACACTTGGAAAATATTTCCATATGACAACCTTTCACATGTCCAAGAATTAAAAGAAAGAGGCTAGGGGTGAAAAATAAAATAAAATAAACGGATGATATTAGAATTTACTTTTTAAAATTTACTACTTCCGAGAAAAATGCTGTTTAATTGCCCATTGATGCGACGAGAGTTTCAATTTTGAAGTTAAATTACAACATATGTGACCACAATAACTAATTGATGAGATAATTAGTCGCAAAAGAAGTTGCATAGATGTTTAGGGTACAATTTTTGTTCTACATGCAGTTGTTTAGAGAAATTACGAAAAATACGAAAATTCAAAAAAAAAAAAAAAAAAAACACTAGCTTTGTTTTATGGTGAGACACTCATTCACTTATGAAGTAGGTATCGCTCAAGTATTTTTTTTTTTTTTTTTTTTGGATATTTAGCATCCAACTCCACTTTATATATATGCCATCTGACTTAAAATGTACAATTATAATCATTATCTTATAGGATTATGTATCATGAGTTGTTCCACTGTAAAAAATTTTCCTTAAAAAAATCACTTTTGCTATAATAGATAGAAAATGTTGTGTTTGTTTCGCTTGGGGGAGGTTTCTTTTTTCTCGAGAAATTGTATAAATTGTTACACCACGGTCGAGCTATCGACCGTCCCTCTGGAGATAAGCGCCGAAGGACTCCTTACCGAGGACCGTTCGGTGACGCCGAGGGAGCCACGTGTCAGAAGTGCCCTTTGCACGACGAGAGGGAATATAGGCCGATATGCGTCGAGGAAGTTTCCATGTGCCTCTGAGTCGACGCCGAGGCATCTCCAAAGTCAACTCTGCTGCCAGACCTTGGGAAGACGATGTTCACCTACCACCACCGTCCGGGTCGGAGGTTCGGACATTGGGTAGACAAAGTGGTTCGACCGAGGTAATTGATGAGCGGGGATATCCGGCTGCCAAATCCCCATTTTAAGGGAAAAAGTGGCTACCTCGGGATACAGTGGCTCTCTCATTTGTACGCCTATAAATAGAGGCAACACAATTCATTATATTTTTAGAGACATTATCACCGGAATTTCTACAGAGTTGTAATCTACCGCATATTAATGCAAACACAAGTGGATGTAGGCAAAAGATTTTCAGTAGAACCACTATAAACTCTTGTCTTCTTTCTTGTTTTTTAACTCTTAACTGTGATTATTTTGGTGAGATTAGCGAGTGTCCTTGAGAGAAGTAATTATTTGTTGATCAAAATCCACCATCAACAATTGGCGCTAGAAGGAGGGCCTCGAAACCCGAATCAATCCAAAGAAGTAAACATGGCTCCAAGGAAGACCCCAAAGATGACATGGCGGCTACTCGGAAAGGCCAAGAAGGACAGGCCTCGACCCAAAGGGGGGGAAACCAGACGGACCCACCAAACGGTGGCCTGGAGCCTGTCAGGGCACGACCCAACAACAGGGCTCGGCCACAGGCCGGTGGGAACCCCCCAGATCGCCTCGACGTGCTTCAACGGCAAGTGGAAACGCTCACAGCGGTCGTAGAGAGGATGGCCACGACCTTCGCCCGGAGGCGGCGGGGCGGTTCGATGCCACCCCTAGAGGACGCTACTCGATGAACCCGTGAACGCCGGGGAACCGGCGGTGGTAACCAACGTGGTGACGCCGAGGGTGTCGGTGACACAGGGGCCAATAATCCTCGCCCGGCCAGGTCGAACAGGTCCCTGGGAAGCAGACAGCGGGCCGCGAGGCGAAGAGCCCAAGAAAGGGCAGTGCCTGAGGCAGACAACGGTCGAGGGAGGCCTCCTCGACCGCAAGAGGTCCCAGCGAGAAAGGACGCTGCCCCGGTAGGGTCCTCGTCCGTTCACGGGGACGATTTAAGAGAACAGCTGAACGCTCGGCGCGAGCGGGGCGCGCAGCAGTCACGAGAGGAAGAGCTAGCTGCCGAGAACAAAGCCCTGGCCGAGAAAATGGCCAAACTGGAGAGACAGATAGGCAGTCGGCTGAACAACTTTGAACAAGTTGTAGGGAAAGTCGCAGAGGCGGTAAACGTCGACGCCAAGATGTATACCTCCCATGACCACCCCTTCACAGAAAATATTATTCGGGTTCCACTTCCCGACAAATACAAGCCTCCTCCCATCCCGCTGTACGATGGAAGGAGCGACCCCGACGACCACCTGGAGGTCTATACGGGGCACATGGTCCTTCACGGATATCCCGAAGAGGTCATGTGCCGCGCATTCAGGAACCACCTCTCGGACTCTGCTCGGAGATGGTTTAGGTCACTAAAGCCTAACTCCATAACAAGCTGGGATGATCTCAAGAACGCCTTCCTGACCCAGTTCATAGGTGTGAAGAAGTATATCCCCCCGAAGCAAAATCTCTCGAGAGTGTACCAGGGACCGAATGAGTCCCTGAAGGATTGGATAGCTCGGTTCGGAGAGCAGGTGGCCGCTACTGAAGGGATCTCTGATGAGGTGGCCCTGATGGGAGCCTTATCAAGTATGAAGAAGGATATCCCGTACAGTACCGACCTCGACCGGAGGCCACCGCAGACCTACCAAGAGTTCCTGGCTAGAGCCCAGGGATTCATTAACGCGGAAGAGGCCAAGAGGGCCTTAAAGAGCAAAGTGGTGGTCCCCACCAAAGAAGAGGCCGGCCAATCAAGCAACGAGCAGAACGGGAAGAAGCGCCGAGGAAATCCTCAGGTGCAGGCCGAGCCGAGGTATAACCCGGCCTCGAGCAATAAAAGTGGCAACACCTCGTCGTGGCAAGGTGCCACCAAGCGAACAAAGCCACAGAAGTATGACGCCTACACCCCACTAACAATGGGGATTGAGGACGTCTACCATGAAATCAGTCACCTTCAGGTGCTGCGCCGGCCCCCGCCGTTGAAATCTGGCCCAGCAAAAAGGAACCAGAACAAATACTGCCGGTTCCATGGCGAGAGCGAACACACAACTGGTGAGTGCTTCGACCTCAAAGATGAGATCGAGAGGTTGATCCGCGACGGGAGGCTCAGTGAGTACCGAGCCGACCAACGAGCCCACCACGATAGAAGAAACCGCGATCGCCGTGAGGAGCCAAGACCAGACCATCCCCCAGAACCCGTCGGCGTGATCAGGACTATCTTCGGCGGTCCATACCTCGGCGGCACCTCTCGTCGAGCACAGAAGGACTACGCGAGAGAGGCCAAAGAAAAGTTCAACCGGAGGGTTTTAACTGTTTCCGGTAGGGATTCAAAGGCCGCCAGGTTCGAAGACGTCGAGATAACATTCTCGGAAGCAGACGCCAACGGGGTCCACTTTCCACAGAGCGACGCTCTCGTAGTGGAAGCCATGATTGGCAACCACACAGTCTGCCGCATCCTCGTCGACAATGGCAGCTCGGTGGACATTTTGTACGCCGATTGCCTCGACAAAATGGGAATTTCACGGACGAGGCTGCAAAATAGCCCACCATTTGATGGCTTCACGGAGATTGTGTAATCCCCGAGGGAATGATAGAGCTGCCAATGACAATTGGGGACCGACCACACACCTCGACCGTAATGTCACGGTTCTTGGTAGTGAAGGGAGGCGACCAATACAATGCTGTCATTGGTCGACCGACGTTGAGGGCACTGAGGGCTGTTACGTCGATCTACCACCAGCTTATTAAGTTCCCTACTCCTAGTGGGGTCGGAAAGGTTCGCGGAAACCAGTATGAGTCGAGGATTACCTATTCCGAGACAATTCGTCACTATGCCGAGCCGATCCAAACAAGACGGGAAATGAGGATGGTCTCGACGGGCATTGATGAGACCGACTTGGACCCACGACTCACAGGAGAAGAAACGGGGACCGGGCCAGTCGAGGAGCTGATCGAGATTCCTGTCGGTGCGATAGAACCAACGAGGAAATTGAAGATTGGCTCGGAGCTTGGGGAGAAGGCCCAAGAGGAGCTGGTCACGTTCCTCAAAGACAACCTCGACGTCTTTGCCTGGACGCACGAGGACATGGAGGGGATCAGCCCTGATGTGATGAGCCACAGGCTCAATATAGATGAAAAGCACCCCCCAAGGAGGCAAAAACGTCGACCGATGAATGCCGAGAGGTACGCTGCTCTACGGGAAGAGGTCGACAAACTAATTAAGAATAACTTCATCCGGGAAGTTCTATACCCCGAGTGGGTGTCAAACCCCGTCTTGGTGCGGAAGCCCAATGGAAAATGGCGGACATGCGTCGACTTCAGCGACCTTAATAAGGCATGTCCAAGCGATGACTTTCCACTCCCAAGGATAGACCAACTGGTCGACGCCATCACGGGCATGAGTCGCTTAGCTTTATGGATGCCTACCGGCTACAAATCTGATACCGATGTTCCATCGCGACGAAGAGCACACGCCGTTCATCACAAGCTGTGGGCCCAGATCGTTATAAGGTCATGCCTTCGCCTTAAGAACGGGAGCAACATATCAACGTCTGGTAAACAAGATGTTCGCGGACCAGATAGGTAGGACCATGGAAGTATACGTAGATGATATCTTTGGTTAAGAGCGGGGGGGTCAAGCGATCATGTGGCGGACCTCAAAGCGATGTTCGACATACTCCGAAGCGAATGAAATTGAACCCCTAAAATGTGCATTTGGGGTTAAGTCGGGAAAATTCCTGGGTTTCATGGTGAGTAGTCGAGGAATCGAAGCCAATCCTGAAAAGGTTCAGGCTCTCCTCGACATGAAATCGCCACGGAAGCCTAAGGACGTCCAGAGCTAACGGGCTGCATAGCCGCACTCATGATTCATATCGAAGTCTACGGACAAGTGCATCCCATTCTTGACACCTAAGGGAAGCAAGCCGTTCAATGGACAGAGGAGTGTGAACACGTTCCAACAGTTGAAAGCACCTCGGAAGGCCACCACTTGTCAAGCCTATGGAAGAAGAGGTCTTTGAGCCTATACCTGGCGGTTCCTGAACACGCCGACCAGCTCGGTGTTAGTCCGCCGAAGAGGATAAGGTGCAGATGCCGTGTATTACACGAGTAAGCGCCTCCTCGACGCCGAGACCGGATATCCGCAAATGGAAAAGCTCGGCCCTGGCGTTAGTAATAACGTCGCAGGAAACTGCGCCATATTTCAGGCTCATAGTGTTGGTCTTGACAAATCAGCCCCTAAGGCCGGGTATTGCAAAAGCCTGATGCTTAGGAGACTCCTCAAATGGTCGATAGAGTTCAGCCAGTTCGAACTGACTATAAGCCGCGGATGGCCATCAAGGGCCAGGCCTTGGCAGATTTTATTGCGAATTCACGGATTGCCCGACTTAGCGGAGATAGTCGAGGCGACACCTCGATGGAAGCTCTACGTCGACGGGTCTGACGATACCCGAAAGCGGGCTACGAAGTCTGCACACCCGGAAGGTCACAAGATAACCTCTGCCATTAGGTTCGAGTTTCGGCGTCCAACAATGAAGCCGGAGCACGAAGCCTTGCTCGCAGGGCCGTGACCAAGTGGAACATTTAAAGGGTAATATAGACATTTACAAATGACTCAGTTGGTCGTGAACCGTAAAAGGCCAGTACCAGAAGGGACGAAAAGATGGCTGCTTATCTCAAGAAGGCAAAAAGAAGTTTTAGGAAAGCCTCGCGATTTATATACAACAAAGCCAGGGCAAGAGAATAGTAACTGATGCACTCCGCCAAACCTGGCTAACCTCAAGGACGCAGAGTTACTCAAGGTTAGTACCTGTGAGGTGTTGAAAGTCCCTTCCACAAAGGAGAATCCGAAGTCCTGTTTTAAACAGCCAGTCGAGCTGGAAGGGACCCGATCATAAAGTACTTGCTTGAAGGCGAACTCCTGCATGATGTACAGGAGGCAAAGAGGTCGAGGTACCAAAGGCAGGGTATACAATGCACGACGGTATTCTCTACCGACGCGGTTTCTCGACGCCATTACTCCGATGCCTTGATAACGAGGAGGCGAAGCGGGTACTCTCGGAGGTGCACGACGGGGTATGTGGCAATCACGCGGGTGGACAGTCCTTGGCTTATAAAATCTTGAGGCAGGGGTACTATTGGCCCAACCTTAAGAAGGACGCCTCCGACTACGCGAAAAAATGTGAGAGTTGCCAAAGGTATGCCCCGATCCCTCGACAGCACTCCGAGGATCTGACATCCATAGTCTCGCCATGGCCATTTGCCAAATGGGGGATCGACCTCATTGGGCCATTACACAAGACCCCTGGGGGATACAAGTACGCGATCGTGGCGGTCGACTACTTTACGAAGTGGGTCGAGGCAGAGCCACTAACGACGATATCAGAGGAGAAGTGCACTAATTTCATATGGAACAACATAGTCTGTCGGTTCGGTGTCCCACATTCTCTCGTGTCGGATAATGGGAAACAGTTTAATAATGACAACACCAACCAGTTTTGTGAGTTGCTAGGCATCCATAAAAACTTCTCCTCTGTTGTATATCCTCAGTCTAATGGACAGGTCGAAGCGGTCAACAAAATTATCAAGGTTACGTTGAAGCGTCGACTCGACAGCTACAAGGGAAAATGGGCCGACGAATTGCCTAAGGTCCTATGGGCATACCGGACGACCCGGTGGGACCACCACAGGCGAGACACCGTTCTCAATGGCCTACGGAATGGGCAGTCCTTCCGTTGAGTATCAATTCCACTAGCGAGTGACCAGGTACGAGGAGCAGTGCTTGTCGGCGGATGGGCCTAGAGCTCGACCTCCTTGAGGAAAGGCGCCGCGGATGCCCAACTAAGGCTCGCCTCTGTCGGGCTAGGGGCCGTGTATTACAACAAGAGGGTCAAGCGCAAGCAATTCAAGGTGGGAGACCTCGTCCTGCAGTGGTAACTCCCAACACCAAACCTAAAACTTCGGGCGCATTGGGCCCGACTTGAGAAAGGTCCCCCTATCGGATAAAGGAAGTCGTGGCAAACGGCTCCTATCGACTTACCGAGGTTACCGGTCGAGACATCAAGCACACTTGGAATGCCGACCAATTGAAGCTCTACTATCCATAGTAAAGTATCGCTCGACTTTGATGTAACTTCAACACTTAGATAATTTTTTGTTCATATTTTGTATACCTCTACAAGTCTAAGGGGTCGATATTTTGTATACGAGAATAAAAGTTCAAACTTTTCTAGAAATTTTATGGAGTATCACACTCAACTATTATCCATCCATGTATGTCGACTATTGCGGACTCAATAACTCGGCGTCGAAGATATGTCTCGACTACCTTCGACGAGGGGGTAGTAAGGACAGGACTAAAGGCGGAAGAGCATGGTAAGCCTATCTAAAGCAGCGGAAGAGCATGGTAAGCCTATCTAAAGCATGTTCAACAAGCAAATTTTTCTAAGGCATTCATTAAAGATGCATCAATCAAGATAGAACGGAAACAGGTAGAGAAATGCATATGTATAAATATAAGTGCATAAATAAAAATTGGATGTCTCGACCTTATGGTCATTACAAAATTAAATCAATGTCTCGGCCTTAGCGGCCCCAAAAAAAAAAAAACAAACAGAGAGAAAAAAGAAGAAAATCTCATGGAGTGGCCTCCCCCCTCGGCGTATGCTCCTCGTCCGCTTCCGGTTCCACAGTTGCCGCATCCACCCCTTGCTCGGCGCCATCCGCTGCCGTCTGCTCCACGGGCTCACCCTCGACAGGCACCACTTCCTCGCTGTCTGATTCGTCGAGGAATGCCAAGTCGACGTCCGGTCGCTTCTTTCGGAAGCGGTCGAGAATCTGCTCGCCAGCCGATTTCATAAGGTTGAGTTGAAGCTCCTCGAATTCGGCAGAGTCCTGATAATCCTCGAGCCTTTGGGAAACCAGCTCCTCGAAGGCCGCCGAGGACTTGAATTTCTCGACGTCCTCAGCGACCGCGTCCTTGTACTCTTGGGACGCCTTGAAGGATGCAATAAGAGAGGCAATGGACCGATGATATTCCTCAGATCTGAGGAACTCCTCGACCGCCTCCCTTTTCTTCTGCTGGAAATCGTCGGAGGCAAGGAATTCCTCGACGCCTTTCGAGCATCCTCTTGAAGCCGCCGCTTCTTCTCCCTGACTATCGCCTCTTCCAAGGATTTTACCCTGGTCTTCTCTAGGTCGAGCGACGACTGGAGCTCATCCCGGAGGATCCCCAAGGAAAGTATTTCCTCTTGAGCAGCCCTCGACGGGGTCTCCTTCTCCAGGAGGTCAGCAACTTCCACGTAGTTCAGGAGCGTGGCCTCGAGAGCCTGCAGAGAAGGAGAAACATGTTAGCCAGGGGTGAACAAGTGCCGTGAACATCGTCGACCAACAAAATCGAACAAATAAAGAACGAAGGAATACGACTTACAGAAATCTGGCGGATGACAAAGAACGCGATTGCGGTCGAAAGGTGTTCATCTTCGTGAACTTCTCCCGTGAGTCTGGGTTGAAGTGCGAGTAGATGGCCTGAATTGGCGTTGAACGGTCGGGAAGGCGCAGATGCTGGTCAAGTTGCGATCAAACAACGTCGTCACCAGGAACATAGGGTCATTTACCTTCGACCCCGGCATCTGAAGGGGACCCCCAGTCAGATGAGAGACCTCCTTCCCTTTGTCTCGACGCCGGGGCTGTCGAGTGGGCTCCTCGGCCACAGTGAGGTCGATCGGCTCCTCGACCCTTGGCCTCTTGGAGCCGGGAGTGATGACATAGGCCCCTCGCGACTGCGCCTCGGCGATCCCTGGCGAAGGGTCGACGCTGGTGTCGGGTTGGCTCGCCGACTTGGAGCTCGAGCTCCCGCTTCTCTTTCTCGGCCTAGGAGGGACGTTGAACTTCATGTCCGAAGGAACGGCTGCCAACCCATGAGGAAAGCATTAGAACAAAACATTTCCCGACGCTCACACAACAATATCCTAAGACAACTTACGCTCGACTTACCACCGAGAAGGAACGCTGGTGGGGCGACCGGCTCGACCGGGGGTTGGAGGATGACCGACAGCCCGTAGAGAAGGCGGTTCTGGGCTGTGTTCAAAACGGCCGTGCTCCGTAAAGACTCGTCGAGAGAAAGAATATGCTCGACGCGTCCAAGCTTGGCTGTCGACAGCTTCGGCCGGTCCACAACTTCACCTGCACAGCACGAAAAGCATGTTGGGTCGACGTTCGTCAAATTAATGGCAGTAAGGATAGCACAAGTGAACCTACAGTATTTGTTAAAAATACTCTGCGTCCCTATCGTACGCCCCAAGTCGAGCGGATGACGGTTAAAGTTGCCACCAATGAAGAAGAACTGCGGCTTCCATCCATGGCAACTCGTAGTCTTCTCGACGACAATGGGGGGGACTGGTGGTTTGGCCTTGGAGTTCGCCCCAAGGTAAAAGAAACCCCGCTGGCGGGAGGCATACGAGGGGTAACAATATAAAAAACTCCTCGGCGCTTTAGGTCGAGGCGAAGTATTTCCTCCACAGGATGACCATGGAGTTTATTACCCAGCAGTTCGGGGACAGCTGGGGGGAGAAATCTTTGTGAAGGTTGCAGAGGGCCTTCACAAACGGGTGGAAAGGTAACGTCTGTCCCAGACTAAGTGACCGAGTGTAAACGGTCACGTGGCCGGGAGGGGGATCATGTGCCCTGTCGCTCGGCGTCGGAACGACCGGGTAGAAATGATACGGGTCGACCTTCGCCTCTCTGAAAGCCTTTAATGCGGCCGAGGGCGTTATCTTGGAAAGGTTGACGTCCGTCGCCATTTCCGTGATGTCCTCCGACGGTGCCTGGCGATAGGCGCGAGTCCCCACAGCACCGACCTCCGGTTCCTCTTCCGCCTCAGCGGAAACCACGAGATCGCCCGACTGCGGGCAGACGCCGATCCTCAAACGTAATCTTCCACCGGCGGAGGGCGAATCGCTGCTATCGATCAACAGGTCGCTCGACGTCGCGGACTTCCTCTGGGTCTCCGACCCCAGAGGTAGAAGCTTCTCTCGACCCCCAACCTTCCTACGCGGCATGATCTGAAAACAAGAAAAGGAAGGTCGAGATGAGGACCTAATGGTCGAGAGGCCAACAAAAGATAGGGACGTAAAAGGCCCTAATTACGAGCCAGAACCCTCGACGCCGAGCCTATGGGCCGGAGAAGGGTCTGCTCGCAACAGATGGGGAAAGCTTGCGGGGCCCCCTGGGACCCCGAAACAAGCACGACAACCCCGACACGGTCGACTCAACCCAGACGGTTGATACCACGGCAGGGTCGTCCAGACAGGCACACCCTAGAGAGGTATGCGAGTCATTTCTATTTCTAACCCCTTTTTTGTGATGTAGGAACTCAAAGGAAAACCAGATTCACACCGGATAAAACAATGGAGTCCGGAAAAACGTACCGTTGTTTGCGAAGGGCTCGGGAAACCGAGAAAGGAAGGCCTGAAACACGGAGTGTGAGCGGCGGTTGAAGTCGCAAACGGTAGTTTCCGCAAAATCCGCAGAGTAACGGCAGAAGGTGAAAAGGTAAACCGAGAAATGCGATATAAGGGGGTATTTATAGGCCTGGACTCAGCGGTTTGAAGGGCGACGAGTTCAAACGACACCCGATCTCGACCGTTGAATTTGAATCGTCCTGATCTAACGGCGTATGCGAATTAGCGCAATCCAACGGCTGGGATGAGAGCCAGAGCAATGAGTATGATCGGACGGTCTTGGTGCTTCCCTCGACTGCCACGTGTCGCCCGGGTGTGGAGAGAGACCGTTGACATGACCGACGAGGCTGCTCCACAACCCGAGGCCCCTATAGTAGTCATAGCACAGTAATGATTGCCTAGTACCCCTCTACAGCCGATACAGCTGGCGAAGGGAATCTTCCACGTGGATGCCTCGACCACTAATAGCCCAGGGTGACGCCGCACGACACCCTAGGCTAGGGGGTAATTGTTACACCATGGTCGAGCTATCGACCGTCCCTCTGGAGATAAGCGCCGAAGGACTCCTTACCGAGGACCGTTCGGTGACGCCGAGGGAGCCACGTGTCAGAAGTGCCCTTTGCACGACGAGAGGGAATATAGGCCGATATGCGTCGAGGAAGTTTCCATGTGCCTCTGAGTCGACGCCGAGGCATCTCCAAAGTCAACTCTGCTGCCAGACCTTGGGAAGACGCACTGTTCACCTACCACCACTGTCCGGGTCAGAGGTTCAGACATTGGGTAGACAGTGGTTGACTGACCGAGGTACTGTTGAGCAGGGATATCCGGCTGCCAAATCCCTCATTTTAAGGGAAAAAGCTGGCTACCTCGGGATACACAGTGGCTCTCTCATTTGTACGCCTATAAATAGAGGCAACACAACTCATTATATTTTTTAGAGACATTATCACCGGAATTTCTACAGGAGTTGTAATCTACCGCATATTAATGCAAACACAAGTGGATGTAGGCAAAAGATTTTCAGCCGAACCACTATAAACTCTTGTCTTCTTTACTGTTTTTTAACTCTTAATCTGTGATTATTTTGGTGAGATTAGCGCGAGTGTCCTTGGAGAGAAGTAATTATTTGTTGATCAAAATCCACCATCAACATAAATCATCCATTTTAAAGCCTACTTAAGTAAATATCTCTAGTTTTGTTAAATAAAAATGTTTAATTTTTTAAAAATAATTTTTATCAATCACTAATTGATTTTTGATAAATTATTGATTCATCTCGATAAATCAATAAAAAAAATGATTTTCATCAATTACTAATTGATTTATGATAAATTATTGTTCATCTCGGTAAATCAATGATAAATTAATCATTAATTTACCAAAAAAAAATTTCTAATTTATCAATTTTTAATCTCCTAGATCTTTGATCTTAAATTTTTGAAAAACACACCTTTTTTTTTTAATTTAGTAAAACTAGAGACATTTATTAAACATGTGTATGAAGAAATACTCATTTTGTACATATCCCTTTCCTCTATCGCCTTGTTCTTACTTTTTCAACTCTATCTTGTTATATTTGATTTAATATATTTTTTTTTTTTCCTGTCTATCTGATAAATGTCAAAGCCATGTGCTTATTTAGTCTTCAAGGAGGTGCAAAAAATGGGTGGTTAGAATTTACAAAACACCAGTATAGAGTTGAAATCCCCTACAACTCAAAGGTCACCTGGTCCAACAGAGAGAGAAAGAGTCGATTATATTGAAATGTGCTTAATACTTTTATAAGGAGAACAAAGAAAACGTTTCTTGGATTCCCGAGAGTATCTATTTCTATTCGAAAACAAAAAGATGCCTTTCTTTGGCTGCGAAAATGAAAAAATGGTTGGCTATGAGGCGGTCAAGCCAAGGCACATCTCTTTTTCTCATTTGTCTAATAATAATTAGAGCAAATTCCACAACTCCCCTTTTGTTTATAAAATAAATCTATCCACGACCTGGCTTTCAACCCTACCCATGACCTGGCTTTCAATTCTTTGCCATCATTTCTTTTATTAGAAGTAGGATTAATTAGAGAATCTTATACCTCTTTTTTGACCCATCATAATGAGGAATATTATATAAATAAACTCAACCACAACATATACTAAAGTTTGAGTAATCTTGACAAATATTTCTTGAAAAGTGTATGGTTAGGATTTTTACTTTTTACTCTTGATTCATAACATTTTTGGTTAAATAATTACATTAACAAAAGGGTATTTATCAAGAATAAAAAGTAAAAGTCCAGACTCACGCACTTTTATTCAGCTGACTAAAAAAATCCTCTATATAGTTACAACCTAATCTTAATCTTTCACTTTATTATTAGTTTTAAGAAGATGCAATTAGAGTGTTCATCTTTATAGTAATCCTAATTGTAAGGTCATTTGTTTGCATAGCGCTTTTTTTTTTTTTTTTTTTTTTTTTTTTTAAAGATCTCACTCCTAGAGATCTTTAGGTTCTTGTGTGATGATTCCTACCAATTTACTAGATATTGGGATTTTGATCTAGAAATTGTTATTGTTGTGAAAGGATATAGGTTTTAGGGCTATGATCATTTTAGTCATATTCAAAATAAGTGGTTTTTCTACCATAGAATTAATTATTATTTTTGTTGGTATATTTCTTCTATTTGTAGTGGGGAAGTAGCACTAAGTGGGTTTCAAACCGCATTTTTCTGAATTTCTTTGCCAGGACTCTTTACCAATTGGTCCACAGTTTGACAATAAATCAGCCGGATTCACAATTAACCATTTTGGAGGATTAAAAAGATCATGTCATATGATTCCTTGCTTAAAATTTGATTGGAAAAGTTGCAAAAAAAAAAAAAAAGGATATTGCTTGGGTCATCAATGAAAAAAAAAAAAAAAAAAAACACCAAAAATTAATTAATAGTAAAGGGTATTGATGAAAACTAGTGGGATAATTAACACAAAAAAGATTCTTTCACAAACAAGCACCCGACAAAACCAATGTAGATGCGAAATGTCGAAGTGATCCAATCCAAACTCCATGTTTTTAAGATTAGAATAAAGTAGGGCAAAAGAAATATTTAGTCCATTAGAATAGTTAGATCTCGTGGGGAATAAACAAATAAATATGGGATTTGGTGGAGAGGTTAGAAATAGATTCTTTCATTCTATGGAAGGGAAGAAATGGAAAAAAAAAAAAAAATCAATAATAAAAAGGAATCTAACGGCTGTAAATAAAGTCTGTCCTTTCTTGCTTGAAAAAGAGCATCTTCTTGTGTTTGTCCCTTTTCTGCTAACATTTGTTCCAACTGAAATCTCAAGCAACACCGGAGTTGAACTTTGGGGGCCATGTCAAATTGTCAAAAAAAAAAAAAAAAAAATCCTAAGATTCCTTATCTCAAAGTCATTTCTAGCTATATATCTACCAGTAGTACTCAAGTTCATTGGACCCCACCAATGCTTTTCGTGAGACTATTATAAGAAGCACCGTAGACCATCACATGTGTTGTATGGTCTTGTTTATTTTTGTCAACATAGTTCAGCTAGGGAAATATTTTAATTTACTTGATTATATATATATATATATATATATATATAGTTACGAAATGTAGTGTAAATTTCCTAGTATTTTAATGAGGGATCAGAGGACAAATGGAATAGAAGAAAAAGAATTGTCAGTTTAACATTTCTACACACAATGATGTTAAGGGCACTAAGTTTATTTTAAACTTTGGGTTAATCTCATCCTTGCCCGTAAAATTTAAGATTATTCACAATTTACTCCTCAAATTTTGAAAATTTTCATCATACTTCTTGAATTTGAATTGGTCTCACTTAATTTTTTTTTAATAGAATTTTTGTTGTAAACAGACGAAAAAACGCGGCTAAGTGTAGTCTTGTGGAATTTTCTTTTCAAGTCTGTTTTCAACCAAAATTCTAATCGACAATATTAAACAAGTTTAATGTAAGAGCTAGGCGGTGAAAATCATTGTTATAGGCGTCGATTAAAAATGAAACGAGTTTAATGGTTGTGTCACCAAGAAGTTATTACATCAATTACAGATGGAAAATATATCATTTTATTTTCTCAAATGCTCCCCAACTCATTATTGATTACTTGACTAGTTAGCTAGCCCTCCAGACTCCAAACAACTAAAACTAATACAAACTGGAGATGTTTCGTGGAAATTAAATAACAATCATATGTAGTTAGAAGTATATCAGATTAGTGATAATTATAACTATTCGAAACTTGTCTATGTATAAAAAGTATTAAAAAACAATATTGAAAAACAAAAATTGTTGGCCGATCAAGAAAATTAAATTAAAATTATGTGACAATTTTGGATTCCAGTTGTGTCTTTTTAATTCAAAATTATAAGTTGAAGGGTAAATTAGGCACAACGTTATTGAATACAAATTTACATTTAGAAAAATTGTTATTTTACACTAATTTTATAGAAAGTAAAGGTGTTTGGTATGAAGATTCGTGTCATGATTTGAATTATGGTTCGTAAGTTATTATAATATTTTTTTCTCACAAAAAATACATATAAATTGAGAATAATTTTGAATTATAATTCTAAATCTGTGAACTAAACATCCATATCAAATTCCTAAAAACTTGTGGAACCTTTACGCAAAGATGACCCAAGAATCGGGTTTTGGAATCCTACACTAAAAACACAAAATTTAAAAAAATAAGAAAATAAGCCTAATTTTGTGATCCACAGACTAGTCATGAGTCTTTCGTAGTCTGAGAATACTAATTGGATTCCCTTTGAAAGTGGGAAAAGAGGCCAATACACCAAGACCTACCAATCGACCAAAAAAAAAGTAATAAAAATAAAATAATAAGAATTCTATAGTAGAGTAATATATCCTATTGGGGTGGTAATAAGGGTTCAGCATGAAAACATGACATGAACCCAAATTAAAATAGGTGACATGATTGATGCGAAATTGACTAGAATTAATTTAATTAATTTAATTTTTTTCAATTAAATATATATATGATAAACAAAAAATTTTTTAGAAAACAATTTTTAACATATTTTATTTAAATAAAGTCAAAATATAAAATTAGTAGCATAGAGTAACAAAGTAAAGTATAGATAAATTAAAAAATATAGATAAATTAATTAAGTAAGTAAAAAAATATTAAAATCACTTATATTAATTTGCGAGGATTTTAACGACAGTTTCACTAAATATGTGTGATCTGACTTAACTCGTGACTAAAACAAAAATTGTTATTGACATGATCACATGAATGTGATAAAAGTTATTAATATTGTGCTAAGGTTTTATTTTGCTAGTCTTTCTTTAAAAAAAAAAAAAAAAAAAAAATTTATGAGATTGTGATTAGATTTAATGTGTAAAAAAAATTCACTTGAATTACCCTGCAATAGAAAGTTTCAATCAAAAAATTAAGGTGAAAATAGAAAGGTCGTATAATCTAATTGCTCAAATGTTGAAATCTGGATGGACATTGACTGACTTCCCATGAAAATTTCTCCTCTACTTTTTGTGATAAACAAAATTCCATTAAAGTAGAGATATGCAAAAGGTCCTTTTCTTTGACTATACGACACAAAAAGTGTTTTATAACTACATCTCAATTATTCACTATTTAGTAGTTACCTTGCTTGACTGCAATTCCATTTGTTTTTAAAGATATTTTATAAAGGCTTTTTTTTTTTTTAAAGTTTGTAAAGGGTGAAATATTTTTTTTTATATTCATTAAATTTTGTTGTTAATTTATTTTGTCGTTAAATATTTTGCTAATTATGATGGACTTTGTGTTTTCATTTTGTTGCTAAACGGGAAGATTAACTAATAACCATTAGGTTAAGGGTATGGATACTTTCTAAAGTGGAGTGAAATTTAAAATTTGAAAGGACACGTCTTCGATATTGCATCATATATATAATAACACTCTAACTTGTGAAATTTTGCTTGTTTGAGTTTATAAATTTCATTTTAACCTTCTCCTTTAACAATTAGCAATATGGTACATTATTGAGAGGGCTCCCACTGTCATCATTGTGATTATATTAACATGCCACTATTGACTGTTCAAACTTCTTGCTACATACAAAAAAACACTACTTATTTATTTTATTTTATTTTATTTTTTTACAACACAGAATTAAACTCGCAATCTCCCATCTAAACTCTATGGTATCACTAAATTAAGAGGTCTTAGACAAAAAAACCACTTAATTTTAGAAGTATTAAAAATTTATTTACTACACCTCTTTTAATTTAATAATTATCTGTAACTATTTCTGTATTTCAATAAGATTAATGCTACTCGATTCCTTTAATTATATATCTTTCACATCCACTGTTGTCTTTTTGGTTTACCATGATATTCCCGTCTGTCTTCCTTTTTTTTTTTTTTTTTTTTTTTTGGGGTGTGTCTGATTCTCTGAAGCTTTAGCATGAAGAGTTTTCCACTTCTTGAAAGCATGTGAAGTAATATCGTGAGTGTGAACATACTAGTATAGATAAAAGAAAAGTGCAATAAGATGTATTGCAAGGGATAGGTTTACAACAGAACAAATGAAAGAAAAGGCTTGCTCCTTAGGGGAAGGAAAAAAAAAAAAAAAAAGCTAGTTGTAGAACTAAAGACGGTGCAGGGACTCCGATCAAAACACAAAGCCATTTCTTCCTCATTGTTAAGAGCTCATGGATGGAAACAAAGGCGAAAAGTAAACGTACTCCATCTTAAATATTTGTAATTCTTCCCTTGACTTCTCTCTTGTGAAAAGTAAAATATCTTTGAAATACATGGATGAGAACATGAGGTAGATAGATTCACTGACCAGTACTTCAAGATAGTATACTCGTTTCAATACTTTTTTTTTTCCTTCTTTTTCTTAATTTTACATGATACGCATTTCGTTTCGTCTTCAAAATACAAAACTAAGGAAATGGCTTCCCTTTCCCCCCTCCCCCCCTCAGTGTCTTCCTTTTTTCGGTTTAGTTGCGTTTGGTTACTGGCTTTTAAGTTTCTTTGTTTTTAATAAAAACACATTTTTTTTTTCTTTTGAATGAATAAAGAGGACTTACTTTAGAGGAGCATAAGGAACACTAGGGACAACTTTATTTTTTACAAAGTTGTCACACAAACTGCCAGCTATACATTATGTGTGGGAAAACAAGCATGATGAAGAACGAAGCAATAATTTGACCCATAGTTTTCTTTTATTCTTTTTCCTTGTTTCCCTTAAATGTCATAATGTTGTTGGTTATTGACTGCATATATATATATATATATATATATATATATCTGAATATTAATAGGATCTTAATTTGTTGGTCATGTCAAGTTTAATGAAATTTAACACCAAAACCTTGAGTTTTACCATACCACATAATTCTCAATAAAATCGATGAGTTTGATTTGTGAAAATTGGCACGATATTCCTTCAGGTAAGGTGTTAGAGAATTCTTTAGTATTGTCAAAAAAAAAAAAAATAATAATAAAAAGAAGAAGAAGAAGAAGGAAGATTTTAAACTCTATGTTTTCATCACGTTTAATTATTTAAGTTCGAGACAATTCTAACCTAATCTAACAATTAGAAATACACAATATAAGGTTAGTGATGAAATTGTGTTACATGATATTTGTTTTTTTTTCCTATGGAAGACATTTGTTTTATAATCTAACAATTAGAAATACACAATATGAGGATATTGAAATCGCGTAACGATATATATATATATATATATATATATATATATATTTGTTTTTCTGTGGAAGACATTTGTTTTACATAAGTTTAAAAGAGGAAAATCATTTTTTTTTTTTTTACATAATAATGAGTCAATGACTTAAAAAGTTTTCCCTCTTCAATCAATATCGGATGTTTTAATCTCAATATTATAATAAATAAATATCAAATACACTTGATATCTTCACCGATAAAGCGATAACAAATATAGATTCAGTCTTTTAATGGAAGACCAACCGAAAAGTCTATTCAATATTTCTTTTTCAATTTATAGGGACCTTAATTGAGAGTTTTTCTAGTAACTCTTAAAAAAATAAACTATTAAAATATTCTTATTTTTAATCAACAAATGTGTATTAAAATTTATATATTCTCATATTTTTTAATTTTTTGTAATTTTAATCAAATTTAATTATCAAAAATTATTTTTTACTGAGAAACTCCCTTATTTATAAGTGTTAATTTTAATTTTCTTATTTTCTTGTGTTTCCTAAAGGAGAGAAGACGCAGTCAAAAGAAGCGGAAATTCGAGGACTAAGATACCAAATACATGCACCAAACCAAAACCAAAACCAAAACCGCAATTTGATTGGCGGAGAAAAAAAGGTATCTTCTTCAGTTCTTCTCCGTATAATATTCCGTAATAACGAAAATATTCTCGGGGTAATTCAGACATTTCACTTAAAATCCTTCTTGAACAACGGTGGATAAAATACGCGACGCCACGAAAGCGACTTTTTGAAAAAACGACGACGAAACTCGGCGTTTCGCCATTGGCCAATCCGATTTCATTTCACCCTCTCTCTAAACAGAAGCTTCTTTCTTGCCTTAAATTTTTCTTTTCTATTCCATTCATTTTCCCAAATGTTTTCCCCTCATTTTCTCCCTCACCAAATACCCTTTCCCACTGTATATATACTCGTCTCTAATAATATTTATATCTATAGAGAGAGAGAGAGTCTCCCAAACAGTTTCTCATTCTCCTCTTAGCTTCTCCGATAAATCCATCGACGAAGAAACGAGAAAAGGAAAAAGAAAGATCTGGGGAGAGAAGGATTTTCCGAGAAAATGGGTTCGCTTCCGCCGGAGCTGAGCTTGGATATCACGGCGACGTTTGTTCCGAAGACGATCGGCGATTTCCTCAGGGAGGTTTCGGCGATCGGAAATGCGAGCGAGAGGGCTTCGAAGCTTGACGATTTCGGGAAGAGATTGGAGGACGAAATGAGGAAGATCGACGCCTTCAAACGCGAGCTTCCTCTCTGCATGCTCTTGCTTAATGACGGTTCGTCATCGATTTCGTTTTTTGATTTTTCGGTTTTTGATTTTGTGTGATTGAGAATTTTTAGATTCTGGAAATTTACACACACACACACACACACACACACACACACACACATATATATATATATATATATATTGGCTTATCGTGTTTTGATTTTCTCAGCTATTGAAGCTCTGAAGAAAGAATCGTTGCTATGCGCGACGCAGAATGCTCAGCCAGTGCTCGAGGAATTCATACCATTGAAGAAGGACAGCCAAGAGCACGAAGAACTTGACAAGAATATTGATAATAATGAGAAGAAAGATAATGACTGTAATAAAGACAAGAAAAACTGGATGAGCTCTGTTCAGCTTTGGAACACGGATGATGATGATCCAAAGAAAAATTCCAAGACCCAAACTAAGGTGCACAACTAAACTTGTAAACCAAAAACAAGTAATTGAAATTTGAAGCTTGAAATTTACCTCCCCAATTTGGAAAAAACATTAGTTGATTCTATTCTATACTTGTTTGTTTTTGCCGTATGTGTCAGATAAATGAAAAAGGTTACCCCTTGGAAACTGAGGATCCATTTCATCAGAGGGCCTTTGTGGCGTTTAAGCCTTACTCTGCTTTTCCTGTGGTGAGGAAGGAAGAGAAGAAAGAGTTTTCTGTTCATGGGCTTTCTTTGCTCACTCCGGGGTTAAAGAATCCCAAGGAGGAATCGGTTTGTGGGGCCCAGAGATCCAACTCTGGAAGAGCTGTTTCGTCTTCTCCTTCAAATGCTCAATCGAATTTACGAACTGGGTCCGCGCAACAACAGCCTGCAAGGAAGCAGAGAAGGTGCTGGTCACCTGAGTTGCACAGGCGATTCGTCAGTGCTTTACAGCAACTTGGTGGCTCACAAGGTCAGACCTTGATCATATATTCATGGTGATGATATTTTCTTAATATTGAATTGAAGTTGGTTTTCAACTTTTTCTTGTTTAATATTGAATTAAGTATGATTGCAAATTGGGATAATTACCTACCCAAAAAAAAAATGCCTCTGTGGTGTGAGGAAATTGATTTGAATCTGGGAAAGAAACTGGAGATTGGGAAATTGAGTATTTTTGCATGATTAAGTAAAGATCCGTGGATTTGGTTAAAGTTCAATGTTGGGGTTGATTGTGTCTGTATTCATAACAGTGACGAATTGTTCTGCTGTCTCTCTCTTATTATTACTATTGTTGTTGGTATTATTATTTGAAGTACATAAATTTGTTCTCTTTTGGTCATTTTGCAGTGGCGACTCCAAAGCAAATTAGGGAACTGATGCAGGTTGATGGCCTGACCAATGATGAAGTGAAGAGTCATTTGCAAGTAGGCCCTTAAACTATCACATTCCTTTTCTCTTTTTGTGTTTCTGGAAAGAGTGAAGTGTAAAAGGGTTTATCTTTGAAAGATTTTTTTGCGAGCCTTTTTCCAGGCTATACTATTTCAAAGTCTTGCATCACTTTTGACAAATGAAATTCTGCTCTTAAAAGTTGACTAAAACAGCTTTTTTTTTTTTTTTTTTTTTTTAATTGATAATCCAGAAATACCGGCTTCACACAAGAAGACTTCCATCAGCCACCTCTGTTCCTGCAAACCAATCTGTTGTCGTTTTGGGGGGTTTGTGGATGAACCAAGATCAGTATGGTGATTCATCAAAGGCTAGTAGTTCTCAGTCTGGTTCACCACAAGGTCCTTTCCAATTAGCTGCAAATGGTGGTGGGAGTCCCGCTACAGGAGAGGACAGCATGGAAGATGATGAAGAATCTAAATCTGAAGGGTATAGCTGGAAAAGTCACCTCCATAAACAAGGGAAAGTCGATGTATAGAGTTATATATTTCGCCATGAATTTTGCAGATAAAATATATATACATGGGAGGAGTTAAATGAATATAAGAAATAACACAGGAATACATATAAGTAAAGACATTATAAGTCTTGACTAAGAGTGAGTGAGAGAGAGAGAGAGAGAGAGAGAGAGAGAGAGAGAGTATTAATTTTGCAGGTTTAGTTTACTTTCCTTGTATCTTGAAGATGAGTTTTTTTTTTTTTTTTTTTTTTTTTTTTTGGCGGAATTGGTATAAATACTTCCTCTTAGAAATGACATTTTATTTCTCAACATGCACGAAGCTCACGGTTTCTTTCCATTTGGCTTTTTTGTTTTGATAACTTGTGTGTGAAATTGTCAGAACTGTACTAACAATTCATATGCGTCAATTCTAGGGAAAAAGAAAAAAGGTCAAAATGAGACGAGATTATTTTAAGCATTTCAGGTATAATTATTGCCGTTGAAATCAACTCATTGGAATTGCACTCAATTTCTCCTCTGCCTATTGAGATAGCTTTCAGATTTATGAAAGCTCCTTTATCTATTCTTCTTGGAGGGCATGATGAATATGTTGGTGTAACTCTCTTGAGGAAAACCATAATTGATGCCCCATGTGGCAATTAGAATGCAGGCATGGATATTGCAATATTAATTAAAGGAAAAGAATGCGTTGAATTCAACACAACATAAAAAAAAAAGGTTGATTGTAAGATTCACATTATTATTTCCTCTCCTCCTTGGCTTAATGGGTTTCAAGCACCAGAGTGCTTCAAGACAAAATTATGCAAGCTACACATACTGTTCACTCTCTCATTTTTCAATCATTGAATGATATAAAAAAAAAAAAGAAAAAAAAAGGAAAGGATCACAGCCGTGAAAAAGAACTAACAACTGCCACACAAATGGTGAAAAAATTTCAACGAATAAGATCGTATTTAAGCCTTTTAAGCCTCATTCAATAGCTAAATTGGGATACATAACATATATGACATGTTTATTTTATAAATTCAAATTACTTTTTAAACTTTTTTACTAATTTTTCTAATAAAAGTTAAATTTCTGTTTAAATTTTTCTATTCATATCTATTAACCAAACGAGCCAATATATATATATATATATATATATATATATATTTAAGTTTTCAATGTGAAAACAATGAAGATGAGAGCCTAAAATGCTTTTCCTCACATTTGCTGTTGCCTTGACTGATATGGCTTCTGGGGCAGATGAGATAGATTTTTGGTATTTCTAGGAAATTTATGTAGCTTTTATTAGTGTCGATACTTGGACGATTTCAGATCCTTTGTCCTTCCTATATTCCGTATAGAATGAGTCAAATGCAATGGGACACTTGATTAGTTTAAACTTTTCTTGCATGTTATTGCCTTTAGGCTCATGAGTATGGTTTGGAAAAGATTCTCCAAAATAAAGCTACTATTTGTACTTGCTGAAATGAGAGAGAGAGAGAGAGAGAGAGAGAGAGAGAGAGAGAGAGAGAGAGAGAGAGAGTTAAATTCAATGTTGAAATTAGTGAGTGATAGTCATGTAGCTGTACAAGATATAGGACAAGATCCGGACTTATCTTGGTGAGAATAAAATAAAATAAATTTCTAAAATTCCCTTGTATTTCTTCCAATTATCACATAGCTGATAATTTTTCTTATCTTAACAAAAAGCATACACTACTGAAATTGACATTATCCTCACACTAACGTCACTAATGCACCCATTTTTGGTTTTCATAACAAAAGAGAATCTGACCAAAATAGACTATGACATTTGTCCTAATTACTGATTATAATTATAAATTCCATAAATCCAGAAAATGATAATGTCGAATATGGTATAAGGAAAAAAGAATGGTTAAGACTTGAGAGCTCTCATAAGGAATATATCTTATTATACAATACTACTTTTAAAGCAATTTTTGTTTTCATTTTAAGTTTACCAAAACTAAGTCGGCTTGCCCATTTGTTGTCACAACTTTCAGCCATAAAATATGTTTATACGTCAAGACTTTTTACTCGAAAAACAAAAGTACGTAAAAAAAAAAAAAAAAAAAAAAAGAGCACATGTGACGTTGCTCTTTTATTTTAGCTAGTATTGTAAAGCTAATTTTTAGCAAGAAGTCTTTACGTATTTCTTTTTTCAGCTTAATTAGATCATGTTCATCCAAAAAAGAGGGGGGAAAAAGTAAAAAAGTCATGCAGTCCCCCCGTTATCTAATGGATTTGTATTTGTAAACCAATATGGTTATTCTTTACTACTTTAGGAAGAACATTATGATTGAACAAACTAATATACATGACATGTGTTGTGAAACGTGTAAAAATCAACTTCAAAAAAATAATGGCCATAACGAGCTTAATCTATTATGAGCTTGCTTTTTTTTTTTTTTTTTTGGATTTGACCCTATAATGTGGTCTGCAAGTAGGTAATTTGTCCGGTAGTTCAAATTTCTAAGATTTTATCCCTTTACCTAACATAGGCATATCCCACTAAGAAAACACAATCAGTTGCCGTGTTTATCTGGATGCATGGCAAAACAGTCACTCTCACGAAACAAAATAATGGAGAGAATCTTATGGACAATATTTATAATGAAGGAGCCCACCTTTATGGCCCCATTTCACATGTATATTTAAAATTGGTATTAATTAATTGTTTGGTGACAGAGGTGAGTGAAAATGATGGAAGCTCTCATTAGCTTCCTCCTCCTAATAAAGGATGTTAATATTGCTATTATTATCCTTATTTCTTGTTTTGAGTTGGTTGATTAGCTTTCAAATCTTGTTTAGGGGTATTCCCATTCTTTTTATTGGTGTCATAGATATAGAGAACAGAATATATATATATATATATATTATATGTATATATATGATGCAGCTAAGCACCATTGGCTTGTAGTCACATGGCAGCAGAAACAAAACATAAGCACTTGGTCCCACCAAGTATAACCATTCCTGTTGAAGATTCCTTCAATTTTAGACCACCCACAGGGCACAGACAATGATCCCTTTTGATGGGTAATGCAATAATTTGGAATTATTAAAATGGGAAACTGCATGCAAATTCTAGACAAGCATTTGGTAGAAAGGGCCAAGTGACCAAGAATCTAATTCCATCTTAATTTAAAACTCCTGCTTCTATTTTGTTGCCATATTGAGTTGATAATAAGTGTAGTTACTGTACAATACTCAGGGATGGTATTATGGAAGAAAGGGACGGATATGCTTCACCTTCATACTTTCAATACTCTTTATCTTCTTTTCTCTTCATGCCTGCCTAAACTTAAAATGGGATCGGCCTCATGTACTCACGTGGACTTTCTCTATACTCTATCTATTTACTCGCTAATTAATAATTAAAAGTATTGTTACAATATTATCAGAACTCAAATTAAATTTCATTGAATTAATTACAAAATTCAATAATACCTACTAATCTCTTTGAAAATAAACCAAAATCTCAAAATCAAATCCAAACTCCAATAATCTCAAAGTTGCTTTATGCACGAATAACTATAGATCGGCTCTCTAAAGGAGGAAAAAAAAAAAAAAAAAAGGGCTTGAATTCAATCCCCAATTAGTTGGGCCAAATGCCTGTAGTGATTTTAAAATAAAACTTGATGGCATTCAGCTTAGAGAAATTGCAAAAAGGGACCCTTAAACACGTCTTTTTAGAGTTTTTTTTTTTTTTTTTATTTTATTTATTGTGATAGACTATCTCTTTGATAATAATTTATTAAACTTTATATAATAATATGTCAAATTATGCTATCGCTGGTGATCAGAAACCTGCCATTGGTGACCGGAGACCTACCGTCAGTATAATTTGTCAAATTATAGATAAAAATCTGTCAAATTACTTACTCTAAAGGGATAAAATTTAACAGGCTAATGTTGAGAGCTAAAAATCCTTAATGGTATTATTTTAAGGAGTACTTGTCAAAATTAACCTTCAACTTAAGATTTCTACCCCTCCTATTTGAGTTTCAATTTTTATCATTCCAAAAAGGATTTTTGCACAATAGTTAATAATCAACCTCTCAAACTTGCAAATTTATTACAATGTGTCCCATTTTATTAAATTTACTTAGATCTTTGGCTAGATTTAAGGTGAAATTTTTCATCGAACATACTTTCTTAACACTAAATTAATACAACCATCTTCAAAATAGGACATATTGTAATAATTTATAAAATGAGAGGATAACTTGCTAAAATTTAAAGTTTAGTGGGCAAATGTGTAAAATACCCTTCGAAAAAACCAGTTAAAGGTCAACAAAACATATTCTACCAAGATTGCCTCTAACAGTCAAACATTATCTATTTGATTATTACTAGTAATGTATCAGATATCACTAAATCAACAGTGACCACGCTGTCATAGGTAACCAGTAGCTTAGAATCCAATCACTCAGGAGTAGTCCGGTAGATTCTCATTGGTAATCTTATAGATTATTTTGACTTTCTCATCGAATATTACTGTTTTTCTCTACCAAAGAGTAATCTACTAGGATAACACTAGTAATCTAAATAGTGTTTTTTTCCCTTTTCTTTCAACATCAGTCATCTTTATAAGAAATAACGAGTCAAAACTCTGATGCGAATAAGCATGCTACTTGCTGCTTCCTACAAAACAAGTCAAACATCAACGTATTGCTAGCACCAACAGTGTTTTATAATGTTAGTGTTCCGATTCAAATATATAATGTTATTTTTGACTCTTGTGCTAAATTAGGCATATGGTGTACTTGACGTATATCAAATTTTAGCATTTGGTGGTTATTAATTTATATATTCATCTTTCATTTAATCAGTGTATCATTGTTATTTTTAAATGATTAATTTCATAGACGTCCCTTAAATTTTGTACCTTATTTCAACATGTCCTCCTAAATTTTAAAAATGTTCATTTTGCCCCTTAAATTATCTACTCTAGTTCAAAATGAACACTAAATTCATAAAACTAATAAAACGAGGATGTAACACTACTTATATTTTGGTTAATGTTCCCTAAACTATTAATATTAAATTGTCCCCTGAATTATGATGAGAATAGTACATGGTTTGATATAGTTGTGTGCAGGCCTATTATTTATGTTATTCTAAATAATTAAATGTGATCATGACCTTTTATTTTCTCTTTATTAATTGAATGACAATTGTTTATTTCTGAGTGGACTGATATAAATAATATTTTTTTTACTATCTTGAGTGGTATTTCTAATTTTTTCTCAATTATTATTTTTATGTCAATTACCCCCTGATGTTTTAAAAGATTGATGGCAAATTAACACAAATAAATATTTCATAGTGTATTTATAAAATAATATTAATTCAAAAGTGTTTTGAACTACTTTTCATACTTAAGGGATAACTTATTGAACCCTTTTTAAATTTCGAAAGGCATGTAAATAGATGATATAAAGTTCAAGATACATTTATGAAACTAATCTTATTTTTTCAAATTATCTTAAAATTAAATGTTTACTTTTATATGGTTGCTAGCATAGCTTAATGGTAATTACACACCTAATTATAGTGAAGAGTTCGAATCCTCTCACTTCTAATTTCAAAAAAAAAAAAAAATGTTTACTTTTATGAGTTTCAAAGTATAACTCTAATGAAAAGTAGATATGAAATTTAAATAACATATAGATCGAAGCACAAAATACATATCAAATCCAAGTGTGCCAACGTGATATTTTTTTTGCTGAGTGTATATCAACACAGCTGAATCTGATGTCTAACAGTTCTCTTCCTGATCTTGGACTTTTTAAATATGGAATAATACCTAACGAACAAGGTTTAAATTAGGCCGAGTATCCCTTATAATGTCTACTTTACTTTTGTTTTTTTGTTTTTTGTTTTTTTTTCTGGGAAAATAGACAAATATTTTTTTTAAGTATATAGGATTGAATTTTATTCTTTACTTTTGATAAATATCATTTTTAGTTAAATAATTATAATAATTAAAAAGGATAAATTAAGAGTAAAGGATAAAAATTCAGACTGATACACTGTAAAAGTATGTTTTAAAATTTTCTCTTGTTTTTTTTTTTTTTTTTTTTTTTTTTCCTTTAAGGCTTAAAAGTTTAATTATTTACCTACAATATAATTTTAAATAAATTGATACTTGATAAATTAATGACCTAGATTAAATAATATTTTAGTCAATCCTGACTTAGTTCTAAGAATATATGTCAATTAATTAATAAATTTTTATGGTCCAAAACTCTTACTCCTTATAAATTCTCAACAAAAGTCATATTTTCCCATTTGATAAACAAGGCATATAGAAATGGCATTTTTTGGGCACGTTTGTAGGGAATTTGAGAGACTAGAGACGAGGTAGCAAAAAAGGAAGGAAGAAAGAATTCCAACCTCAAAAAATGAAAATAAAAAATAATAAAAAAAGGGGGTCAAAATCGAAGCCACCAGCAACGGTCATGTGTCCGAAACTAGTCCCCCCATTCAGACATAGACGCCCGTATTTTGGCGCCAAACGTGGATTTAGCGTCACATTACAGTTAGCTAAAAAACATCAGGAAAAAATATAAACAGGAAATAGAGTTAGTGAAATCCTTTTCTGAGACAAACAGAGAGAGAGAGAGAGAGAGAGAGAGAGAGAGAAGAGAAAAAAAATGGCACAAGAACAACCCAAGAGGCCCTCCAAAGAAGAAGAGATGATGAAGAAAGAAGAAACAAACAGTGAAAGATTCAGATTCAATGCCCAAGCGCCCGAATTCGTGCCGAGAACGAAAACCCAGATGCCGGTTTCGGGCTATTTCCACCCTTGCTTTCATAGTCTTGGAGGGTCTGCTGATTCCCCTGACTGGCTTTTTGTTGAAGACCATGACCCACCTTCTTATTGGATCTCCAATCTCAATATTTCCTTGCCCAACAATTCCTCCAAGAATGCCCTCCCTGATGATCTTCAGCATAAGATCATTAAACAGGTGATGATGGTGTGGATGATATTTACAATTTCACCCTCTTGTAACCTAACCTTAGCCTTTCCATTCCATCTTCAGTTTTACCTTGGTTTACTTGATCGTGTCTTGTGAATGATCATTCACAGGTTTTTTAGCTTCACTTGTGGTTCTTTTTGTCTCATTTTATGTTTAGGCTTAGGTTTGAATTGAGCTTGTTTAGCTATTTGTAGTGTGAAGAAAAATGATCTAACCCACAAAAAAAAAAAAAAAAATGTCAGCTGTCACCTAATAAAAACTGCAAAAATTTCAACGGATGACATGGTTTTATAGCCTCGTCCATCAGTTGAAAAACAAGAAGCATATTCATCCCAAAAAAGAAAATGACATTATTGTACAAAGTTTGTACAGTGTTGGTAATACCAAATTGAACCTTGAATTTGTACATAAATGTATGCTTTCTTCTTGTCCGTAAAGTTTCATTGGATTGATAGTCATTTATATGCTCTAGCTCTCTCTGCACTTTGAAGGGATTATATGCAACCATTAAATCTACTTTTATAAAAATTGGCTATAATGCATCCATGATCGCATTTATGGGATCATCATTTTCCAACTCTCAATATATTGTCAGACGAACAATTTTTTTTTTTTTTTTTTTTTTTTTTTTTATAAATCTCAGATAATGTACTTGGACCAATACTACAATATTCCTTATATCTATTAGTATTCCTATATTTTTTTTTTCAGCTGTAGAATTTCAAGATAGTCTCTGTATATGAAACAGGTGGAATACCAATTCAGTGACATAAGTCTGCTTGCAAATGAAACTTTGGCCAAACACACAAGTAAAGATCCTCAAGGTTATGGTAAGTACTTATATTGAAAACTTGCATTCAGTTTTTTTATTTTTTATTTTTTTTTATTACATTACTATTTTTCTCTTGTAAAAAATACTCACGTTCAAGCATATTTTGGATTTGTAACAGTTCCTATATCTGTCATTGCTTCCACAAAAAAGATCAAGTCTCTTACTACTAACAACAATGTGCTCGCTCAAGCGCTTCGATCCTCTTCAAAGCTTGTAAGTTGTTAACTTGTTAAATCATATTGGTTGATTAGCTGTTCAATTGCTTGATCTTTGATGATGATGATCACAAGTTTATACTTTTGTTTGGTGATCATTTTTTGAAGGCGGTAAGCAATGACGGGAAGAAAGTTAAACGAAAGCACCCTTTTACGGAGAAAGATAGAGAGGGATTGCAGGTAAAAAGACATGAATGGTCCAAATTCCTAAGGTATTTATTTGGAATTTTATGTTGGTAAAAAGATCCAACTCTTCTTGTTTTGCAGTCTCGTACGGTTGTGGCTGAGAATTTGCCTGAAGATCATTCTCATCAGAATCTCGAGAAAATATTTCGCGTCGCAGGAAGGTTTGATCTTTGGCACATCAGCTCTATCTTTTGCTCATCTTAATTCAAATCCTACGTCCAATTCTTAATGTCCCAATTAATAGAATGAATCCAAATTTTAAGATGATATAACATGAATACATTGGTAGGACATGAATTAAGACACCGAGATCAGACCTTTAATGTTAAACTTTTGCGTAAACATCTACTTCTAAACCATACTGATTTCAAGTTTTCATCAACAGTGTGAAAACTGTCCGAGTATGCCATCCTCAAGAATCAAACTCTTCTCGTTCTAAAGGCGATTTCTTGGTCAGCAACAAGGTAAAATATCATTTTACAACCCTCCTTTTCTTCTCCAAAGTCTTCAAATAGCAAGATCACTTTAATGAAATGTGTTGCTTACATTTCTCCCTTTTCATTCCCTCTGTTTGATTCTTCAAAGCTCCACGCGCTCGTGGAGTACGACACAACGGAAATGGCTGAGAGAGCGGTATGTTAGTTTTAATATAGTTGAGAGTTTCAAACTTTTCTCTATTAGCTTCATCTACATGTGTCAATTACGTACATTTTTCTTTGTTTTCTGTTATCCACCAGGTAGAGAAGTTAAATGATGAAAGGAACTGGAGAAAAGGTCTCCGAGTAAGGTTGCTGCTAAGATGCTCGGTATGCAAATTAGTTTCAATTCTATGTCTCTTGAAATATGTTTTAAGGAGATATTTTCTTTTGATACAAGGGAAATGCTGCTCATTACCATCATGCAAATATTTGTGTAGCCAAAATCCGTCTTGAAGAACCGAAGATCGGAATTCGATGGCATCTTAGACGACGATGATGCACCCCTCACTGAATCTGCAGAAGGCGCATTTCATCCAAGCCACAGAGAATCCATCACTGAGACTAATGTAAGAAGTTCCTTGCGTTAAAAGCCATGGCTTGCTTTTACATACTCATATCTCATCTCACCAAACAACCTATTCTCCATTCCAATCTGACGCATTTCATCCAAGATTTGGTTGTGCTTTTACACCACGTAAAAACACTTCTACAACAATTTTGGGCCCATTTTTATGTTTAGTAAACAAGTAGAAATGTAAATATGGAAGATTTTTTCCCTGTATACTTTAATAGTTACTTTTATAAACTAATACTATGTTTGGTAGGAGGAAGATATGGAGAGAGGGAGAGTGGTGGAGGAGAGGGTGAATCCATTGTTTGATTAGAGGGAGGAGAGGAGGGAGAGAGTCTTCCTCTGAGCCCACGAATTTGGTCCTTCTATTAATGGAAATATTCAACCAATCCACCTAAATTTAAATTAAAAATACTATTTTACCCTTCAAAAGAAATTGTTAACAAATAGTATAATGTAAAATATAGTAATTAGATAAATAGCTATCATCCATTATTTTAATTATTCCTTCCCCTTATTAAACAATACAAATGATTATTATAATCATCTCCATCATTCATATTCAATATTTCCAATTCCTTCAACTTTCTTCATCTTTCTTACTCTTCATCCCTCCTATTAAAAACTGGGGGTGTAACGGGTGTTTGGGGTTGCTGTAGATTGCTCTACGATTAATTAGCACACTTTTTCTTTAAATAAAAATGCGTTTGGAAAAGGTTAGATGTTTAAAGCATCATTTTGAAAATCACCTCGCCTTAAATCTCTTTCCAAAATTGCCATTAATTTTTAAACTTTTATTTCTAGTTCAACTTTTATTACAAGTACTACCTTGGAAAGTAGAAGCATGCTTCTTTAAAAGTATAATGATTCCAAACTGGACTTAAAATTCAGCCGAGAATCTGACATCACAATTGTTTTGTAGGGTGAAGAGAGCTCAACTGGACAGAAGAAGGGATGGGGACGGGTGCGGGGAAAGGCCCGGGGACGGGCTTCGAACCACATTGGACGAGGGCTGCTTGCTCCATCTCCACAATCAAGCTATGGTAACCAGGGTGAAGTGTCTCCCAAACAGAGTCCCAAGGGTCCAAGAATGCCAGATGGAACTAGGGGCTTCACCATGGGAAGAGGAAAGCCATTAAGAACCTAAGATCTAGCACCAATACTACAATTTTTTCAGTTAAGGGCCTGTTTGATTTATGAGTTTAAACTAGTGATTCTTGATTTTGATTTTTGAGATTTAAATTTTTTGTTAAGAGAAAAGCACTATAGTAGAATTAAAACCATGAGTTTGAACCCATGAAATAAACAACCTCAAAGTGTCGGTTCACGACCTTGTTTTGTCTTTTGCATCTTAGTTACTACTTACTAATAAATGTCTCTATCTCTCCGAAGAAGCTTTGGAACGGAATGATTTGTTTTTAAGTAGATGCGTATTTTAAAAGTTTTGATTAATAATAAGAAATGTAATTGCATAGTTATAAGATACTATAGCATGTCATAGATTATTAAGAGTGGAATCATGAAAATTGTGTCATTTTTTCCGCTCCATCAAATATCATAAAATTTAGTTGTCTAAATAATGAAATTTGAGTGTTTACGTTTCTCTTTTTCTCTAGGAAATCCATTTTATCAAGTGCACTTTTATTCTTATATTTTGTGGTCAACTTTTTCTATTTTATAGAGACGAACATGCAAACAATCATAACTTTAGAATGAGAGAACTAAGTTCGCTGATTCGAGTTTTTAATTTGAGTTAAGATGTAATTTTATGTGAGAGTTTTTTACTATAGTAAAAAAGTTAGATGTGATTGTTTCAACTCGGTAAAATGAACGAGCCGAAATCAAACATTTTTGCTTGTGCTGAAATTAACCTTTTGATTCTAAACAATGAAAAAGAAAATTTAAAAAAAAAAAATCGTGACATTCTTTGCCAACATCAACACGAAAACTTGTAGTCCTGCACCAAATTTTAGCATTATATTGTCTTTTTAACTCAACGACAATATAGAATTAGGCCATTTTCAAGTATTCTGCGAGAGAAGAACAGATCTAATATTTATTTAGATTAATAAGTACTTAAGAGACTTTGAAATCAAAGGGCCTATTAGCAAAGTCGACAACGCGAAGGTCGCAGGTTCGAGACCTGCATGTGTTCCGCAAACGACAACAATTCCATGATGATCAACAGAATTTCGGTATATATATACGTAAATATATATTATATATATGCGTGCGTACTTCATCTATTCTTTTTCCTCCTTTCTTCTTTCTTTTGCAAGTGGAAGCAGGTGTAGAAATTAAATTACATGGTTAGAATATTGGGTAGTCCTTTCCTCCCATATTTGACTAAAATCAGATTACGTGGTACTTACACCAGTATATTACACAAATCATTAAATTAAGGGTTATTATTATTATTATTATTATTATTATTTTATAGCTTTTTGCTCCTAGTGGGGTTTGTATTTTACAGTAGCTTAATTAGCACTCAAATCTGACATATAAAAAAATTCTTCCTAGTCGGTTTTCTATTTTTTTTATTATTATTTTTTATTTAATGGATCCTAGTCTGTTTTTTTGTTATAATATATGTTGCAACATTTTAATTTTTTTTTTTAAGGCATGCCAAGGCTTCTTATTTGCCACTACATTTCCAAACCTTTTTTTTCCCATCATCAAGAATGAAGATAATATAATAATTCCATAGACTGCATGGTGTTGATTTGTTGCTTATAGAAATCTCTTTTTAATTTGTCTTTCTTTTCTTTCCAGTCTGGTAATCTTTTCTTCTTCAGAGCAATATAGTTATCTAGTTGACTTTCAGTACTTAGACATCATTGATGCTTGGCATATTCATGTATTCAAAGTTGAATTTAGTTCTTGTAATATAAAAACAAGAGAAATCCCTATAATCGTATGATTCGTATCTTCCTTTATTTTCCTTCAAATCCTCTTATGCTATACTTTTTTAGAAGTAAATGATCACTATGTTTCTTTGCTTTCTTATTTTTTATTTTTTATTTTTTTCATATATACTGAATTACTCTGAACTCTCGTGTTTCGCCTTTTCCACTTCATGACTCAGCATCAACAAGGTTAACTACTACATGCACATAAACTCAAGCCGATTTGCTATCTTAAAGAAATTAAAATTGGTTATATTTTGCATTTTTTTAATAAAAAGGGCTATATGAGTCAAAGATGGTATGCAGTGACATAAATCACCCACAATGACGACCATATTCCCTCATGGCGTGAATCCTTCGCGAGGTGAAGTGTCTAATGAGACTAACTCGAACTCAAAATCTTATTGATAAAAACGATTAGCTCTATAAATAGCCAGTGATATTTGAAATTGTTGGCCAAAGCAATGTCAATCTTGGAATTAGAACATCTCATGTTCTAGGTTTTAGTTCCCGAGCAGCTCTCGGATGTAGGAATCTATGAGTTAGTCAACAGTAAAGTTAGGGTTTCGTTTGCTTTCCTTATAGCTTGTTGGTTGGCAATTTTATTGTTTGGTGGAGGCTACCATTCGAAGTGCAATCATACTTGTAATATGCCTAAGTGCTGGTAAAACTATCTTTTTAAGTAGCCCTTTTTCCAGTGAGAGTTGCACACTTGTACTTCCACTGGTAAAGATTATTGAACTTTATTTATGAATCATGGTGGCTTATCCCTACAATTGACTAACTTAGAAGTTGTTTGCGTGTACTTTATAAATATATATGTGTGTGTGTGTGTGTGTGTGTGGGTGGGTGGGTGTGGGTGTGTGTGTTACCAAAACCTTATGCACCATTGATATGTTTAGATATTTCTATCACGTGTATGTATATATTCTTTATATGCAAAATATTCCTTGGCTAAGAAAGATAGTGGATTCCAAGTTGATGAGCAGCCTCTATAATAATCGATTATGATGAATTGTAGCTTATATTATATATGCAGAAAACCGCACATTTTATGATGACTAGTGGGTTTTCTTTGTTGTTTCTCTACTCAGTATTCACTTTCTTTTTGGCAGAAAAACAAGGCTAAGATATCTGGAATCCTACTTAAAGAAAGATTTTGAGATCGTACTTAGAATTTGTTAGACTTTGAGGCACACATAATGGTGCATAGTCCAAAAGTTAATACCTAAATTTTATTTAAAATAAAATCCATGAGGCGTGAAAAGGGATGGTATCCTATTGAAAATATTATAGAATATTTCCTATATCTTAACGAATTGAGTAATCGGTTAACTTACTCTCCAATGAATAATAAGAGAAATATTTTTCATATTTTATGCTTAGTCCCTTTATGATAGGTGTGGCTATAAGTGGCTAGATAGCAATGTTAGGAATGATGCTCTAAAAGTATGAGATGTAATAATTTAATAAAAGAGTTTATTCATTATTTTATGTGCTCATTGAAAATTTCATGAATATTTATGTGACCTTAAATATTATATTTAAGTGTTATATGCGAGAGGATAATATTTAAGGGTAATAATTAAAACAATGTTCGTAATGAATTTAATTAAAGTTTAGAATCTTTAATTAAAAAATTACTAATACATATCATTCCCACTTAGAATGGAATGGAGTTATCCACACTGTTACTATGGCAAATTTTGAATGAGTGTATTACGCATAATGAGATTGTGTAAAATCGAGACACATACACAATATGAATTTTTGATGTTTTTCGTTAAGCATAGAAATTCTAATTGAGTCTATTAATGATTATATATAGAACGATCTTAATCCTGAGTTATTAACAGACTCCTATTTATGGATTTGTGCTTTTTGATTTACTCAGTACATATTTCGATATGTTGTAACCTATTTCTTGTATTGTAGAGACATGATGAAGTAGGTAGCCGAGAATGTTAATATACAAGATGAAATCCATTCCTTGTTGAGAAAGATGCAGACAAATAATTCTCTTGAGAATTGATGCGATACTTGGATTAATAGTAGAAGATCCAATTCATAAATTTGTTTTGTGAATCATTGTTCATTAGAGAATCAATGGTACTCAAGGATAAAGATGTAATTAGAGAGGTTAACGGATTTCACCTACCTCTAATTATGAATTATTGATGGAGGATTGATTTATATGTAATGACTATACCAAATGGACTTTTCACAGTTTAGAAGTAAATTATATCTATAATTACGGGAGTGCAATTCTAAGTTTATAGTATAGTGACTTTTAGAACTAATAGAATTAATTAATTAATTAAAGAGTTTTAATTAATTATTAATTTAATTGGAGCTAAGAATTATAGATCCATGAGTTTTTGTGTCGTCCTTGTAATCTTACAAGATACTAACGACAAAATGAGAATTTTAAAAGTATGTAATTCTAAATAGAACACTCAAGAATAATTAATTGAGAATTAATTATAAATTAATGTGATTATTTAAATTTGAATTTTTGAAATACACATGTGGAGGAGTCCACATGGTGTACATGCCTTACACTGTGAGAATCCCTCTGGGATTCAGTTACTTGCTCTCAAAGTTGGCCAATTGGATAAGTTGTCCAATTGGAATTCAATTTAAAATAAGTTTGACGTTAATTAGAATTAGAATTTGAATCAAAATTAGACTGTAAGATAAAGGAGAACTTTTTCTCCTTCCTTTTCTATAATTTGTGCCAACCATAGGGGAATATATCTCTGTGGTGGCCAGGCCTATAGGATGAGAGAGAGAGAGAGAGAGAGAGAGAGAGAGAGAGAGAGAGAGAGAGAGAGAGAGAGAGAGAGAGAGAGAGAGAGAGAGAGAGAGAGAGAGAGAGAGAGAGAGAGAGAGAGAGAGAGAGAGAGAGAGAGAGAGAGAGAGAGAGAGAGGATTTTGTTTCCAAAATAAAATAAAAGTGAGAAATAATTATTAAGCTTTATCTTGGAGATAAAGTCTTGACATCTTCTGTGAGTCTGACAGCTACTATATAAATTGAAGATTGCAGAAAATTAGAGAACACAATTTTGCTCTCCCTAGCAATTGTGGCCGGTTTTATAAAGTGAGGAAAAGGAAAATTTTCACTCTGATTCCACGTCATGCATGTATTAGTGCTCGTGGAAAACTTCAATGTTTGAGTGCTAATCTCGTTTTATTTTAGGTGTGCCCTCAGATGTACACTCAAGGAATTAACGAGGAAGATTTGGGTATTCTAAACAAGCTTGGAGTGAGGAACGTTCATGGTCAAAGAACTCAAGTTATCGACTTAATCGTTCACTAGGTAAATTTATTCATAAATTAATTTGATTAATTTATTTGTGTATAAATTAATGTATTATATAGAGTCTCTCAAAAGTGTATTAAAATTTTTGTTATACACAATCCGCTAGATACACGCTTCCGCATAGAAAATCGTTTTCAAAACCAACAACCAAGACACAAACTAAGAGCACGACATAAATGTGTTGAATCTCTCTCTCTCTCTCTCTCTCTCTCTCTCTCTCTCTTCTATAAGTTCTTGAGTCATGGATTATTTGTAGTTGACTCACACCGAGAGCAATCAAGAATGTGGCGATGAACGTGGTCGTGGAGGATTGTGACTTGGAGCATGAAGATCACGTTTGTAAATTGTGAGGTTCTTCCATGATGAACCCTATACCAAAGTTAAATTGGAGAATCCGATCTGAAACCATCGTTGCTTCAACACATGTAGTTGGTGGTATGTTTTCCTTAAGAATTAAACGTTTTCAATTGCTCAAAGCTTCATTATAGTAATGAATACGTAGAACACAATTAATTGATCAATTAATTTGGCCAAAATAAACAATATTCTAAGGAAAGATTTAATAGTTATTGTTACACCACGGTCGAGCAATCGACCGTCCCTCTAGTGGCAACGCCGAAGGACTCCCTACGGAGGACCAGTCGGGGACGCCGAGGGAGCCACGTGTTAGAAGGGCCCTTTGCACGCCGAGAGGTAACGTATGCGGATATGCGTCGAGGAAGTGTCCATGTGCCTCTGAGTCGACGCCGAGGCATTGCCAAAGTCAACTCTGCTATCAGACATTGGGAAGACGCACTATTCCACCTACCACCACTGTCAGGGTCAGAGGCTCAGACGTTGGGTAGACAGTGGTTGTCTGACCGAGGCGTTGACGACCAGGGATATCCGACTGCCAAATCCCCAAAATTAAGGAAAAGCTGGCTGCCTCGGGATACCCAGGGGTTCTCTCATATGTGCACCTATAAATAGAGACAAGGAAGCTCATTGTATTTTTTAGAAACACTACTACCGGAATTTCTACAGGACTTGTAATCTACCGCATATTAATGCAAACACAAGTGGATGTAGGCATAAGATTTTTAGCCGAACCACTATAAACCCTTGTCTTCTTTACTGTTTTCAACTCTTAATCTGCGATCATTTTGGAGAGATTAACGCGAGTGTCCTTGGAGAGAAGTAATTACTTGTTGATCAAAATTCACCATCAACAATTGGCGCTAGAAGGAGGGCCTCAGAAAACCAGAATCAATCCAGCAGTAAGCATGGCTCCAAGGAAGACCCGGCATGGCGGCCACTCGAAAGGCCAAGAAGGCGGGCCTCGACCCGGAGAACCAGACGGACCCACCAAACGGTGGCCTGGAACCTGTCAGGGCACGACCTAACAACAGGGCTCAGCCACAGGCCGATGGGAACCCCCTAGATCGCCTCGACTTGCTTCAACGGCAAGTGGAAACGCTTACAGCGGTTGTAGAGAGGATGGCCACGACCCTCGCCGGGCAGGAGCAGAGGCCAATTTCGATGCCACCCCTAGAAGACGCGCCGATGAACCCGGTGAACGCCGCTGTGGGGAACCAGACAACTAGTAACCAACGTGGTGACGCCGAGGGGGTCGGTGACACAGGGGCCAATAATCCCGCCGGATCGAGCAGGTCCACAGGAAGCCGGTGGCGAAGAGCCCAAGAAAGGGCAGTGGCTGAGATGGATAACGGTCGAGGGAGGCCTCTTCGACCGCAGGAGGTCCCAGGGAGAAGGGATGCTGCCCCGGTAGAGTCCTCGTCCGTTCACGGGGACGATCTGAGAGAACGATTGAACGCTCGCCGTGAGCGGGGCGCGCAGCAGTCCCGAGAGGAAGAACTAGCTGCCGAGAACAAAGCCCTGGCCGAGAAAATGGCCAAAATGGAGAGACAGATAGGGAGTCGGCTGAACAACTTCGAGCAAGTTGTAGGAAAAGTCGCAGAGGCGGTAAACGTTGACGCCAAGATGTATACCTCTCACGACCACCCCTTCACAGAAAACATTATTCGGGTTCCACTTCCCGACAAATACAAGCCTCCTCCCATCCCTCTGTACGACGGAAGGAGCGACCCTGACGACCACCTGGAGGTCTATACGGGGCACATGGTCCTTCACGGATATCCCAAAGAGGTCATGTGCCGCGCGTTCAGGAACCACCTCTCGGACTCCGCTCGGAGATGGTTTAGGTCACTAAAGCCTAACTCCATAACAAGTTGGGATTATCTCAAGAACGCCTTCCTGACCCAGTTCATAGGTGTGAAGAAGTATATCCCCTCGAAGCAGAATCTCTCGAGAGTGTACCAGGGACCAAATGAGTCCCTGAAGGATTGGATAGCTCGGTTCGGAGAGCAGGTGGCCGCAACTGAGGGAATCTCTGATGAGGTGGCCCTGATGGGAGCCTTATCGAGTATGAAAAAGGATATCCTGTACAGTACCGACCTTGACCGGAGGCCCCCGTAAACCTACCAAGAGTTCCTGGCTAGAGCCCAGGGATTCATTAATGCAGAAGAGGCCAAAAGGGCCTTAAAGAGCAAAGTGGTGGTCCCCACCAAAGAAGAAGCGGGCCAATCAAGCAATGAGCAAAACGAAAAGAAGCGCCGAGGAACCCCTCAGGTGCAGGCCGAGCCGAGGTATAACCCGGCCCCCAGCAATAAAGGTGGCAACGCTTCGACATGGCAGGGTGCCACCAAGCGGACAAAGCCACAAAAGTATGACGCCTACACCCCACTAACAATGGGGATTGAGGACGTCTACCATGAAATCAGCCACCTTCAGGTGTTGCGTCGGCCCCCGCCGTTGAAATCTGGCCCAGCAAGAAGAAACCAGAACAAATACTGCCGGTTCCACGGCGAGAGCGGACACACAACCGGTGAGTGTTTCGACCTCAAAGACGAGATCGAGAGGTTGATACGCGATGGGAGGCTCAGTGAGTATAGAGCCGACCAACGAGCCAACCATAATAGAAGAAACCAGGACCGCCGAGAGGAGCCGCGGCCAGACCAGCCCCCAGAACCCGTCGGCGTGATCAGGATTATCTTCGGCGGTCCATACCTCGGCGGCGCCTCTCGTCGAGCGCAGAAGGAGTACGTAAGAGAGGCCAAGGAAAGGTTCAACCGGAGGGTTTTGACTGTTTCCGGTAGGGAATCAAAGGCCCCGAGGTTCGAAGATGCCGAGATAACATTCTCGGAAGCAGACGCGAACGGGGTCCATTTTCCGCAGAGCGACGCTCTCGTAGTGGAAGCTATGATTGGCAACCACACGGTCTGCCGCATCCTCATCGACAATGGTAGCTCGGTGGACATTTTGTACGCCGATTGCCTCGACAAAATGGGAATCTCACGGGCGAGGCTGCAGAACAGCCCACAGCCGTTGTATGGCTTTACGGGAGACTACGTCATCCCCGAGGGAATGATCGAACTGCCAATGACAATCGGGGACCGACCACATACCTCGACTGTAATGTCACGGTTCCTGGTAGTGAAGGGAGGGGACCAATATAATGCCGTCATCGGTCGACCGACGTTGAGGGCACTGAGGGCTGTCACGTCGATCTACCACCAGCTCATCAAGTTCCCTACCCCCAGTGGGGTTGGAAAGGTCCGCGGAAATCAATACCAGTCGAGGATTACGTATTCCGAAATGATCCGTCACTACGCCGAACCAACCCAGACCAGACGGGAAATGAGGATGGTCTCGACGGGCACTGACGAAACCGACCTGGATCCATGACTCACAGAAGAAGAAACGGGGATCGGGCCAGCCGAGGAGCTGATCGAGATTCCTGTCGGTGCGATAGAACCGACAAGGAAATTGAGGATTGGCTCGGAGCTTAGGGAGAAGGCCCAAGAGGAGCTGGTCACGTTTCTCAAAGACAACCTCGACATTTTTGCCTGGACCCACGAGGACATGGAGGGGATCAGCCCTGATGTGATGAGCCACAGGCTCAATATAGATGAAAAATACCCCCCAAAGAGACAAAAACGTCGACCGATGAATGCCGAGAGGTACACTGCTTTACGGGAAGAGGTCGACAAACTAATTAAGAACAACTTCATCCGGGAAGTTCTATACCCTGAGTGGGTGTCAAACCCCGTCTTGGTACGGAAACCTAATGGGAAATGGCGGACATGCGTCGACTTCAGCGAGCTCAATAAAGCGTGTCCTAAGGACAACTTTCCCCTCCCAAGGATAGACCAGTTGGTCGACGCCACCGCCGGGCATGAGCTACTCAGTTTCATGGATGCCTACTCTGGCTACAACCAGATACCAATGTTCCAGCGCGACGAAGAGCACACATCGTTCATCACCGACAGGGGCCTGTACTGTTATAAGGTCATGCCCTTCGGCCTTAAGAACGCGGGAGCGACATATCAATGCCTGGTTAACAAGATGTTCGTAGACCAGATAGGTAGGATCATGGAAGTGTACGTGGATGATATGCTGGTTAAGAGCAGGGGGTCTGGCGACCATGTGGCGGACCTCAAGGCGATGTTCGACGTACTCCGGAAGTACAGGATGAAGCTGAACCCCCTAAAATGTGCATTTGGGGTTAAGTCGGGGAAATTCCTAGGTTTCATGGTGAGTAGTCGAGGGATCGAAGCCAATCCTGAAAAGGTTCAGGCACTCCTCAACATGAAATCGCCACGGAAGCCTAAGGACGTCCAGAAGCTAACTGGCTGCATAGCCGCACTCAACAGATTCATATCGAAGTCTACGGACAAGTGCATCCCATTCTTCGACACCCTGATGGGAAGCAAGCCGTTCCAATGGACAGAGGAGTGTGAACACGCGTTCCAGCAGTTGAAAGAACACCTCGGAAAGCCACCACTACTGTCCAAGCCTATGGAAGGAGAGGTGCTGAGCCTGTACCTGGCGGTCTCTGAACACGCCGTCAGTTCGGTGTTAGTCCGCGAAGAGGATAAGGTGCATATGCCCGTGTACTACACGAGTAAGCGCCTCCTCGACGCCGATACCAGATATCCGCAAGTGGAAAAGCTCGCCCTGGCGTTAGTAATAACATCGAGGAAACTGCGCCACTATTTCCAGGCTCATAGTGTCCATGTCTTGACGAATCAGCCCCTTAGGCAGGTATTGCAAAAGCTCGATGCTTCTGGGAGACTCCTCAAATGGTCAATAGAGCTCAGCCAATTTGATGTTGACTATAAGCCGCGGATGGCCATCAAGGGCCAGGCCTTGGCACATTTTGTTGCAGAATTCACCGGACTGCCCGACTTAGCGGAGACAGTCGAGGCGACACCTCGATGGAAGCTCTACGTCGACGGGAGCGCGAACGGCAACGGCAGCGGGGCCGGTTTAGTGCTGCACACCCCGGAAAGTCACAAGATAACCTCTGCCATTAGGTTCGAGTTCCCGGCGTCCAACAATGAAGCGGAGTACGAAGCCTTGCTCGCAGGCCTCAGACTGGCGGAACATTTAAAGGCAGAAGCCATAGACATTTACAGTGACTCGCAGTTGGTCGTGAACCAAGTGAAAGGTCAGTACCAAACAAGAGACGAGAAGATGGCCGCTTATCTCAAGAAGGCGAAAGAAGCTTAGGAAAGCTCTCGGCATATGATATACAACAGGTGCCGAGGGCAGAGAATAGTAACGCCGATGCACTCGCCAAGCTGGCCACCTCGAAGGACGCAGAGCTACTCAAGTTAGTACCTGTGGAGGTGTTGAAAGTCCCCTCCACAAAGGAGGATCCAGAAGTCCTTTCCCTAAACAGCCAGCCAAGCTGGAAGGACCCGATCATAAAGTACTTGCTTGACGGCGAACTCCCAGATGATAGACATGAGGCAAAGAGGCTGAGGTACCAGGCGGCGAGGTATACAATGCACGACGGGATCCTCTACCGACGGGGCTTCTCGACGCCATTACTCCGATGCCTTGATGACGAGGAGGCGAAGCGGGTACTCTCGGAGGTGCATGACGGGGTATGTGGCAATCACGCGGGTGGACAGTCCTTAGCTTATAAAATCTTGAGGCAGGGGTACTACTGGCCCAACCTTAAGAAGGACGCCTCCGAGTATGCGAAAAAATGCGAGAGTTGCCAAAGGTACGCTCCAATCCCTCGACAGCACTCTGAGGATTTGACATCCATAGTCTCGCCATGGCCATTTGCCAAATGGGGAATCGACCTCATTGGACCATTACACAAGACCCCAGGGGGATACAAGTACGCGATCGTGGCGGTCGACTACTTTACGAAGTGGGTCGAGGCAGAGCCATTAACGATGATATCAGAGGAGAAGTGCACTAATTTCATATGGAACAACATAGTCTGTCGGTTTGGTGTCCCACATTCTCTCATGTCCGATAACGGGAAACAGTTTAATAATGACAACACCAACCAGTTTTGCGAGTTGCTAGGTATCCATAAAAACTTCTCCTCTGTCGTATATCCTCAGTCTAATGGGCAGGTCGAAGCGGTCAACAAAATTATCAAGGTTACGCTGAAGCGTCGACTCGACAGCTACAAAGGAAAATGGGCCGACGAGCTGCCTAAGGTCTTATGGGCATACCGGACGACCAGTAGGACGACCACAGGCGAGACACCGTTCTCGATGGCCTACGGAATGGAAGCAGTCCTTCCGGTCGAGGTATCAATTCCCACGAACAGAGTGACTGAGTATGACGAACAGCGTAACGTCGAGCGAATAGGCCTAGAGCTCGACCTCCTTGAGGAAAGGCGCACAGATGCCCAACTAAGGCTTGCCTCCTATCAGGCTAGGACGGCCAGATATTACAACAAAAGGGTCAGGCACAAGCAATTCAAGGTGGGAGACCTCGTCTTGCGAGTGGTAACTCCCAACACCAAACCCAAAAACTCGGGTGCACTGGGCCCGACTTGGGAAGGGCCCTACCGGATAAAGGAAGTTGTGGCAAACGGCTCCTATCAACTCACCGAGGTTACTGGTCGAGACATCAAGCACACTTGGAATGCCGACCAGTTGAAGCTCTACTATCCATAGTAAAGTTATCGCTCGACTTCGATGTAACTTTAACACTTAGATAATTTTTTGTTCAAATTTTGTATACCTCTACAAGACTAGGGGGTCGACGTTTTGTATACGAGTATAAAAGTTCAAACTTTTTTTCATTACGGAGTGTCATGCTCGACCTTTTCCATCTATGCATATCGACTACTGCAGACTTACTTACTCAGCGTTGAAGATATATCCCGATTATCTTCGACGAGGGGGTAGTAGGGTCAAGGTCAAGGCTAAAGTCTACTGGAAGCCTCTAAGGGCGGAAGAGCATGGTAAGCCTAGCTAAAGCATGTGCAGCAAATAAATTTTTCTAAGGCATTCATCAATATGCATTAACCAACATAGAAAGGAAACAGACAGAGAAATGCATATATGTATAAAAAGAAATTAGATGTCTCGACCTTATGGCCGTTAGAAAACCAAATCAATGTCTCGGCCTTAGCGGCCTCAAAAAAAAAGAAGAAATAATAATAAAAGCTCATGGAGTGGCCTCCCCCGCCGGTGTCTGCTCCTCCTCTGCTTCCGGCTCCACGGCCGCCGCATCCAACCTCTGCCCACCATCATCCGTCGCCGCCTGCTCCGCGGATGCACCCTCGGTAGGCACCGCTTCCTCGTTGTCCGAATTGTCGAGGAAAGACAAGTCGACGTCCGGTCGCTTCTTCCGGAACCGGTCGAGAATCTGCTCGCCAGCTGCCTTCATGAGGTTAAGTTGAAGCTCCTCAAATTCGGCAGAGTCTTGATAATCCTCGAGCCTTTGGGAAACCAGCTCCTCGAAAGCCGCCGACGACTTAAATTTCTCGACGTCCTCAACGACCGCGTCCTTGAACTCCTGAGACGCCTTGAAGGATGCAATAAGAGAGGCGATTGACCGATGGTATTCCTCAGACCTGAGGAACTCCTCGACCGCCTCCTTCTTCTTCTGCTGGAAATCGTCGGAGGCCAGGAATTTCTCGACCCCCTTCGAGCATCCCTCCTTGAAGCTGTCGCTCTTTTCCTTGGCTATTGCCTCTTCCAAGGATTTCACCTTGGTTTTCTCTAGCTCGAGCGACGACTGGAGCTCATCCCGAAGGATCCCTAAGGAAAGAATCTCCTCTTGAGCAGCCCTCAACGGTGTTCCCTTCTCCAGAAGGGCAGCGACCTCCACATAGTTTAGGAGCGTGGCCTCGAGAGCCTGCAGAGAAGGAGAAAAATGTTAGCTGGGGGCGAACACGTGCCTCGGACACGATCGACCACGAAAAACAAATAAAGAAGGAAGGAATACGACTTACAGAAATCTGGCGGATGACAGCAACGCGGTGGCGGTCGAGCAGGTCCATCTTCGTGAACTTCTCCCAGGAGTCTAGGTTGAAGTGTGAGTAGATGGCCTGGATTGGCAGGCTGAAGCGGTCGGGAAGGCGCAGAGCGCTGTTCAAATTGCAGTCGGCAACGTCCGTCGCCATCTCTGTGACGTCGTCCGACGGTGCCTGGCGATAGGCGCGCATCCTCACAGCACCGACCTCCAGGTCTTCTTCCACCTCAGCGGAAATCGCGAGGTCGCCCGACTGTGGCGCAGACGCTGACCCCTCGACGTACTCTTCCACTTGGCGGATGAGCGAATCGCTACTGTCGATCAACGAGTCGCTCGACGTCGCGGCTTCCTCTGGGTCTTCCCTGACCCTAGAGGTAGAAGCCTCTCGACCCCCAACCTTCCTAGGCGGCATGATCTGAAAACAAGAAAAGGAAGGTCGAGATGAGAACCTAATGGTCGAGAGGCCAACAAAAAATAGGGACGTAAAAGCCCCTAATTACGGGCCAGAACCCTCGACGCCGAGCCCATGGGCCGGAGAAGGGTCAGCCCGCAACAGAAGGGGAAAGCTTGCAGGGCCCCCTGGGACTCAGAAACAAGCACGACAACCCCGACATGGTCGACTCAACCCAGACGATTGATACCACGGCAAGGCCGTCCAAACAGGCACACCCCAGAGAGGTATGCGAGTCATTTTTATTTCTAACCCCTTTTTGTTATGCAGGAACACAAGAGAAAACCGGATTCACACCGGAGAAAACAATGAAGTTCAGAGAAACTTACCGGTATGTGCGAAAAGCTCGGGAAACCGAGAAAGGAAAGCCTGAAACACGGAGTGTGAGTGGCGGTCGAAGTCGCAAACGGCAGCTTTTGGCAAAAATCCGGCAGAGTAACGGCGTAAGCAAGAGAAGGTAAACCGATGAAATGCGATATAAGGGAGTATTTATAGGCCTAGAAGCAGCGGTTCGAAGGACGACGAGTTCAAACGACGCTAAATCTCGACCGTTGAATTTGAATCGCCTTGATCTAACGGCACGTCCGATTAGGCGCGATCCAACAGCTGGGATGGGAGCCAGATTAATGAGTACAATCGAATGGTCTTGGCTCCTCCCTCGACTGCCACGTGTCGCCCGGATGTGGAAAGAGACTGTCAACATGACCGACGAGACTGCTCCACAACCCGAGATCCCTACGGTAATTATAGCACAGTAATGATGACCTAGTACCCCTCTACGGCCGCTACAGCTGGCAAAGGGAATCTTCCACGTGGATGCCTCGACCACTCATAGCCTAGGGCGACGCCACGCGACGTCCTAGGCTAGGGGGTAATTGTTACACCACGGTCGAGCAATCGACCGTCCCTCTGGTGGCAACGCCGAAGGACTCCCTACGGAGGACCGGTCGGGGACGCCGAGGGAGCCACGTGTTAGAAGGGCCCTTTGCACGCCGAGTGGTAACGTATGCGGATATGCATCGAGGAAGTGTCCATGTGCCTCTGAGTCGACGCCGAGGCATTGCCAAAGTCAACTCTGCTATCAGACCTTGGGAAGACGCACTATTCCACCTACCACCACTGTCAGGGTCAGAGGCTCAGACGTTGGGTAGACAGTGGTTGTCTGACCGAGGCGTTGACGACCAGGGATATCCGACTGCCAAATCCCCAAAATTAAGGAAAAGCTGGCTGCCTCGGGATACCCAGGGGTTCTCTCATATGTGCACCTATAAATAGAGACAAGGAAGCTCATTGTATTTTTTAGAAACACTACTACCGGAATTTCTACAGGACTTGTAATCTACCGCATATTAATGCAAACACAAGTGGATGTAGGCATAAGATTTTTAGCCGAACCACTATAAACCCTTGTCTTCTTTACTGTTTTTCAACTCTTAATCTGTGATCATTTTGGATAGATTAACGCGAGTGTTAACGCGAGTGTCCTTGGAGAGAAGTAATTACTTGTTGATCAAAATTCACCATCAACAGCTATGACTATAGCAAAATAACGAGTTGATCTTTTATTTTATTTATTTAATTTTGAATAAATTAGTTCATCTTTTATCTGTATTTAGCATTGCTCTTATCGTTTTTTATATGTTCTCTTAGAATTCTATATCTGTGGAGAAGTAAGATATGGTTGTCAAATTATAATTCAACATGTGCAGCAATTGGGCAACAATCTGAAGTGTCACAAATAGTTCATTGCGCATGCTTATGGGTTGAAAGTTAAGTTTTACGCATTAACTTTTTTTTCTTTTTTGGCTGCTAAAAAATATTGCCACTAATAACTTAACTTTATGAAAAATGGGACTCAAACTTTAGTACTATATAATGGTTTATGCACCAATGTATCTACAGCTATTACTGCTTTTGATAGTGTTATCTAATACTAATAACGTCTCTAATGTAATGTTGTAATTAATGTGCTAATTAAACCATTATATAGTACTAAAGTTTGAGTCCCATTTTTCATAAAGTTTTAATGTGCTAATTAAAAATTTAATTTTTAAGTACAAAAAATACTCTTTAATATAATATTATTTATTATGTTAAATTTGTCATATATTATACTTTGTAACAAAGTTCCCGCTAAGTATAGAATTGAAAATTTTACACTTAATTTTTATTGATTAATATGGTTGCTTTTTTATTTTAATCATTACAACTTTTACTTAATTTTTAAAATTATTTTAAAATTATAAATTTACTTTTACAATTATATAAAAAAGTAAATTTTAGCATTTCAAACTATAGCATTATACATTGAGCATAAATAAAAATAACATATTTTATCATTAAAAATAAATATAAAATTAACGATAACATTTGCACTGAGATAGTCTCTTTCAAGTTTGAGGTACCTTGATAATGCAATCACTGTGTACATCTCCTCGAAGAAGAGCAAGTCTAGTCTCTCTCTAACATACCTCAATCATCACAAAAAATAAGACAAAAGTAACTAAATTGGTGACATCATCCGTACTTAGCTCTCTTATATCACTTAACAAAATGAATATTTTAGTTTTATAGTTGCCCATTAGCTAATTCCCAAACCATAATGGTATTGCCACTCAAGAGAATACCCAATGGATTCACTTGGATTTTTCTACTTTGTTTTTGCCTATAAATCGTCACAAAGCTCCCACAAAATGCCATCAGAATCAGCACTTCAGCAATTAGCCTAATCTAATATTCACACTCACTAAGCATGGCTCACAAAACATACTTCAGCTTCCCCAAAATTCCTTTCTATGTGTTCCTGTTTTTCTTTCCCTTTGTTCAAATGCACCCTGTGGCTTATAGCCAGCTCGATTACCGATTTTACGACTGGTCGTGCCCGCGCTTGCAGATGATTGTTAGGAACAATGTCTGGGCAGCCATTAGAAACGACGCCAGAATTGCTGCTTCCCTTCTTCGGTTGCACTTCCATGATTGCATTGTGGATGTAACTTCTCTAATTTTCTTCAACTTTTTATCAACTTTCCATGAATAATATACCTCAAACCCTTTCTAGCTAGTAAGTAATATCATTGCCAAAAGAAATAGAAGAGAAAAAAAAATCACATAGCAAATTGATATTATACTAGTTTTGTAATATTAGTTGTCCTATATAATTAATTGGCTTGTGTATAATTGAAAATGAGAAGAAAAGAGCAAAAGGAATAGTTGGGTGCATATTCTCGTTTTAGTTGTATTGGTAAAGAAGTAATACCTGTAAACAAGCAAGCATGAAAACGTTCCGTGATATTTGAGCTATGTTTTCCATGCGGACGGTGAAACCCCTTTAAATATTTCCACTGGTAGAATTAAACACGGTTTTTAATCGTTAGATTAAATTTTTAACGGTTAGATTTGCATAGGGAATAGTTTTGTGGGTGCGTTCTAAATTTTTTAATACAGACTTGCACAAATCTAACTGTTAAAATTTTAATCTAACAGTTAAAAGCAGCGTTTTTGAATTACACGGTATAATTTGCCTTTCCATATATACATGACATGCATGGATTTAGATGTGAGATATATTTCATGCTACATGCACACCAAATGGCCATAGGCTATTAGTTGCCTTCCTAAGTGGAAAATGATAATTAATTTGAGATAGAATTTCATTTTATGCAGCCAAAAAAAAAAAAATCATTATTCTGTCAAACAAACGCTACACGACCCGATTGAAATTATCCTTCTTTTCCACATTTTCCTGACTTAATTTTTCCTCTTAAATGGTTGGTCTAAAATACCAATACAAGTATAGAATCATAACCTTGAATTAGTTGATAACCATTTTTGGTCCTCGTAGGGATGTGATTCCTCGGTGCTTCTTGATGACACAGAAGATTTCCAAGGAGAAAAGAACGCTTTTCCAAATCGAAATTCACTCCGAGGCTTCGATGTCATCGACAGCATAAAAGCAGATGTTGAAAAATTTTGTGTTCCACAAACTGTTTCATGCACTGATATTCTCACCCTGGCAGCTAGAGAAGCTGTTGGTCTGGTAATTTCCCACCCTCACTATTGTGGTCTAATTTCATTTTTAATCCCCAAACTATAAGTTAGATCCCAATTTATCCATGACTTTTAAAATGTCGTATGTTAAGAATTAGACGTTTTAATTTTGTATAATTGAGAGCAATAAAAACATAAAAAAATAAAAAATAAAAAAATAAAACGACTACAGAAGTTTATCGAGATTCGTCTCAATATAAGACTACGTCATTTCTTAATTGTGGATTCTTCTGCATAAGACAATAATGGTCAGGGTATAATTAGACTCTACAGTTTAGCAGAACGAGTCCTAAATCTATCAAATTATTCTAAATTAGTCATTTTGTCCATTCAACCGTGAGATTTTCTCAATGAAAAAAGGGATGATTCCCTTTCTTATCAATTGTTTCCCACCAATTCATACGTAGTCTTCATGTGTTGTTTTTATTGTCGAGATTTCAACAGTTCAACGGATAAGAAGACTAACTAGAAAAAAGTTTGATAGATCATAAGCCTGTTCTATGGCACTTTAAAAGTAAGGGCCAAAATAAGATTTGACCAATTATGATAAAAAAAAAAAAAAAAAAAAGATTGTTAACGCTAAATAACGTCTCACTATCGTAGAATTAAGCTGAAATTGATGTTTTTTCATAATTTTCTCATGAAAGTCTAATCTTCTGGTTAATTTTAGTCCGGTGGGCCTTTTTGGCCCGTCTTATTAGGCCGACGAGATGGGACAACGGCAAGTCAGCAATCAGCAAATCAGCAAATACCATTTCCATCTGATTCTCTAAAGACCATCACTGCCAAATTCACAGCAAAGGGTCTTGACTTGAAAGATGTTGTTGTCCTCTCAGGTAGTTAGTTCTTCCTCTACTTTTTCTTGACTAACACATTTTTTTCAAGTTAGTTCAAAGCATAAAACTTACATTTGAAAGCAACAAACCACCTCCGAGAAAATCGTGATAAACATCGGGATAAATTTTATCATGACTATTGATTTGCATTCGTTTCAAAATTCCGTGTAATCCATAAAATTAAAATTACTTTTGTTCCTTTAATAAGTTATGCTTTAGTTTCGTGACATGTAGCGAAACTGTTTTTTTATGTCGTGAATCAATTTTCTTGTGTAATAAATTAGACTAATCCAATTTCTATGGCTTTCTTTATACATTAGGGGCACACACCATAGGTTTTGCCCAGTGCTTCACTTTCAAGTCGAGGCTATTCAACTTCAAAGGTTCAGGCAATCCAGACCCATCACTTGATCCTTCTGTCCTCTCAAGCTTGCAATCCACTTGTCCGAACATCGATTCTTCAAATACCAATCTTGCCCCTCTTGATTCCCTCAGCACCTTCAGATTTGACAATACCTATTATGGTAATGTCATAAAAAAGACAGGGCTTCTACAATCTGATCAAGCATTATTGGATGACCCAAGGGCAACTGCATTGGTGAATTCATACAGCAACAATCCATTTCTCTTCTCTAGAGACTTTGCAGCTTCCATGGTGAAGCTCGTTAATGTTGGAATACTCACAGGGCAGGATGGGGAAATCAGAAAGAACTGTGGCTCTGTCAACTACTAAAGTTTAATGTAGGATCAGCTTCTTGTATCACATGGAAGTATGTAATCTTAGTTACTTTATGGTGTGTTAGTGGAGCTATACTTAATTCTTGTATAGTACTTATAAATAATGCATCCTTGTTTTTGTCCATTTGCAAGTTTTGATTTCTGTTTTGTGGGTCTCTAGTTGCTGCACATATAATGGGTCCATGAAATATTGTTGCTTCTGGTCTGTTTTTAGGTAGAAATATATGGGGACCTACTGTAGAACTAGTTTTTAATCATTAGATCTTGTTAAAATCACATTACATTAAAAAAATATAAAACATATAATTTTTTATACAAATTTAACGGTTAAAAATTAAAGAATTACCGATAGTTTATTTTTTTCAATCCAACTAGAGAAACTTTAAAAGATATATTCTCTGACGTTATTATAAAAGAAAGATCTTTTTACCTTGGGGACTCATTTTGATGGTGTCTATTTTTAATCTAGTCAAGATCACATCAAAATAATATATATATATATATATAGTTTTTAATATATATTATGGTTAAAAAAGAGAACTACATGTAATTTATTTTTTCAAGACCTATCGTAAAAATCTTCATAAAATAAACTTGATATGACCTTTTTCTCAATGGGTCCATTTTTCTATAAGATTGTTGATTTTGTATTACCCCAGTTAAATTATTGTTTATTTGGTAAATGCTCGTTAAACTTTTCATAATTATTGATAATTTACTAACTAAATTTTTAATTTTGACAAATTACTCTGTAGAATTGATTATATCTGTTAAAATTTTTATAAGAATGTCGTCTTATACGTTATGTGAGCTCGTCTGAAAATAGAGATTGAAATTTTAAACGATAATTAGAGCATGTTATGTCATGTATATGAGGATATTTCTTTTAAATTTTACCATCATTCATCAATTCAAGAGTATTTTGCATTATTTCACTAAATACATGGGATAATTTACCACAGCTGGTATAAATTAAGTCAAAGTTCGAGGAAAATATATTACAAATCTCTTTTTGTTCTCCCTCATAAACCTCAAGGACAAAATATTTCATGTCCTTAAATTCGTCGCTAAGAGAGATTTGCTCACTTGACCGAGCATATATGGCACTTCTAAGGTCAAGGGATCAAGTGCTTGCGGATTAAGTGTGATTTTTACATGTTAATCAATTGTAATATGCTAAAGAGATGAGTCATCTACGCACAGCTTTCAGAACGTCTTACAGGTGCCTTGCCAATAGAGACAAGTGATTAAATGCGTGAATATATAGGTGTATTCATCAAAATTCATTGGAGATTTCATTTTTTAAGTAATAAAAAATTATGGATAATTTATTTTTCTGATCCCATAAATTCTCTTCAAAACATAAAAAAAAAAAGGGATAACATTAAATGTTTATTTTTTGGGAGTCTCTATAATGAGAACTCTTAAAAATATTCAGGCGGAACACTATATTTTAATTATTAAATTAAATTTTTAACAATTAGATTTATATATGTGCATATTAAAAATTTACAGTACACCGCATAAAACTACTTTCTCTATAAATATGATGTTAGAAAAATAATTCAACAATTAAAATATATGTCCTGTTTAATTCATTAATTCGAATTTAGATGTGATTTTATGTGAAAATTTTTTATTATAATAAAAAAACTAAATATTACTATTTTTTAAAAAAAATTTATTATAACAAAACTTAAATTTTAAATTCAAATCTATAGAATAATCGGACCTATTAGTGTTTCATTAATGAGTTTTTTGAGAATTTTACAGTATAAAAGGCCTATTTTTTCCTAAAAAACTGTATAAAATAAACAAATAAATGAATAAAAGAAAAGCTGATAGATGCCTGACTAACCTATTGCACAACACTGATATCTCTGTCCTTCTCTCTCTCTCTCTCTCTCTCTCTCTCTCAAAACACCATTTGCTATCTTTTCCTATCAAACACGGCCTTTTAATTAGTTGGATCTGCCAAAACTATTTTCATATGATCATGAACTATCCCTATCATCATCATCGTTGCCAGCATGATCAATCAGCGACACATATACATATATATTCTCTGCTTTCGGATTTGATTCTTCTGCTTTCTGTTGACCATTAAAGCACGTATGCTAGCTTTTTACAACTTTTGAGCACTCAATGTTGTTAACCAATTAAAGTTGTCTACCATGTTAAAAGCAACTTTAAATATTATACCTAGTACCCTTGCGACTAATATCATAACGTTCATGTAAAAACATTACCACTAATGTCATAAAAAATAGTATCTCGAAACTTATATATCCAACAATAATTTAGATCTAAACTCTCTTCAGAACAGTCAGGTGGTAAAACACATCCCTAAAGCTAATAAGCACCAGAAAAATAAACTCGAGCATAAATTGAATACAAAGACAAAACAAGATAAAGATTACATACTTCAACAAAATTTTCTACATCCAAGGAAGAGGGCAATAAATTCACTATTAACTATAAAATTACATACTCAACAAATTTTTTCTACCTTTTTATCCGAAATTTCTTACAAATTTTGTCTGTAATCCCTTCTTACTTGCTAGGATTTTATTAATTGGCATATTTTGAGGTTGAGTTGTACAAAATTCAAAAGTAGGATCAAGTTCATTTTTGATGTTTGTGAACAGCTATGGAAACTCTATTTCAGGCTGTTTGCACCAAATTTCGAATGATTTTCCACCATAGAAGGAAATTAACTATGGAGCTGATTGGTTTGACTTTTGATGGCTATTTGATAAGGTTGTTTTGGAAAGAAGCCATTGAGGAGAAGTTGCTTTGTTTAGGGTGATTTTAGTGGGAGAATAAATGCGTATGTTGACCAATTTTGGTTGTATATAATTAGCATGTAGCCATGAACGTGAGGCAGTACTTTTGAATGAAATATTCTGCAGTAAAAGGCTATTTTGATGCTCTTTGAGTGAAAAAAAAAAAAAAAAAAAAAACAAAACAAACGGTGGTTCTTTGGGAGAAGAATGTATTACTTTCGTGAGAAAGTTTTCAAAGACGAGCGGTGTTCGCTGAACAAGATCACTAAGAAGATTCTCCACAGCGGCGACAACATCAAAGAGTGAGTCTTTGAGTGTGTAAGTCTGATTTGTGTTTGTAATCTCTTTATCTTAATGGATTGTTCACTACCTGGGCGTGGCCCCGCAGATGTAGGTGTGCGCACCGAACTGTGATATCAATTCCTTGTGTCTTTTATGTTTCTGTTGATCTTTCTGCACTTATAATTTGCTGCTGTTGAATCAAAGAAAAAATATATCCATATGCGCATATCTGTCATCAGTGCTACAACTAGTGTTATAACACTCTCTGTGACACCGACTAAAAAACTGACCTTTCTATTAGTATTAGAGTGGTTCACTAACCGTTTGCTTGGTGAGATTTTGGGAGTTGGTCTGTTGTAACAGGGATGGATTTTCTGAAGAAGGTGGTTTTGTTTCACACTCTCCTCTCCTCAATAGTTGCAATTATTCCTATTGCAAAGCTCGTATGAAGGCGTTCATCAAATCACTTGATGAGAAAGCATGACGTGCTATTTTGATTGGTTGAACGCAGCCCGTTACCAAAAATGAGGCTGGAGAAGAAGTTATGAAACCTGAAGAGAAATTGTCTACTGAAGAAGATCGATTGGTGAATAGCAATTTAAGAGAACTTAATGCCATCTGCAACAGGGTGGATGCCAATCAATTCAAACTCATTTCTACATGTGAGTCGGCTAAGGAGGCTTAGGAAATTCTAGAGACGACGTATGAGGGCACGCCAGCCGTGAGACTATCAAAGCTTCAAATTCTCACTACTAGGTTTGAAAACTTACGCATGCTTGAAAATGAAATAATTTCTGATTTCAATTCAAAGTTATGTGATATTACTAATGAGGCTTTTGCACTTGGTGAGAAAATTCATAAGGAAAAACTAGTGAGGAAAGCATTGAGATCACTCCCTCGAAGGTTTGCTTACAAAGTGACAACTATTGAAGAGGCCAAAAACGTACGGTCAATGAAGACTTTTGAGATGAACCAAAATGAAAATAAGAAGGAGAATGAGAAAAACATTGCTTTTCAAGCCAAAGTTGAAGAAGTTGAGTTCGATGATGAAAAAGACTTAACCGAGTCCATAGCACAGTTATCGAAGAATTTCAACAAGGTGATGAAGAAGTTTAACAAGAAGAACCATACACCAAACTTTGGAAACTCAAACCATTTCCAGAAGAATAAAGTTGCAGCAAATAACATAGAGATGAAGATAAAAAAAAAAATAGGGGTATTCAATGCCGAGAATGTGACGGTTACAGCTACATTCAATCTGAGTGTGCCAACACTCTGAAAAAGAAGAAATCTCTGAATGCGACGTGGAGTGATGAAGACTCTGAAGGAAGTAGGGAGGATGAAGACCATGTGAGTAACTACGTTACTTTCAATGTTTACACTGATCAAGGTGTTTCTATAGATAGTGTTACAAAAGGTGTTGCAGACAGTGTTATAACAAATGCTAAAACAGAATCCGTGAACAGCAAAAATGAAGGAGATTTCAGATTCTGAAAGTAACAATGATGGTGAAAAATTGATTGTTGATGCCATGCAAGCTGCTTATAAGACCATGTTCAGCAAATGGGTTAAAGTGTGTGAAATAAATAAGTCTCTATGGGAGCGCGTCAATGAGCTTGTCAAAGAGAATGATGTGTTGAAAAGAGCTACTGATAATTATGAATTCCTTCCTGCAGAGAGAGAAAAGAAGTTCAAGGAAACAATGGCTGAACTAGAGAGCACTCAAAAAAATTTGAAAATGATGAATTCTAGTACAAATAAATTGGAACATAATCTTTCATTGGGAAGATCAAGTGATGATTATCAAGGCCTTGGATACACTAGTGAAAGCTCAACGTCCAAGACAGTATTTGTGAAGGAGACACCCGCTCCTGAACCTCGGACTACCCTTAGTAAGCAAGTTATTATCTCACCCTCTCGACGTAAAAGATTTGTCCCCATATGTCATCATTGCAATTTAGCTGGGCATATAAGACCAAGATGCTACAAGTATTTGAATGCTTTGAAGAGATGTATGCTCCTAATCTACCAAATTCCGCAAGAAGGACACCTAAAGTGAAGGTTGATGTGCAAAACAAACTTCCTAAACGTATGTGGGTAAGGAAATCTGATTTAAGGTGTTATGAGGCTTATAGTTCTTTTAAAGCATGTACTACTAACTCTGAGTATTGTAGTAATGGTCACTCCAAGCTTTTGATATGTGATAAAAGTAATATGCAAGGGAGAATACTACATTCAGGTGGAGTAAGACTCCTAAAGGATTCAGGGGGAGCGATTTGCAAAGATCAATGACCTTGAAAGATGATATCTAGTGCAAAGTGCTACTTCAAGTGTTCCAACAAGGATTACAACATGATCTGCGACATCAACTACTGAAGAAGGGTCAACGGTGTGATTTTTTTTATTTTTTATTTTGTAATCTTTATGTTTCAGTCTTTGGCTTTATTTTGTCAAAAAAGGGAGAACAATGTGTTAGCTTTTCTAATTTTTATAGTTTTTGAATTTTTATTGAAAATAGAAATTTGTGTAAGTTTTGCCAAAAAATTCCAAAGGGTTATTAGTTGGCATATTTTGGAGTTGGGTTGTACAAAATTCAAAAACAGGGTCAAGTTCAGTTTTAGCGTTTATGGACAGCTATGGAAACTCTATTTCAGGCTGTTTGCACCAGATTTAGAATGATTTTCCACCATAGAAGGAAAGCAAAGGATATCAACTATGGAGTTGGTTGGTTTGAATTTTGGTGGCTATTTGATGAGGTTGTTTTGGAAAGAATCCGTTGAGGAGAAGTTGCTTTGTTTAGGGTGATTTTGGTGGGAGAATAGATGGGTCTGTTGACCAATTTGGATTGTATATAATTAGTATGCAGCCATGAACATGAGGCAGTGCTTTTGAATGAAATATTCTGCAGCAAAAGGCTGCTTTGATGCTCTTTGAGTGAAAAACAAAAAACAAAAGGTAGTTTTTCAGGAGAAGAACTTATTGCTTTCGTGAGAAAGTTTTTAAAGACGAGTGGTGCTCGTTGAACAAGGCCACTAAGAGGATTCTCCACAGCGGCGACAACATCAAAGAGGAAGTCTTTGAGTGTGTAAGACCGATTGGTGTTTGTAATCTCTTTATCTTAGTGGCTTGTTCACTGCCTGGGCGTGACTCTGCAGATGCAGGTGTGCGCACCGAACTATGATATCAATTCTTTGTGCCTTTTATGTTTATGTTGATCTTTCTGTACTTATAATTTGTTGCTGCTTAATAAAAAAAATCCATCTACACGTATTTGTCATCAGTGTTACAATAAGTGTCATAACACTCTTTGTGTCAACGACTGAAAAATGGACCTTTCATTACTTATCTCACTTTTTCTCAAATGGTGGAACATTTTCTCACCACTCTCATCTATTTAGACTCCATACAAAATAACATGTTTATACATTTCAATGGGCTGCAACATTAATCTAAAAAAAAAAAATGTTGAGCTTATCCTTAGAGTGCATAGGTTTGGATTTATATCTCTTACTCTTGATTAATAGTATTTTTACCCATACACTCTAATGATAAAAATCTACACCTATACACTCTAAGGTGTTAAATCTCAGCTGCATGTATGTACTCCCAATTTTATTCCCTTAAAAGTGGGGTGATGTACTTGATAAAAGCTCAACAAGAATAAAAATGTGTTAAGCTTAAACCGCCATAAAACGTAATATGAGAAATTGATCAATTCATCTTTAATGATTTATTATCATTGTTATGTCTTTATCATCTTCAATTGTTACCAATATCTTGTTGCACCCTTTTAGTATTGCAATTCTTTTGTAATTGAGGAAGACTCTTTTTGAAAAAAAAAAAAAAAAAAAAAAAAAAAAAAAAACCTCCACGATTACACTCTATCTAAAATTGTCTTCCCAATTAGCTTGTACAGATTTTATACATTCTCACCCTCATGGCTACCAAAGCATCTTTCTCAACTTGCAAAAAATATGCATAATAATAACGAGCCAAAGTTTCTAAAATCTCATAAAAATTAAACCTTTTCTTAGTCGAGAAACATGACTAATATTTTTGCCAATGTCCTGACAACATCATCAAACACATTCACATTTATGATACCTACTTTGTATCGTTTTAACATTAGAATCATTAAGGCTTTATAAGAATCAATCACTCCTTATATGGCTAAATATGAAACGAATATCTAGAGTGTAAAATCTAGAGTTAGAAATATTTTAAACTACAATATCATTTATGAAGCATTGTTCACTTTCAAATATGTCATTAACAACATTTAGAAAATATAAAGTCTTTAGGGTTTATTGCTTTCTCTTTTTTTAAAGTGTTTTGTCAGTTTTTCATAATTTCTCATAACATGTTTCTTCTTATGACATAACATATAACACTTAACCTCCTTCGATGAAAACAATTGGTAATAATCATCTCTCCTGTCATAATATCTTACCTGTGACTTATTCTTTCCCTAGTTGAATCTAATTTCAGTACCAAAACTTATTCAAAGACAAGCTACTAGCTAGTTAGGCTGCTTTATATTGCGCTAAAACCCCATAAACAGTTCTTTCTAGCAAAACTGTAGTTATCAAAATCTCATATAATTTAGGTGGGAAAGCCAACAAAATAATTACTTTATCTTATTTATGATCAATCTTGACCTCTATACATAATAATTAAAATATGCAAACATTAAATTATTTATACATTTCTTTATATCAATTTCTTGCATCTATCTTTATCACATACAGTTGGTACTTCTTTTAATATATTCTATTAGTTAGAGATTTCAACACGTAAACTTTCTCTAATTTGTTCCTTAATTCAAAAGGAGATATTCCATCCCTTGTTATATTTCAATCCATGAGTCAAACTTAAACAAACACTTCTCCCTTCGCGCGTCTTACCAATTACCAGAGCACCAGAGCAAAACAACAAACTAAAAAAGGCCGAGAATAGTCTCAAAAGAGAGGAAACTAGGACAAAATAATTTTAATATATTTGCACTTTTTCTTTTCTTTTCATCTAATTTAATTTCTGGACCGAAGAAACTCTGAAACAGTTATGGCCCTAATATAAGATCACCTTTTTATTTCTCCCCATATAAGATTACCTTAACAGAACTTGCACAAAGATGGAATCAAGGGTCGCGCCGAAAAGATCATAAAAAAATGGAGATTAACTGTAAACGTAAAGGGCAACTAGGATTTGACATGTGTAATGCCAAACAATTGTTTCTTATGATCATTTCTTTTCACTTTACATTAATTTTCTTTTCTCCTCGTTTTGGGTTTAGAATTCTCTTTTTATCTTTTATGTGACATCAATGTTTGATGTTTGGCATTTGCTAATGTAAATCAATAAGGATGACAGCTGAGCTTGTTGTTTAGTGAATAATTGGAGAGATAGGCCGAAAGAGATTGCAAAAGACAAAGAAAGACAAGTAAAATAAACTAACAAAATACAAGTGGTCCAATAGGCTAAAGTTCCTTAGAGGAAATTTAAAAAAAAAAAAAAAAAAAAAAAAAAAAAAAAAAAAAAAAGGAAATTGAACTTTTTGACCTAATTCATTAGAAAAGTGAACCTATCCAGGGACGTACCTCAATCTCAAAATTATTACCTTATACTAATACGACTTATAAATCAAGTTCTAAACCAGCCAAGCGAGAGTATTGCACGCAGAATATTTCTGTTCTTGAAAACAATTGGGTTAATTACATTGATATTCTTACAAACACTCTTTTGAAATTTTTTACATGAGCGCTCATTTACTTTACTCTAACTTTTAACTTGTAGCCTACGTTTATTTCTCATAAAAGAGAAAGAAAGAAGGTGCATTTATTGTGGAGAAAGTTACTTGTAGGCTGCTTTTTATTAGTATTATCATAAATGACCATAGTTAATAGATATAATTAATTAGCATTCTTCGTCATTCGGGGGCCTTCGTTATTTAGGGGCATTAAGCAGGACTTGGATCCTCTGTCTAAAATCTCATGTCACAATCCCTGCCCATCCAATCTAAACGTGCCACCTCATTTAAAAATTCTACAAATAGTTAAACACTTAACGGAGTTTGTTTTTTCGTTTAAAAAATCGTTCACGTTGCAGATATAATCCACGTTGCATTTGAGTGGTGGCCGGGTTGGTCCCACTTCGTTTAAGGCATAAAAAACTCTGCTGAGAATTCAAACAGCGACACAACAACGACAGTATGATCAAAATTCGTATAAAGTTAGCATATTAGAGTTTATTATAAATGAATTTAAATTATAATTGAATTGACACGATTAATATGATTAATAAATTAGTTATGTTAGAGTTAATATTTAATACGAATTGACACGATTAATTATATATGTCATTTATAATTTAATGATATGTGATATAACATAAAATTTTAAATGACATATTAAATACAAATATGTAAATTTTAATATTTATAGGTAAAATTCATTTATTTTTCTTAAAAAAGATAAATTGATTAATAAATATGTTAAACATGTATTGACCGTGTTAAATAAGTTATTATTATATTAATTATTCATTCACTAAATTAATTTAAACGGTTTATACGTGTTGACACGATTAATATAATTAATAAATAAATCGTATTTGGATTAATATTTTTGACACGTTTAATAAACATATTGTGTTTAAATTAATATTTTTTAATACGATTAACAAACGAATTGACACGAACACAACTTAATAACATAAATTATCACCCTTACTCAACATAAATAAATAAATAAATAAAGGAAAAACCACCTCCAAAAAGTCGTCAATGTTGGGATCTCATTGTCCGACAAGGTCGTAGATTTGTGACATAAAAAAACATATATTGCAAAAATGTTCAGCACCAATGTTCTTGGCGTCTGGTGAGTTTTGATCTAATGGTGCCTTACCGGTTTGCCATACAACATCCATCAGCAACCCACCGGTGTAGATCTGTTGTCTAATTTACCGAAATTTAAATGAACAACGATTTCGTGTAGAACCATCTTAGGTTGAAACGATGATAATTGATCCGATGTTTATGATAAGAATCTAGAGTTTTGTTATTGACCGGAAAAAAATGGTAAAAGAAAGGTTAGAAAGCTGTTCCGATAGTAGAGAAGTAAGTAAAAAAAAAAAAAAAAATGTTTTCCCTCTTTTAATAAAAAAAGTGTAAGAGAAAATTATTATACTTAAAAGAAAACTGCAGATATTGTTTATTAAAAAAAAAAAAAGAATATATGTATGCAAGCAGTTGATGAACGACGATTTTCAAATGGAGAAAAAGATTTGATGAACGACCGTTTTGGATTAAAGGCTTTAGATGAGGTGGCAGTTTGGATTGGATGAATAGAAATTGAGTCAGGAATTTTGGACAGAGGATCCAAGTCCCCTTAAGCCATTGCCTAATTGGCGTTAACGAAGAGCCAGCACTTATCGTCCCTTAACTTTTCTCTCTCTAAAATTAGTTCTTATAGTTAATTTTATCTCATAAATAGTTATTGACATCAAAAAATGTCTTTCTCTATTAAATTTTAAATAGAAACTGTTAGTTTTATCTTATAAAAAGTCTCTGAACTATTTTCTCTTTTTAGAAAGATTTCCTATGTTAAAAGTGTATTATATTTAATCCCTAAGAAAAAAAAGTTAAAATTAGATGAGAAGTTGTGTACAAAATGTAATCTCTAAGCAAAAAAAAAAAAAAAAGGTGATTCTATTAACACCTAGTAAATTTGTGAAAAAAAAAAAAAAACCGACTATAAACAATAGTATTTTTTTATTTTTTTGTTATAGTACATAAAATAATGTAATAAAATGATCTCGTGGTACATTATGTTATATATTGTGGATTGTGACTTGTAGTTAATTGCTAATTTTACTCATTTTTTAGGAAACCTTTTTTTTTTTTTTTTCCTGAATTTAGTGTTAAAAGATTCTAACAAATGGGTTAGATATATGCTAGTATTTTTTTCTTGGTTGAATTTTGAATGCGCTTGGTTTCAACATTTTGTATTGTTCTAAAAAAATTCTATAAAAGCGTACCGTTTTAAAATTATTATTATCAAATAAGTAATATTTTGGGAAATTTATTAATATGGTCAGGGCAAATGTAATCACTCAAAAAAAAAAAAGTTACTTATGTGAATAAATAGATAAAAAACCAACAAATATGTGTAACAAAAAAAAATTAATTTCCGTATTTGTTTTAGTTGTGGAACTACATTTGTTACAACTTCTTCTATTCATTTAACAAATGAATTAATTTTTAGCACACATATATACACTTTTTGAAGTTTAGGGATATAGCACAATTGACTTAGAGACTATTTCTAAACAGAGAAAATAGTTCATGTACTTTTTATGAGATAAAATTAATGATTTTTGTCCAAAATTTAATAGATTGACTATTTAGGAGATACTTTAGAGTTTAAAGGCTATTCATCAGATAAAATTGACTACATGGGTTAATTCTATAGAGAGAAAAAATTCAGAGACTATTCATAGATTTATTCCTAAAAATAATTATACTTAGCTACTAGTAAAACACCATGTATGTATCTCAACGAACTACCACAAATTAATATGACTATTCAAGATAGTAAAAGAATTATTTATGTCGCTTCACTCAAAAATAAATAATTATTATTTAATTAATAAAGAGAAAAAAATTATAATGACACTTAATTATTTAGAATGATATAAATAATAAATTAACATAAAATTATGGATAATAAAACTACTTTTCTCAATTATATATATATATATGCACAAAATCTAGTACATGCAACAATATGAATCTTTCAATATGTTGTGAAGATTTTATATTAGGATCTGAAAAATAAACTACTTTTAACTTTTTATTATTAGCGATTATATTTATCTCCTTAACGATGAGAATTTTATTTGATAATCTTAAAAATCAGAAATTTACATTATGGGTGGGGCCTCCTCCCGTAGGAAGACCCATATCATGTAGTTCGGCGAAAAATTTAGAAAGATCTATTATGTAGCATGAGGCTCATCTTTGTCTCCCTCTCTTTTCTCTTCTCTCTCTCGTCGCAAGGTCTCCAAAGCACATGACATGAGTACGGAACTTGATAGAAATATCAAGTTCCTTGACCATTGACATCCATTTAAATTAAAATATTATGTACATAATTTTCTTTCACATTGTCATCCAGTACTAGAAAGTGGAAAAGTTCCCTGAGAAAAGCTCCCCACCAATTTCAAAAAAAAAAAGGTTTTCCTTGGGCTTTGTTGCCCCTTAAACATCAACAACATTCCCACTATTATTTTCTTCCTTAACTTTCCCACCACATTTTCTCCCTCCTCTTTTTTCCCTTCCCACAAACATCAATCAGATTCTTTATCCCCAGGAAAGCTGCTGAATAAGTGCAACATTAAAAAAAAAAAAAAAAGAACAAAAACAAAAAACCCCTCAAAAGATCTCTCTCTCTCTCTCTCTCTCTCTCTCTCTCTCTCTCTCGCACATTCTTCTTCTAGCTAAACCCCTCAAAAACCATGAAAATTTTTCCACTTTTCCGATTCAAACTTTCAAAAACCAAAATTTTCAGACAAACCCACTTCTAGTTTACTAGTTCTAGTTCTCATTCTTTAACTCCCACTTGAAAAAAATATATATATCAAAAATCAAAAACCCATTTCCCTAAAGTCCCTCAAAAACAGAGTTTTGGTATGTCTACGACACCAACAGTGGAGCAACAGCCACCACCGATGGGTGTCGTTCAGCAGGCCTACACGGCCCATTCGGGCCAGGGGTCGGTGGGACCCGTCATCGGCGTGCTGGCGGTGATCACCGTCCTCGGAGTCATCGCCGGCATGATTGGAAGGCTCTGTTCGGGCCGTCGGGTCATGGGTCACGCCCAGTACTACGACTTCGAGGGGTGGGTCGAGAGGAAATGCTCCACGTGTCTCGACGGCACCATCGATCCTCCTCCGCCGCCGCCGGTGGCTCCGGCGGAAGTTCCGGTGGCGATGCCTGCGGAGCCGCCGCAAGAGGCGAAGGAAGAAGGGGAAGTAGAGGAGGAGGCAGCAGAGCAAGCCCAAGCCCGGCAACAACGGAAGAAACGACAACGACAACAACAACACAACTTACATGCAAGTACTAGTGAGTCTTGACAAAATTAAGGGTTAAAATGGGTTGGTTTATTTCATGGTATTCATAAGCAATATATTGAGTTAATCTTGATTTTTTTTGTCTTTTTTTTTTTTTTTTTTCCTTACTTGGTGCTTAGATTATATTTTGTTGGTTAATTGTAAGTTTATTCCATTGTTCATTTGGGTTCATCTCTTTATTTCTTTTCCTTCCACATCCCATCTATTTTTTTTATTATTATTAAAACTTGAAAAAATACCATTATTTTGTGTTTTTACGGTAGGATTCCACCAGTAGTGTATTTTTCTCAACAAATGAAAAACTATGCAAAATTGTCAGAACGATTCAAACGGTTTAAAACAGAGAATGAGATAGAATTCTTTTTTTTTTTTTTTTTAAGTGTTGGGACTTACATCATGGGTATGAGAATATTATGAAATAAATTGAAATGCTTTTTTTTTTTTTTTCTTTACCACAAAAACATAAGCGTGAAATTCTACATATAGAAAAAGGAAATGTGGATCCATGTCATTCATGATAATGTTTGTAACTTTTTTATTTTTTTTTTTTCCTTATGTTTGTCTATTATTGAAAAACATTCATAATTTCATATGCATTTTTTGCATTGATGATTGGGCTTCAAAGTAGAGTCTGTAGGTTGTTGGCTCTATGCCTTGTGTGTTTCTATTTTTGAATACATGTTATTTAATTATTTTGCCTGTTCATTTGTTTCTATCTTGTAAGATGTTCTCTTTGGATTCTCTTATTCTTGTCAATCTGTATAACTGCAAAGTTGTGAAGTAAAATATCAAAAACATTCCTTTGTTAAGCGTGAGAGACAAAACTATGGTTCAGCGTTTCATGCCATTTCTGGAATTATTATTATTATTATTATTATTATTATTATTATAGCGAGCCTCCCCAGGCTGATTGAGATAGAGGGCTACCAATTAATTATAGACCGATAATTAATTAAAGCAGACAAAAATATAATAATAACTCTTAATTCCTAAAAAAAACGTAAATAATAAAACAAAAAATGAAGCTCTGTTGCCTAGTTAGAAACTATTATTATTATTATTATTATTATTATTATTATTATTATTATTATTTTGGGTGTTTCATGTATGGCTGTAGGGAGATTTGAAATGAAATGTTTTTTGTTTTCTTTGAAGGAATCCGTTGAAAACACTGAAGTAATGGAGCAATTCTGTCTTATTTACCTTAAAACTAGGGTTCGTATTTCAATTAAAAAGAAAATTGATGGAGGCAAATTGTTTATTGTTAAACTAGCTAGTACAAACGTTGGCGTATACTTTTTTTTTTTCTGTTTTTTTTAAGTAACATTTGGATTATACATTGACAATTGGAAACAAAGTTTAATACACGGTTATAATTAGCAAGCTAAACACGTGTTTTAGCACAGTTTGACTAGATTTTTTTTTTATTTAAAGTTGCATGGTTGATAATAAACAAAGGTATAAGACGAAAGCTTATTTTTGTGTTTTATCAAGATGCTATATTCCATTCTATGATTTATCTTTTCAGGAATAATGCACTTCTCTATGTCCTTTGTAAATTCCGTTCAAAACCTCTTCATGTCGAGAAATTGTTGAATCATGACTGCACCCAAAAAAAATGTGAAACCCACAATCCGGTCAGGATCTGCGAGCCCCGGCTCCCCGACCCCCCTCAGGCCACTTTAGTCCACCATGCAACTCAATTTTAGCCCCCACACACCCATACCAGCACCCTCGCTAGCTAGGGAGGTGAGGGTTTTTTTTTTTTTTTTTAATCTCTCATATTTTTATTATCTTTTAAAATTTTCAGATTTTAAGTTGTTTTTTATTTAAAGAAAAAAAAAAGTATTGAGGTTTAGGTTTAAAAAGAATAATACTATCTCTCTCCACACTGTAATTTTGACCACAACACTAGAGATGAGAGATTTTTAGCTCAAGTGCGACATATTCTTAAAAATAATAAAGTGAGTGAAACATAATAATGTTTTGATATAACACTTGGGAAAATTTTGTCTTTATCAAATTATGAAAATATGCTATTTTGGATTTCTCCTTGGATGCCCCAAGTGTGGAAGACCTATCATCCCTAGACGGCGCAGAAAGCTTGTGTAGTGTCTCTCTATTTGGATGTGTCACAGTGAATATTCCAACCTGAAAGAGCTGAACTTCCTCTTCACTTCCTAAACGCCAAAATTTGATGGATCAACCAAAAGCTAAAAGATGCAAAAGATAGCTCTTTGATGTACCACAAATGCACACGTACACAGCGAAAGTCCAATGTTTCTTTAGCCTATGTTTGGTAGAATAGGAAGGGGAGAGGAAAGCAAAGAGTTTGCAGAAGAAAAGAGAATCTTTGGTTTAATAAATTTACACGTTGAATAACGATGGTACAAGTTTTCCACCAATGAAAATGCAATATATTTGTAGAATAACATGAGGAGTTTGATTTAAATCCAATACTAATAAGTTTCTAAATACTATGAATAAATTAAAAGAAATGCTAATAAAATAAATACTAATTTACACTCTAAATACCCAGGATAAAAAAAAATTATATAATTTTAAGATAGATACAAATTATTTAACTTAAATAGTTCAATTATCTTTATTAGTTTGGATGTGATGAAATGGGGAACATAGAAGGATGTAAATCCTTAGGGCTTATCATTTTTTAACTTTTTCTATTTTTGAAAGGAAAATGAATGAAAAAAATTTAATAAACAAGTAGGATGTAAAATAATTATTCTAACTCTAATTATAGATGTATTATTCGATACTAAACACTATAAAACAAAATCTTCCTTCTACCGTAATTTTTCCTTCACTTGTATAGGCTCTTTATGTGGTCTCTCACTATTTTTATGGGGAAAATTTTCCCATCATAAAAGGTTAAAGGATTACTGTAACCGGTTAGATGATTAACATAATTCTTGTGTATTAAATTGTAACAGTTACTATTTTGAAAACTTTTTAAGCATATGGTAAATAAAACACTATCGTATATTGCTCTAAAAAAATATTTATGCATGACTGGATGTGCATATCAAAAAACGACAGTCGTTTATTGATGTGCCTTTTAATATTTTTCATATAATTATTTGTGACATGTGTATATGACAGTCGTTTATTACTATATGTTTAAAAACGACTTCTAATTTTTAAAATAGTAACTGTTACGACTCAATATAAGATAATTATGCTAAGCTTTTAACCGGTTAAGATTGACCATATTGGCCAACAATTGTGTGTAGGACGGCAAAATGATGTCGTTCCAATGATCATTATTTGCTCTTTAACTTTTCATTAATTCATAATTATTATCACCAATATTTTTAAATTTTAGGGTCATTTTCAGTTTACTCTTCAAATTTTAAAACTCTCATATTGCCCCTTAAGTTTTGGACTATTCCAACTTAACCCTTTATGTTGGAATTTTTATTAAAAACATATAAAAAAAAGTAATGCAATCACATGCTTTTCTGTTTGAATATTTGTTAAAAGCAAATCAATAAAAACCATATTCCACATTTATCCATTTTTTATGATATGATTTTATCAGAAATTCTTATAAAGGAATTATATGAGAATAATTTAAAATTCATAGAATAAAGTGAGAATTTTTAAAATTTAACGGGTAAATTAGGAATGATTCCAAATTTTAGGGGCTGCCTGTGATAATAATTCTTCGTTTAACATTATCTAAGATAATAAAAAGATATAGTTTTGTGGGTATTTATCTTAAGTCTGACGTCCTAATCAAACATGTGTAATATTTTTTATGATTCATACGTGTAACACTTAATTTACTTTAATGTAACCTTTAAAATATGTAGTCTAATACATGTAACATGAAATGTTATACTTAAGCAAATTAAACGTTACACACACTGATACGAGCACAAATTATATTATACGAGAATATAAAAAAAGTTACACTTATTAAATTGTACATGTGCCGAATATGACACTTTGTCAATAATATGTGTGGATATTATTTTAAACCGATAACTTTTTATTAGAATATATAAGTTTATATATATTATTACTTTAATGTAATTTTGATTGAATTTAATGTTAATAAGTATGAATATATTATGGGTCTATTTAATTTACTCATTTAAATTTTTAATTTAAATTGAGATGTGATTTTATATAAAAAAATTTACTGTAATAAAAAAAATTAAATATAATTTTTTAAAAAAAAATTTTAATACTATAATAAGTTTTAAATTTTAAATTTAAATTAATAAAATGAACATATTGATATCCTATCATAAAGAGCTTCGTAATTCTTTGATTGTTGGTTACTCGGTATCATGGAAAAATGAAATTCCATGTGATGAGAGCAGCTTTTGTCTAAGCCGCCGACACCACCACAAAGCATACCAGCTCAAACAAAGCTGATCCTTCCTAATTAAAGATCCGTTTAATTCGTTAATTTAAAATTTTAATTTAAATTAAAATATAATTTTATATAAAATTTTTTATTATAATAAAAAAATTAAACATAACTGTTTATAAAATTTTTTTATAATAATAAAATTTAAATTTTAAATTTAAATTAATAAAATAAACAGCCGAAGACAGTTCTTTAGTTGTTCATTCATGCACAGAAAGTATCCGGGCTTTTGATTCTCTTTGTCAGAACTCAAATCTTTCCGTCCAAGCTTGGATTTGGCGTATTTTAGTATTCATACAGCTAGATTAAATAGATGGGACTTTCTCGATGCGTTAATATACAAACGTTATTTACTTTATTAATTTAAATTTTTAATTTTAGTTTTATTATTGTTAAAATTTTTTATAAAAAAATCACATTTAATTTTTTTATTATAGTAAAAAATTTTAAATAAAATTATATTTTAATTTAAATTGAAAATTTAAATATGCAAACTGAATGAGATTATAAATAACTTAAATTTTTTATCTATTAAATCTGTATAAAATCACGTAAAAATTAAAAAATACGTAAATTTAACAGTTAAAAAAACTTAAGCTGTCAATGCGTTCAACGTATCAGAAAATCTCCCCAAATATAATTATACAACTAAAAGTAGAATAATTGTGGTTTATATTCTTTTTTTTTTCTTTCTTTTCGCTGGAAGGGAACTGTGGTTTATATTGAACTTGGAAAATGAATTCTGGTTCATTTGATAGGAAAAGAAAATATATGTATATGTTTTTTTTTAATGTTTGATATCATACGGTTGGTTACCCATACCAATACTAATACTATAATATTTTCTTTCAAAAAATTACATAATTTACCTTTAAAAGTATGTGTCTGACTTTTATCTCTTATTCTTGATAAATACTCTTTCGTTAGTGTAATTATTTAACTAAAAATATTATGAATTAAGAGTAAATGATAAAAAACCTGACTCATACACTTTCTAAAGGTATTTATCAAAATTATCCTAATTCTTTTCTTTTTTAGACCAAGATAAATCTCAAAATATGAAAGATAACCTATTAGTGTATTAAAAATAACCTACAAGATAAAAAAGATAATCTATGAGAATATGAAAAATAACTCACTAGAATATTTTGTTTAGTAGCATAAATTATAAATTTAAAATTAATGGGAGAAATAAAATAATTTTATGTTTTTATAGGATTCTTGAAAATTTCTCATCTCACAAACTATGGTGGCCTGAAGGCTGGTCATATTTTTGCTATCTTCAATTTCTTTTAAGAAGAATTTTATAGTAGGATAGTTGGCGGAATTAGAAAATGCTTTTAATGAGGACACCATAAAATATGGAAATAATTTTTTATTGAATAGGAATATAGTAATATATTCTAATTATTTAGTAGGGGTATAGTTATAATTTTTCTTTATACAATAAGAGCAAAAATAAAATTTGATAAAATTTTTAAAGTTATGAATTAGTTTTTTAAAATTTGAGCGGAACACGTACCACACCGTATTTGGTTGTGGCTACACGGCAGAGTAGGATATATATACAATATATATGTGTGTGTGTGTGTGTATATATATATATATATATTAATAGGTATAATTCTGCATTGTTATATTTATATTGAGTTTTGTTATCATATTTATATTTAGTTTTGTTATCATATTTATATTGAGTTTTGTTATCATATTTTTCTTGACTCAACATAGTTTTAAAGTAATTTAACAGTTCATATATGGTAGTGCTGTGATGATTAATCAATCTTTTCAAGATCTTCAACTTGCCGAACCGCTACCTAATTTAAACAAGGATTACATAATTTGGGTGCAGAAGTGGTTGTGAATGATTAATCTTGCACTTGGAGAATTTTTTATTCATAGATTTTTGGGTAATTCAATCAAATAACCTAATTTTAGACCTCTTTAACAAATGTTCAAATTCATAAAAATATTTATGAGAAATCAGAAGAACGCTCGTGAAGAGGGACACAAAGATTTACAAGAAATCAATCTAAGAAAGTACATTCCCTAATTTTCTTATAATCTATTTAGCATTTGAAAAAGTGTGCCACCATAGCTATATATTTATATAATAATAATAATAATAATAATATAAGAGCACAATTGATTGTTTTAAACATGAATAAAAACCAAAATTATGAAATGTGATATCTACACCTAGTAACATGCAGCTCCGTCACTGATACCGATCAGTGCCTGCAATGACATGAGGCACTTTTGGCCTGTGAGGCAATAAGTTGGATTTTTCCTCGTCGATGTTTATTAGCTTCATTGTCGTCGATGAATGTATCTTAATTGGTGGTGGTTGCTGGTATTGTAAAGAAGAAGAATATTTTATTTTAGGTTATTTTGATCTCTATTATCATGTTTCTAAAATGGAACTTGTTTTTTTTTTTTTTTTTTTTTTTTTTTTTTTTCCTCCCCCCTTCAAAAATCACAAAGAAAGTCTTGTTGCCCTAAATCACCCTTATGTCTTCCTGTTCTTGTTCCACAAGCAAAAAGTAAGAGGGTCACGCAGAAAGCCAAAAAGTTGTTGGGAACAAATTCAATAATATAAGCCAAATTAAGATTGGAGGCCTCTTATTGACAGACTGAAGGAGGAGACAAACAAACAGGAAATGAAATAAAGAAGTTACTGTATGTAGGTTTTTTATATTATTAGTTTCATTTGATCCCAAAATATAAAATTGTCTCAATTTACCTCCTACAATTCAAAATGACATAAAATTCTTTCTAAACTTATCATAAGTGTTGACAATAGAATTTCATCAACAGAAATACACCTGATTACCGTCTAGTAGTCGGTTGGATTACCAATTGAATCGCATTAAAATGACAGATCTATGTCTGATTAAATCCGATTAATAAAGTGCAACTGTTCGTGCATCTGCTTTATGGATTTAAGGTTTCTCAGAATATCAAAGGAACTAAAAGAAAAGATAAGAATACCAAGATTTATAGTGGTTCACTCTTAATGCAAGAGTTATGTCCACTTTGAGAAAATTCCCTCTCTTTTCCTTCTTTTTCTCTCTTTTTCTTATTACAAGAAGCTCGGTTCTCTCTTATGTTTGTGTCGGTCCCTTTCTTTCTCTCTTGTGCCATGCACCTTTTATATCACACATATTACACAGTGGAGTAAACATTGGCAAATGGTTACCCTGCAGTTGCTCTCAAGTAGCCCATTGTCCTACTCATCTAGATTGCAGCCCTACAGTGCCTATATGACTGTTCATCTACCTACTCTGCCCAACGGCTCTGTGGCTCCCCTGTGATTTCCTATTGGTCTATTTTGGGCGGCCAACAAGCTGGTAATCATTTCTCTGGCCAATGGCTCTGTTTATACTGCATGTTATCTTGGGATTTCTCTCTTGTCGCCTCAAGGAGTCTTCTCGGGATCTAGGTCAGATAATTGATCACGTTGCCCTCTCCGCTTTTCACTTGGCCTAGATAGCAAGTCCAGATAGGGCCCTCTTCCTAGTTGATCCTTGCATGGGATTGACGACCTACAAGTTTTAGAACCATCTCTGTCTTAGCTATTCGATCAACTACCATCATGGATGCTTTGAAACAGCTGAACTTCAAAGTCTGAAAAGCAAATGCTCTGACCGTTGGCGCCTTATGGGTGGCGGGGTCTTTATTGACCCTTTAATGCTCTTACGTAATGGCCACGTGGAACTTATCTGTTATCTGACGTAGCAAGATAGATTTTCACACATAATAATAAGTTTCAATTTTAATACTTTTTTATTGAGGTGTCAATTTTTTTAATGGTTTTAGTCACCAATACTTGTCAAATGACCCATAATATTACGAGTATATGGATAAGCAACTAATCAAAAATTGAAGAATATAATATTGAATGCAACGTAATTTGGGGTTCAAAGCCCACATATTTGTAATTGCTTAGTAGAGCAATAAACAAGTTTATCTTCGCGTGATGCGTGATCGTCAATTTACTTGTCCATCATATCGTAATGGGCTTATACTATGATCTAACTCAACGAACTTTTTACTTTAAAAAAAAAAAAAAAAAAAAAAAATCAATGAAATTTAGTCCGGCAATGCATCCCTGCTATTGGATATCATTTGAACGTCCTTATCTATGCGTTTAAGAAGTTTGGTAGGATTCAGATCTCTTGGAAATACACTAATCAAAAGGTAGGTGGGGCAAAAAAACAAAAATAAAAAACAAAACAAACAAACAAACCTTGGCAACATGCATTTATAATGAGGTACTCTAAGGTTCTGCTAGTACCCCACATGCCCACTAAGAATATAACTATGCACAAGTCATCTTTACGTGGACTCAATTTGCATCCAAAAAAGGGTATATTTTAGTGGTGTTTTGCTAGTGCCCACTATACAAGCTTAGGCAGCATTATCTCTGCTGTTAATGGGCATATCTCTAGTTCCTTGCATATTTAGTGGTCAAATTTTAGCCATAAATTTAGTCTTTATGGTGGAGTAGGATTATTTTGCTCTATCAGTAATAATTGTTAGATTAATTTTTTAATGGTCAGATCTGTATATGTCCGTATTAAAAATATATAGTACTCAATATAAAATTCTTTCTATTGCATATCAGATCGTCGAAAAATTAATTAAATAATTAAAACACAATTTATGCTGGTGAAGTAAAATAGCATCTCCATCCCCATAAATTTAATTACAAAGACTAGTCTTTCCTAGGAAATGAATATGCTCGAGGACATTGATTCGAGTAATTGGTGCCTTGCATTTTTTTGGTATAAGAAGGCTAATGTGATGTCTAAATCCACAGAAAGTGGTGCCTTATCCAAGTCACGTAAGGTAGGACAGGTGACCCACCAAATATAAATAGCTCAGTGATGGGTCTTTCTTGTGTGTTTTTCTTGTTGCTTTTTTCATGACGACAAACTCAAAAAGAAATTTGGCTTTCAAATGTGAAGTGGTTTGAACGAGAATGTCAAGAGTGTGTGTGTGTGTGTGTGTTTTTTTTTTTTTTTTTTTTTTTTTTTTTTGAGAAAAAAACGAGAATGACAAGAGTTCATGGTCATGAGAAAGTTGCTCACTGGTAGTCGGATTTGTTGTTGAAGAAGATTTTATTTGAAATTTAGTTAGGGAGTATTTGCATAATGGCCATTTATAAAATAATGGTCTTTTAAAAGAAATGATTTGGACATTTATCATTTCTTTTGCGAGTATTATGTCGTCGTATGAACAATGAAAAATGCAGGTATAATTCTATTTTCCATGTAGCTTCTACACAAAGCAGTAAAAAAAGAGAAATTTTACCACAGGTCTGATAAGGCCACATATCGCGACTCATGACAAAAATATAATCGGTGTATATTGTATTGTATGGAGTTGGATACTATGAATAAATATTTGAGATAGTCTTATTATACCAGTTTCATGTCTTGTGAACGCATCCCTAGAAAAAAGAAGGTTTGGTATCACAAATGTCTTGTGAACTTCTATAACATATCCATCACTCAATCACACTTTGTCAAGAGTGAATTTGGGTTTAGTTGGTTTTTTGTTGACCAAAAATCTACATTCTACTCAAACCAATTAGATCTGTTGATCATAGTGAACTAGTGCTATCTTGCTCAGACCAACTCCATTTGAGAGATAAAGAACGTCTCCTAAGTCTTTACGCCCACATTTTTTGAGTTTTGGATTGATAATGTTTCCTTTTAAAATTGTTTGAATTAGCATATAATATAATCTCATTGGTCGTGTTAAAATATAGTAAGAAATTGAGAATATTTTGTAAATAGCAAAAGTTAAAATAATTATAGTAATTACTTGTATGTTGTGTCACAAGACGTGAAATCATTATAATAATTAACACGTAATTTTTTTTTATTCCTAGAGTATTTTAAAAAATTGCTATGTTCGTTTCTAATTTTTAAGTACAACATTTTGATCTCTAAATTTTTAATTTAAATATATTTAGGCATCATTCATTGCACTAATTCGAGTTTTTAATTCTAATTTTATTACAGTAAAAAATTCTTAAAACCTGTCACATTTAATTTTTTTACTACAGTAAAAAACTCTCATATAAAGTCACATCTCAACTCAAATCAGTGAACTAAACGGACTTTAATCTTTAAAATATTTTATTTTATTTTTTTAATAATTTTAGAACCTTACGAGACTAAGAGAGTGTTTAATATGAAAATTTATATTATAATTTAAATTATAATTCGTAACTCATTATAATATTTTTTTTATAAAAAATACACATAAATTAATAATTTTAAATTATAATTCTGAATCTGTCCATCAAACATTTTTTATTTTCTATTGGCTTACGAATCCCAAGTCCCAACTTTTTTCTGTTTGTTAGTTTAGGCCATAACAAGACGGATTTTTTAAGTCAATAGGCCTCAAATGTACACCCATTTAATTTGTAGACCCGTTATAAATGAAATTTCAATTTTCATTTTTTTTATTCATGGGATAAGAGTGAATGACCAAAATATCCTTTAAATGGGGAGGGAACGACATTCTGACCTTTCTAACCGGTGCCGGTAAGAACGGTCTGAATGTCGTTTGCTTCTGACCGCTCTGACCGGTTCCAGTAAGAACGGGGCACACCAGTAAGAAAGAAATGACAGACGTGAGTTTCTTCGATTTTACAGATTACTCAACTCCGAAGAGGCCATGAAATAGCATGATTCTTGTTGGTTTTTCAAATAAAATATCAAACCACGATTACCCAACATTCAAACAATGAATTAAGCATAAAAAATACAAGATTTGAGAGAAATAATGCTCGGACTGTTAATCACGGCGATTGTCGACGTCGGTAGGGGCATTCTCTGGCGGTGAAAGGCAGAGCCGCTGGTGAACTTTGGCAGGCAACGTTTCCTCGTGACTGCCCAGCGAAGGAGGGGATTTAACTCCTCTTTTTCAAACGTTTTTCTTTTAATTTGAGAAAAAAGAATAAGGGTATTTAAAGAATACACATTTTTTCATTTAATAAAAGACCTACTCATTAAAACCTTTTATTTTAGAACCTACTCATTAAACACATTACACATTTTAAGTAGGCCTGGCAATTCGTGTTCGCGGGCCGTGTTCGGGCCGACACGATTACGGCACGACACGATTATAGTGAGCACGAACACGACACGATTAATAAACGTGCCAAAAATCTAAACACGAACACGACACGCTAATAACACGGTTAACACGACACGACACGCGAACACGATTATTAAACGGGCCGTGACGGGCCGACACGAAAAAAACACGTTTATGACCCGTTTATAACCCAACTAGCAAAAATAGTGAATTTTATATTGTATTCAAAACTATATTAATTGACTACTTAATATCACTTATAGTTAAAATCATGCATAATAGCCAACACACATTAAAATATTTAAAACATCACTTATGACATATGTTTCAAAACATACTAATTACTAAACATCTAAAGAAGTTTAAAAACATAACCAAGTACATTTAAATAAGTTTGAAAACATAATCAAATATTTGAAAATTTAAGTGCATAAAACATAATCAACCATCTACAAGTCCATTGGCATATTTAAGTGCATAAAGCATAAAACATATTTAAAGTTAGGTTTATCCATTACAAATCATCCATTAGCATTTTGTAATCAACCATCTATAAGTCCATTGGCATTTTGTAATTTTATCAACATGCCATAACTTATTTAAAAGTTAGAGTGTTAAATTAAGTTAACCCTTTTATCAAACGCCCTTCATGCAAATGAGAGAATATAAATAAAACGGGCTGTGAGAGAATGAGAGAATGAGATAAAGAGAATTAAAGAAGCTAGGGTTTTATCTTAAAAAAATATAAATATAAATATATTTATATATTAATAAATGGGTCGGTTCGTGTCGTGTCGTGTCGGCCCGATTATGGCCCGTATAACTAAACGGGTTAAGCGTGTTAAACGGGCTGGCACGAATCCAACCCGTTTATTTTCGTGTTATTCGTGCCAGCCCGTTAACAACCCAATTAATAATCGTGCGGTCTAAACCCATTTATCTCGTGTCGTTTTCGTGTCGTTTCATCGTGCCGTGTCCGAAATTGCCAGCCCTAATTTTAAGCCTATTTTTCAAAAGCATCTAACAAGACAGACAGCCAAGGACCATTCGGCGCAGGTTAACCAATCACAGCTGCCCCATTAACAGACAAATGACAATGGTGCATTGCGCATCCCAAAATACAATTGCTCTATTTAGAGTTGTTTTATTTTTGTTTTTTACATTTTTCAGGAAAAAAATCAAAATAAAAGAAAAAATGTAATTAAAAATAAAAAATAAAAATAAAAATAATTTTTTATTTTTATTCTTGTTTTCTTTTCTTTTGAGCACAAAAAAAAGAGAGAAAGATATTAATTTTTTTTATACTAAAAATAATCTCTTAATAAAATTATTAAACGTATTTTTTTAAAAATAATTTTTATCTGAAATTAAAAATATTTTTATTTTTATATAAAAAATAAAATTATTTTAAAATTAATTTTAAACCCACTGAATAATATGAAGTAAGAATAAAATAATAAATAAATAAAATGATTTAATAAAAATTCTATGCTAATCTCTTGCCTACCAAATCTCAAACTTTAAGCCAATATTATTTAGACGCGTGTCCAAAAAAGCTGTCAGACACCTGCCATTCGGCAAGGCCCAACTTGTGTTTTGTCGCCTCTGACGTCGCGATCTCCCACGCACCGTGTATAGCGGGCTTTTAAACGAGTTTTTTAACAACGCCACCCCCTTAACTATCACGTATTTGCATGGTCATTCGCGTTTTTCCAAGTTTTCAAAGATTAAGCCCTATAATAAAACCTTTTTTTTTTCTTATCATCCGAAAATCAATTTGAATTATTTAAAAAATCCTTTTACTATTATTTACTTAAAATATTTAAAATCTATTATTTACTTAATTTAATTTTAAAATTTTATTATTTACTGCAATTTACTAAAATGGTATTTAAACAGGGACCATTTTTTAGTAGGGCATAAAAAGTACTCTACCAATAATAAGACAAATTTTAATCATCAAATTTTTATGAGTTATGTTCAATTATTATAATTTACAATATAATTATGATGTAATCTGATAGTATTGTACTCAATTTATTTGTTTGTTATTTAATTTTTTTTACAATATATACTATGATTGAAGTTATAAAAAATATGCATTTTATGTATTTATATGCATATAAAAAAAAAAAAAAAAAAAAAACAATTTATGTATTTATATGCAATGACATTTTTGCAGGGACGGTGACAAAAGCTCTTGCTTGAAAATAGCAACGGGCTCGTATTTAGTTGTAGTTGATACGAGCTTATTTAGTTTGTTGATTTAAATTTTTAATTTAAGTTAAAATGTGATTTTATGTAAAAAAATTTTACTGTAATAAAAAAATTATTTGTGACTATTTTGAGAACATTTTACTGTAATAATCATAATCATAATCCTTCTAAATATTCAATCCAGGCTGAAATTCATTATTGCATCTGGAATTTATTAAAGCGATAGAGTACATATAAAAATTGTAAAATCATAATAAAGAATCTTATCCAAATCTTTCTTTATCAACATTATTTATATGGAACTTCAAATTATCTTTTACAAATCTATAAAGCAAAACATCTGAACGAAAGTAATACCAAATCTAAAATTATTATGTGACATGGGTGGGAATATGAGTTACGACAAGCTATATGACACGAACTCGTAGTCATATTTGACATGAAATTGACTTGATTTATTAATTTTTTATTTAAAATATGAGACTTTATCCGACAATTCTTGTACAAATAGATTATCGGTAGTCTCTTACTCTTCAATTGTAATATTGTATCATAATTTATTTGTTATGCATATTTTTTCAATTTGATGTAATTTTGATCAGATTTAACGATTAAAAATTAAGACTGCTGGAAAAACTCCCTTAAAATATATACAAATATAAACAAAAATATTTTTTAACAAATTTTTTTAAAATATATTTGATTTAAACAACATGAAAAATATAAGTTTTATGACTTATATTAATAATGTAAATCGTATATAAATAGATTAAGTTAATAAATTAGCACTCAAATTGTTTATACTAACCGTGATAGTATAAATTTAAATGATGTTTTTATTAAATAGGTAACATGTAAATCAACTCAAATACGATATAAAAATTTAAGTCGATACGAGGACGACCTAAATTGCCATCACTTGAGTGACCATATAAAAACTCCAAAACAAATTATTTGACGTTGATAGCTCACCGAGCTACACATCGCAATAATGAAGTCGTGGAAGGTTAAAAATTTTACTTGGCCATATAGTAGGCGGAAGGTTAAAAATTTTACTCGACCATAAAGTAGGTCAAAGAACATTTTCACACGCGGATTCTTCAATCCTATTTAAAAGCAATGAAATTTGGGATAAACATCAATCAAGCCGTTTCTTTATCTCTAGTTCTAAGAAGTGGAAAGTCTGTGAGGAGATCACGACAAAATCCCGCAACAATCCAAAAAAAAAAAAAAAAAAAAAAAAGAAAAAAAAAACTCTAGAGACAATCGAGAGTAAAAAATAAAAAAGCAAAAATCTTAAAAGAATGCATTTAAAGGATGATCAGTTTACCAATTTTATTAATTTTCTCTAAATTATTTAGAGCAAGTTGATAACAAACCAGCTTAGGCGCATTATAAATAGGAAGAAAGAGGGATATAAGTCAAGATTTGAAATGAATTAAAATTAATAAGTTAATAGTTTACATAAGTTAATAAATAGGTTAAATTATTGTTTTCGTCCATAACTTATCTGGTTATGAACCATAACTTGACAAGTCATTGTCCATAATTCTTTATAACTTGTTTGGTTATGAACCATAACTTGATAAGTTTATCCATAATTTATCTGGTTGTGAATCATAACTTAATAAGTTATGACCTATTAATTTCTATAACTAAAAATTAACTTATATATTTTCTTAAGCTTTTCATATTGGCCTATTTTCTACTATTTTCCTTATAAAATATAGAGGGCTAAACATTCTTAGAACAATCTCGTGTTTACTTGTAATTCTCTTAATTCACAGTTGAACCATCCCCAAAAAAAAGCAGGTGTGACCTTCAATTGAGATGATCATTCTAAATTCTTATATTTTTTATCTTGTAATTCACTGGTCATACGCTTCAGTTAATCATGATTAAATGATCGTGAGAAATTCATTTATTAAGTGAAATTTGACCATCAATATTAGATAATTAGAAGAAATTCAACGTGAATTCTACCCGTTCGAATGTTCATGTTTTCTCTAAAAAAAATTCACTTTACTGACTAAAATTTATGCAATAATGCAAAAATATATCATAGATTCCCAGCATAATTAGATTACTTTTGTGTTTTATTTATTTATTTATTTATTTGAATGTTATTATTTACAACAAATTAGTTTATCTTCATACTTTCCTCCAATTTGATGTCTAGTTACCCCTTCACCTCTAGCCTTGAACCAATATTACAAATCCTAGACACCTAAATATTTTCATTGAGAGTTAACCCTATTGTCAAATCGAAATGGTTAAAGCTCTAGAATTCCTATATGAAGCCAAAAAGAGGTTGCCCACTTCATTTGCTTGGCAAATGATCTGCGCTACGCGAGAACAACAAAAACCACCATCGCACTCTTTCCTTTCTTCTTTCTTCGGTGCTACCTTTCCTTTCTAAGGGATGGCATTGGGATATATAATAATCTTTTTTTTTTTTTAGGATGCCCGGGAACAACTCCTAAAGAAAAAATGTTTGAACCTCGTGGGTAAGGATAAGGTAACGAGATTGATAGATAAATTCGTAGACCTATGTGGGACATTCTCTCTTCTCATGATCTAATTCGGTTACAACACTCTTTATTTCTCTTTCAATCTCGGAGCTAGGTTTGTTTGCTTCCATCTTCCTCAGGAAAACCTTAATTAAATGTAAAGGAATAAGAATTGGTAAATAATTTTTATTAGGGCTTTTGCTCTTATTGATTCGAGTTCCGATCTATTTGACCTCTGAGCGGTACTACTCCAAATATCTAACTGCATTTCCAATTGAAGAAATATTACGACTGAAATTAAATTATACATCTAAAATAGCCCTAGGAAGATACTTGACATGTCCCCCTTCTTCCCGAACCATCACGAGGTGGGTCATCCACCTTCTAATAGTGTTGGTGCTAACCATATATATTGCATCTTTCTCTTTGTTTGCTTTAGATGCTAAATTCCTCCATCAGTTAACAAGAGTAATGAATTCAAAACCGAGCCGGCCTTTGGTAGTCCAAAGTAATAACGTTGGCTCTATTTTATGGTCTAGGGGCCGACAAGCCACCCACTTATAGCATAACACGAAGAAGCTACTTCCGCTTGCCCTTAACTTAGTTGTTTTACCGCCTAACTCATTTCATTCGTGACCCAAAGCGTACCATGAGTTGCTATCTAGAGAACTATTCTTATAGGATCCGACTAGGGATAAATTATCCCACACCAGATAAGACGGAAACACCCTAAATCTTGTTAGATAAGACTTTTTACACTTCAGAGAAAACACATATGGAAAAATGAGACCCTTTTATTAGGAAATAATTCGTGTTACTTAAAAAAAAAAAAAAAAAAAAAAAAAAAAAAAACATTTGGCAAAGAGCACAAGTGAAGTGATGCACAAAAGGGTTTAAAGGGTTCATGGCTCAGTCACGCACGATACTGACTATTCAAAAGGTAGTTTACATGCTTACTTGTCAGAATAAGGTGAAACTCAACCCCACACTCCGGCCCAAACTTTTTTTTAAGCTTTTATATGTACTAAATTTAAATAAAGCCCCATTAGAAAACTCCTTAAAGATTGAAAAAACTAATCATCTTCAACCAAAATCCAACTAAAACATCTAAGCACTTAGCAATGTATATTTCCCCCAATACTAACTTGAATTGCTTCTTAAAGTAAATCTATTTACTTTTCTGTCTTATTTCATTACAATTAATTCATAGTTTTCCTCACTATTGTATAAATTTATAACGCATGCACATTAATTCCTTGGTAAGAATGTCAAGATTATGCATCATAATGTTTTGAAGTGAGAATAATAGAACCTCCTAGTAATCAAATTAACTATGAAGGTGACATGTCTATGCTATAACCACTTATAACTTTTGTTTCCAACATAAGTAATTCTATTTTGTTTGCTTTATTTTCTAAATGAAAATTAGATTTTTTTATCTTCTATAAGATTTAGAAGCAAACTTTCAGTATAGGTAGAGATTCAAAAGGGAATATATTAAACTTTGCGTAAAGTAGTAAAGATTCAAGAGAAGAGCTAAACTTCGTAGAACTTGGTACTAAGGACTTTGTCAGTACATATCATAAATTATATCAAATGTTTCATCACTATATTTTAGTTGTAATATACGTTTTTCATATATTTTTTGGTAAATGTATTTTGTTCTAGCGAGCAGTTATTGAAGGGTTCAAAAAGATATTGTTAAATCTAATACAAATTATGATTGAGAAAAGGAAAAAGAAAAAAGTTTTGGCTTTTGACCTTGGTATTGATTATACAGGTTGTTACGTACATTACTATGAATATATTAAAAACAATTTGGTATGAGGATTTATGTCATAATTCGAATCATGGTTCGTGACTCGTTACAATATTTTCTCTCACAAAAAACACACGTAAATCGAGAATAGTTGTAAATCATGGTTCTGAATCCGTTAACCAAACGTCCAATTAGTTTTTTTGCTTTGGTAGCAAGCTCGTACAGGTAGAGTTAGTTTCTAATTGTTAAATTTGATCAAAATCATATTAGATTAACAAAATATGCAGAGCAAACAGTTCATGATATATATTTAATGGCTAAAAATAGAGAGCGTCCGACCTAAACGAAAATTTCGGGCTGGACTGATGCTAATCTCGATGGGCTTAGGTTAGGCCGGGTTGGCTCGGAATTTTATAATGTATTTTTAAAAAAAGGTGCTCAGAGACAAGGTTGGAATAAGCTTTTGTGCTCGAAACCTCAACCCAACCCAACCTGGGCCACATGCCGACCTATTTAGCATGACCTACATTTGCAGTTCTATTGGGGAGTGGGGACTAATCATGAGATTTGTACAACAAGATTAATTCATGGATTAAAAATGAGATTAACCCGCATTTAAAGCAATTTTTTTAGTAAATGAGCTAACTTTTGTTAATTTAACAAACAACCAAAATCTCTCTTTTGCCTACCTCTATCTTAATGAGCCGAAACTAAAGCTCTTATTTTATGTTGAGTAATAGTTCAAGTAACTCTTGAAAGAGGCCCTTGAAAGCTTGATGCAAATAAACGAAAATGATCTTTTTTTAAGAAATGGTTAATCAGTGTTGTAGTCAAAACCAGTCATCCACCTAATTTATGCACATATTTATCTGTCTCCTAACTTAATGAGGTTGTGCGTGGTTTAGTTCAGTCTTAAACTGTTAGGTTTTTTAGACTGGATCATTTTGACGGTTTGTATCAATGAGATGGGACTTAGCCACGGTTTCGACTGTTTTGGGGAAAAATTTTTTTTTTCAGTTACCATATTTCATATTTCTTAAAGTCTAAATAAAAGGTAACAAGTGAACATAATAATTTACATGTCATCCATTAAAATTATCATTATTTAAGGATAAAAAAGCCTAAAATAACAAATAGCAAAAACATATACATGAATTGTTTATATGAATCCAGATCAACAGTTTAAGAACCATCCGACTGGCTAGGTCCGGTGGTTTTAGGCAGACCATGCACAACCTAAAGTGAAGTGCTAACTTTCATGACCAAAAGCAAAAAAGTGAAAATAGTGAAAAAGACAAGGGCATGAAAATAAATATAGAAAAGAAAAGAAAACCGTATACGGACCACGGTGTACGGCTCAGATTTGCTAGGAGTTTGAAAAAAATGGCAGATGCGGGAGAGAGAGAGAGAGAGAGAGAGAAGAGGAGGAAGAGGGAGAGGTTTTTCGAAATAAATAGCAAGGTGGAAATTGGAATAACAATAGGGTTTTAAATTTGATTTTACTCTCCTTCAGTCTTCCCATAATCCCATTATACTCAAGGAGCTCAGAAGACTCTAGAACAACAACATAACATATCCACACTCACACCAATATATATACACACACAGTTATATAGAGAGAGAAGGAGACCGAGAGAGAAATAGTCAGAGAGAGATAGAGAGAGAGAATGGGGAGGCCAAGGTGTTTTCTGGACATTAGCATCGGAGGAGAACTCGAAGGGAGGATAGTTGTTGAGCTTTACAACGACGTTGTTCCCAAAACCGCCGACAATTTCAGGGCTCTTTGTACTGGCGAGAAGGGCATTGGTCCAAACACCGGTGTTCCTCTCCAGTACAAGGTTCAGTTTCAATCTTGTTTTTGCATTTTTCTTTTGTTTGATTTTTTTTTTTTGTTTGTTTGTTTGTTTTTTTTTTTTTTTTTTTTTTTTACGAATACGCATCTGGGTTTAGATGGTTTTATTTTTATGTTTTTCTTGTTCTTGATCAAAGAGAGAATGAAAATGAAAATCCAGGATTGCCCATTTTGTTTATTATGGTGAAAAGTTAGAACCTTCATTTTTTTTTTCTTTTTTTTTTTCCCAAATGGATGTTGAAATCATTGACCATTGTGTCGGTTATGCACATGGATTTTGGAGTTTGTTTTTCGTTTTAAGCGAGGAAAAGACGGTGGTGCCCTTGATTCTGAAGTGGCGCTTTATCATTTGGTTTTAGCTTTCGATGTTCATTGATCTTTTGATGTTGAATGGTTTCCTATGGAAGGTGCCAATGGAGAAATTTGTGTGTGAAGTTGAGTTTCTTTTCAGAGAAACTTGAAAGTAATCCCATGTGTGTTTTGGTTTTCTAATTTATTTATTTATTTATTTTTGAAAGTTGGTTTTCTGATTTTATGAATAGTTCGTTTCTGAAAGTTGGTCTCGAACGAGACATGATGATGTTGCATTTCACGAAATGTTCTATGTTAGCTTGTTTGGTAGGAGGGAAAAGGGAAAGGAGGGATAGGAGTGAGAGGATTAGTAGAAACATTTCAGGACCTATGCGTGTTTGGTAGGAAGGAAAAAAAGAGGTAAGAGATTTTTAATCCTTTAGAGAACCTTAATTTTAGTCTCTCCCAATATGGAGGACATCTATACCAAACAGATTAATAGAATGATCCTCCCCCTCTTCTCCATTTTCGTCACCTAGATTATATATGTTTCTTTCATTCCTATTTCTCCCCCTCTTACCGAACACGAGACTCTAAATGAGAGGTAAGGGTGGTTTAGCCTAGCATTTCAAGTCATGGTTTTTGCTAGAAAAGCTAGTGCATATTATGTTTTATGTTACAATTTATTAATAGTCATTAAGACAAATGTGGCGGTGCATCTCTTATTTTGAAATCTTACTAATAAAACAAGTTATTTTGTTTTTTCTATTGATGGTCTTGTGGAATTGTTGGATACTTCATGTTATTTTTCTTGTTTGCATTTTTGTTTCCTGACATGATTGCAATTTGATTTGCATTGGTTACAAGGTACTTCTTCTGATTCTTTATTTTGCTGTCAATACAGGGAGTCCATTTTCATCGAATTATCAAAGGCTTTATGGTTCAAGGTGGGGACATTTCTGCCGGAGATGGTACTGGGGGAGAATCTATCTACGGTTTGAAATTTGAAGATGAGAATTTTGAATTGAAACATGAGAGGAAAGGGATGTTGTCAATGGCAAACTCTGGTCCAAACACAAACGGGTCTCAATTTTTCATCACAACAACTCGGACTTCTCATTTAGATGGTAAACATGTTGTTTTTGGGAAGGTAGTTAAAGGAATGGGAGTTGTTCGATCAATTGAGCACGTGACAACTGGTGATAGTGATTATCCGACTGTTGATGTTGTTATTGCGGATTGTGGAGAGATTCCTGAGGGTGAAGATGATGGGATATCAAATTTTTTCAAAGATGGTGATATTTATCCGGATTGGCCAGCTGATCTGGATGAGAGCCCTAATGAAATCTCTTGGTGGATGACTTCTGTGGACTCAATTAAGGCCTTTGGTAACGAATGTTACAAGGTAATAAGCGTGGTGTTATTATATTCCATTTTTATGTTCATAATTAATTTTGTAATTTGACTCTATGCTTTATTAGATGAATTTTAATTTGAGGCATGCTTTCTGGTCATGGCATTACTCTGTATATTTTTCCTTTCCTTGCATCCAATTTTTCCTGCTGTTTTTGTCTTCACTAAACCCTGATCTTGATGGGCACAGAAACAAGACTATAAGACAGCTCTTAGAAAATATCGCAAGGCTTTACGCTATCTGGATATTTGCTGGGAGAAAGATGGTATTGATGAAGGTAGCTTACTTTTTGTACTGCAAAATTTTAATTTATTAAATGCTGCATCATCAATTCACTTTGCCCCAGTATGATCCCAATTTATACCTTTTCTCCTGGTTCTGCAGAGAAGAGTTCATCTTTGAGAAAGACAAAGTCACAGATTTTCACAAACAGCTCTGTGAGTTCTTTTTCTATAAATGGGTTTAACGCTGGAAACTTGCGGCCTGTTTACTTCGCTGATTCGAGTTTGTAATTCGAGTTGAGATGTGATTTTATGTGAGAGCTTTATACTGTAGTAAAAAAGTTAGATGTGATTGTTTTTTAGAACTTTTTACTATAGTAAAACTGAAATTCTAAATTCGAATCAGTGAAGTGAACGGGGTCTTGGTCTATCAGTCAAATTCTGAAATGTGTTTCTTCTAGTAAAAAATATGTGCTCATGTACACCTGATTGACATATGTAAATTTGTATACAACTCAACTGTGGAAGTCATTTTGGGCTTTTCTATTTTCTGTAATATTTTTTTTTTCCTAAAGTTTTGTACTGTTGCTCAGTTGCTTTATTTAAATGTATTGAAATGCTGCTTTCTCATAATCATAACTTATTTTCGGTAAGTTGTTATAGGCATGTAAGTTGAAATTAGGAGACCTGAAAGGAGCATTATTGGACACGGACTTTGCTATGCGTGATGGAGAGAACAATGTGAAAGCTCTGTTTCGCCAAGGTCAGGTTGGTATCTTCCATTGATTACTGAGATAACAAGAAATTTTTTTCTGTGGCATATCGTTTTAGCTTGAAATGTATGTTTTGGCTCCGAGCTGCTATTACTATTTATGTTGAATCTTCAAACCTTTACAATTGGGTACTTTTTCTGCCAGGCATACATGGCCCTCAATGACATTGATGCTGCAGTTGAAAGCTTCAAGAAGGCATTGGATTTGGAGCCCAATGATGGTTAGTGAAAGTTTTAGACATTTTGTGTGTTTTGGCCATGTCTTTCGCATAGACCTTTGAACGTAGTAATTAGCTTTGGAAGTTTGTTTCAATGTTTAATTGGTTGACTCTAACAAGTATCATATTTTTCCATAACTTTGAAAATATTCGCATTTGATTTCATATGAAAGAAGAGGTGTGGCCTTTTAGATCAAATTTGACAACCTTGCTAATAGTTTCCTTGTATCTGGTGATTGCAGCTGGAATAAAAAAAGAGCTTGCTGCTACTAAGAAGAAGGTTTGTTGTTTTAACCAAACTTTGTGATAGTTTAGTAGAGACAATTAATTACCTTCTACTGTGGCATTAAATTGTAATTTTTGTTACAGATTGCTGATAGACGCGATCAGGAGAGAAAGGCATATCGCAAGATGTTCCAATAGCACTCGGCAGTCGAATGGTATTTCCATGACCACCTATTGTCTTCATTCTACAACTTTATCTCAACATCTAGAACGTGTCCTTAATGCTCTTTTGCCATGCAGGCTGCCCATAAATTTGGGATTTCAGGAACGTATTCATAGTTATAGTCAACTGGTTTAGGCTTTCTTTTGGTTATTGTCTCTGATTTTCTGGAGGGAGATTCAGGTATTTTGTCAAAATTAGTTTTCAATTATTATAAGCAATTGGGCTATTGTTTCCTTCTCTTAACTTTTTTCGTTTTTCCCTTAAGAGAAACATTATAAATTCATGTCACTTACTAGCGCTTTCTTCTATTTGTAGGCTGTCCAATATTAAAGGAGAAGCTGATCCCTCCCAGGATTATGACTGTAAAAATTTGAGGCTTGAACCCAAAAAAAAAAAAAAACCTTAAAAGTAGAGTTTCATTTCTTTTCCGTTCCTCTCATTCTGTCGAAGTCTCGTAGTCTAGAACTGGAAAACTCATGAATTGTTACTGACTGGATCATAACTGAAGAATTTTGTCATATTCCATAGAGCAAAGATTGTTGGTATAGAATGCGAAATTTTGGAACCATGAAATTTTATTGCTGTTATTTGAAGTTTGACGAAACCGTCCTGCCTAGACTATTTTACTCCTTCATTCAGGTACCTTGTGGAATCAGGGCCCTCCCACTTTGTTGGTTTGCCTTCTGGCCCTTTTCCTCCATTTTATTGTAGGTTGATAGGTTGATTTACTAACAATTGCTGCACTAGACATTCTTCTGCATCCATGAGATGTGCCCAATTTTAGTTGCAAGGCTAACCTGAAGGGAATTGCTTAAAGCACTCTTAGCTTCTGTGCCAGAACTGATCCTTAAAAGTCTCTGTTTGCAAGTTATACAACTTGAGTTATGAGCGTAAAATCCAAATGCTATCTTGTAAAATCCAAATGCTATCTTATGTTGTTGGTTGACATTATAGTTATATTCAAGGTTATGCTCGTCGGTGTTTCTCTTAGGTTCCTTATCCCTTAAATTTTTAAAATTCACTTTACCCCTTGAATTTTAAAATTAATTCTACTTATCTTTTTTTTTTTTTTTTTTTTGTTTTGTTTTTGTTTTGTTTTGTTAAGAACATATAAAAAACGATAACATACCCTCAGTTTATGGGTTTTTTTTTTTTTTTTTTTTTTTTTTTTTTTTTTTTTGTCAGTTTGTTTCTAATGAAAATTGTAACAAAGTGAGTTAAATGAGATTAATTCAAAATTCATGAACAAAATAAGAGCTTTAAAATTTTGAAAGTTAAGTGGAAATGATCTTGAAATTGGAGGACACGAGTGAGAATAATCCTTCTATTTATAACTTGAACTTCGAGCATTAACTTGTTCGCTTTTCCGTTGAGCGCAGGTGGTGAGGGGTGGGGGGTTGTCTTGTTACTCTACATCCGTCTCAATGAACCGTATGTCGTTGCAATTACTGGTCAATTCCAAGACTTCTAGTGCAACCAGCTTTTTTCAGAATTATTATTACTTGCCATTAGCCAATAGCTGTTTCTGTTCTCTTTTTCATGGTGATCTTTTTACGGGATCTGTGAAGCATCAATTTGTTTGCATTCTTTACCCCTTATTTGACTCTGGTGAGAGACCAGCAAACCAAGCACGAAAGACACATTGAAGAGGCTACAAGCATATAACCTTATTCGCCTTCACTAATGCCTTTTGACTTCATATAAGCCCATCAAGGTCAAGCTCTTGTTGTCTGAACACAACCCTTGCTTGCCGGAACAATGTAATCGGTTTAAGGTAAATGGATTGACCGATATTCTAATTAAACGAGCACGATAATCGATCAAGAAATTAACTACTGATCAGACAATAAGAATCACTCAAATTTTACATGAACAAACAGAAACGCTTTTCCTTCTCGTGTTGCAAGAATTGAGTCTCAATACTTGTATTACAATGAGATATTATATATATATATATATATATATATAGAGAGAGAGAGAGAGAGAGAGAGAGAGAGAGAGAGAGAGAGAGAGAGAGAATGAGATCCCCACACAAAAAATTGCCACAGCCACCCACAACAAGAAGCCGAAAAGAATTATAAAATAAATAAATAAATAATCTGGGAAAAGCAAATGGGAGTGTGTAGAATTTAGGTTCAAACATGGACAGCTTGAGGTTACAAGTTGTAGTCATCAAGTCCCAAATCCCTTAAAGCGTCAGTAGCAGCCTCCTTGCAGCTCTCGTGGTTTTGTTTGGCCTGCCTTATAAGTTTCTCAACCCCATTATTTAACAGACAAGTCCTGCGATGGAAAGTTTAAATTTTTACAGGCACAGGTAATAGAGCTTTAGTAAAAAGCATTACTAGCATCGGTCAGACCTACATTAACATAATAATGAATCAAAGAAATTGAAAGTATATTTAGCTTTAGAAACGACAATGAAGTGCATTGTGTATAGAGTTGAAGGTGTTGGGGGATGATAGAGTTAAGAGGTTGCTGAAAAGAGGCTAGACAAATGGGATACAAGAGAGATACGCTTACCTGTTTTCGGGGTTCCTGACAACAAGATTCCGAATCATGAAACAGGCGTTCCTCTGCATTTGCTGCACTGCAGGAAATTTCTGCATGGCTTGGATGGCAAGGTCTCCAGCCCCAGCTTCGATGGCACGAGCTGCATTTTCTGGCAATCTCAAGCAGAGTACAGAGATAATTGCCATGACCTGTATCATAATATAAACAGTTAATAGGCGCCATAGTCTAGTGTGGTGGCCATCTTGATTATAGAAACGTTTAGCCACAAAATGCAAGTTGGCTTGGTTCTTACCTCTTGTAGAACAGAAGGGTCATCGAAAAATCTGGCTGAGAGGTTGATTAGCCTGTCCAAGCCTCTTTTCTCAACAATAGCATTTTTATTTGCATCACTTCCAGCCAGCTAACCAGTTGAACACACACAAGAGGCATAAGAAGCTTCACAAAAATAAAAAACACTGGAAATAATGAAAACAAAGACGAAACGAAAGTTAAAATAAAAGAAGGCATTGGCAAATATGATAAATATCCGCAACTCGAATGGTTTGCAGTAATTTTTTCCATAAAAAAAGGTATGGTTTGGAATAAGAATTTATCTTCCTGCAGTATTAGTATGTTTTAGTATGTCCTATGCATCTAAGAACATAAAATAGTGACACAATAATTGCTTATACTCTTCTTATAAATAGTGTAGGTTTCTAGGGCAGAAAAATTGTATATTGCTCTTTTAAACTGTACAATATTTACACGGCTTTTATAGGGAAAACATATCACCTAATTAGATATAGAAATCCCTCAATTAAAGGAGATCCTTATTTTAAGGAATCTCTTTTATTTAAAAAATAAACTACTTTTCTAATCTATCTCACAACCCATAATTGACCAGTTTAAATGGGAAACAAGGTCAAACATCTTACTTTCCTTATTTTCACACTCCCCCTCAAGTTGGTGCATAGATATCTATCATGCCCAACTTGCTAATAAGAAACTTGTTGCGATGTTGGAATGAAGGGCATACAAATAGCTCATGCCTCAATCTTTTCTTTTATAAAATGCATGTCAATCTCAACATATTTAGTTCGATCATGTTGGACTGGGTTATGGGCAATGCTAATGGTTGCCTTATTATCACAGTACAACTTCATAGGCATAGTCACTGGTCTTCTTAGTTCCTCCAAGATCCGTTTAAGCCATAACATTTCACAAATTCCATGTGCCATTGATCTATACTCTGCGTCAGCACTACTACGAGCCACAACATTCTGCTTTTTACTTCGCCAAGTTACTAGGTTTCCCCACACAAATGTACAGTAGCCTGATGTAGACCTATCTGAAATAGACCCTGCCCAATCTGCATCTATGTAGGCCTCAACACCTCGCTGCTCGTTCTTTTCAAAAAATAAGCCTTTTCCCGGAGAATTCTTCAAGTATCTAAGGATACGGTAGACTGCTTCAAGATGTTCCTCATGAGGAGAATGCATAAACTGACTTACTAGGCTCACGGCAAATGTTATGTCTGGCCGTGTATGTGACAAGTAAATTAGTTTTCCAACTAACTTCTGATATTGAGTTGTATCTACCGGTTTTTCTTCCTTGCTCCCAAACTTATGATTCGGATCAATGGGTGTTTCGGCATGATGACATCCACTCATTCCAATTTCATTAAGTAAATCCACCACATATTTCCTCTGAGACACCGCAATTCCCCTCTTTGACCGAGCTAGCTCCATACCAAGAAAATACTTTAGTGAACCCAAATCTTTGATTTCAAACTCAGAGGCTAGGCACTGCTTCAACCGCTCCATTTCTGTCACGTCATCCCTAGTAAGAATAATGTCATCAACATAAACTATAAGAACTATCTTCCCACCAGTTGAGTACCTTGTGAACATGGTGTGGTCTGTTTGTCCCTGAGCATATCCTTGTTTTTTTACAAACTGAGTGAACCTCTCAAACTAGGCTCTCAGTGACTGTTTTAAGCCGTACAGGGATTTTCTTAGTTTGCATACCTTTGAGCCAAACTTCTTCTCAAAACCTAGAGGTGGATCCATATAGACTTAGGGTCCGTTTGGTTCAGGGATTCGAATCATGTGATTTGAACCATTTTCGATTTACGTGTATTTTTTGTGAGAGAAACTACTGTAGCGAACCACGAATCATGATTCGAATCGGGGGACGAATCCCCCAACCAAACGGACCCTTATTCTTCTAAGTCGCCATTGAGGAATGCATTCTTCACATTTAGTTGATGAAGTCGCCAGTCTAGATTAGCTGCAATTGTTAAAAGCACTCTGACAGTATTCATCTTTGCCACGGGTGCAAAGGTCTCAAGACAGTCAATACCATACGTTTGAGTGAACCCCTTAGCCACCAGGCGAGCCTTGTATCTTTCTAAGGATCCATCGAATTTAAACTTGGTTGTGAACACCCATTTGCAGCCAACTGTCGTAACTCCATTGCCTGCCACGTTCCATTTTTTTCAAGAGCCCTCATTTCTTCAAGAATAGCTCCTTCCATTCAGGAACCTCTAGACCATCCTATACATTCTTTGGAATCTCCACACTAAATAATTGTGAGACAAACGCAGAAAAAACTAGGGACAGATTTTTATAGGTAACAAAATTGGACATTGGATACTTGACACAACTTCTGACACCTTTACGTTGAGCAATTGGAAGGTCAAGTTCAGACACAGGTGCGGACTCTTGATGTGGAGGATCTATGGGAGTAGGTTCGGACTGACTGGACTCTTGATGAGGAAGATTTATGTAAGTGGGGGCTTTATGCGAATTACCTGGAACAATAGAATTCTGAATGATCCGAGGTGTAGACTCTTGACAGTGTTGGGAAGTGTCAGTCTTATTTCCTTGCTTCTAGTTCCTTCTCGAGTAGACAAGTAGTTTTATTGTACCTGCTTGTTCATTATTTCCATGTCTACTAATATTATGAGATGGCTCTATAGTTCCAGCATCCAAGTTTTCATTAGTCAAATCACTAGGTTCCACATTTATTAAGAAATTTGGACTTTGAACATTATCAGATGTGCCAAGGTATTGAATTATGTACATTAATTAAGAGATATTGCTTAAATTAGGAGATATTGCATATCTTTCCTAGTTTAGCGGGCAGTTCCTATATTTTAGGAAAGATCCTAAGAATATCTTGAGGATAGTTTCCCTATCCTATTAGGTTTCTTAGTTTCCCGATTCTGTTAGCCACGGGACCTAGGTCTGTTGCAACCTATTTATACTCCGGTTTTCTACCAATTAAATCAAGAAAGGTTTTATATTTTTCCTCAGAAACTTTCATGGTATCAGAGCCTGGTTTAGGACTTTATCTCTGTCCGCCATGGCCAAGAATCCAGAAAACCTTCCTTCAACCCAAACCGTAACCTCTGCCTCTTCTAATAATGCTGATTTCAACCCTAATGCTTCCATTCAAATTACTACCGTACGATTGAATGGAAGGAATTTTCTAGAATGGGCCCAATCAGTAAAACTAGCCATAGCTGGCCGAGGAAAACTAGGGTTTCTTACAGGGGAGGAACCAAAGCCGAAGGAATCTGACCCTTCATTCCGAAGGTGGAGGTCTGAAAATTCACTCATCACTACATGGCTTCTCAATTCCATGGAGGAATCAATCCGGAAGCCATATCTGTTTATGTCAGCCCAACAAGTATGGGAGGCCGTGCATGAAACCTACTCGGACCTGGAGAATTTTTCACAAGCCTTTGAATTGAAGACTCGGCTATGGAATTCCAAGCAGGGGAGGCATATATCACTACATATTACAATAGAATGTTGGCACTTTGGCAGGAATTAGACCTCTGCTATAATGACGAATGGGAGAATCCCAAAGACCTTGCTAGGTTTAAAAAAAGGGAAGAAATTGATCGTGTTTTTATGTTTTTAGCAGGGGTTAATGCAGGATTTGATGATGTTAAAGGGCGTGTTCTAGGCAGACGTCCTCTTCTTACAATCCGTGAAGTTTTTTCTGAACTTAGGCAGGAAGAAGGACGAAAGAGAGTCATCACTGGTTCATTCTTGCCACCAGCAGAGCCTGAAAGTTCAGCCTTAGCAGTCCGTGGCTGATAAGTGCACAAATTTGCACTTTTAATGTTCATAATTGTCAAATTATTTTATCAAATTTGTGATTTTAATTTTAAATATTCCTAAATTTAGAGGATTTAATTTTAATCATATTTATTTTATTTTTCAGGTTTTTGAAGAAAACAATTGGATTTGGGCTAGTTTACCAAGCATAACCCAAAAGTTGAGCCCAATTCAGCCCACTCAGAAGCCCAGTCCGCCAGCCGAGCGTTCGAGCCGCGCCGAGCCGTCCAAGCCGCATGCCCATCCAGCTACCACGTGTCGCGGACTGCACAAACCAGGCGCGGGCCCCAACTGCTCCCCGTTGTTTCCCCACGCCAGCAAGCGCGCTTGGCGCGCACCGCACGTTCCCCGGGAGAGTCTCCTTCACGCGCGCGTCAGGGCGTTCAGGGTTTCTTCTCCGCGTGGGTCCCGCATGCTGCTTCTCCCTAATGAGCGTCCGCCACGTGTCGCGAGCAGAGGCTTCTGTCGGCCACTTCTTCTTCCAATCATTGCGCGCCACGTGTCCTAGTCTTTTGCTCTTCCGTTTTGTAGCCGTTTGTGTCCGTTGGAGTGCAATACCTGAGATTACTTTTAGTCTCAAACCGTTTCTCATGGTTTTTCATTTTCACCATTATCAACTTTTATTCTCAACATTAAGTCTTGTTAATTAGGATCTGTTTCGTTCCTTTGTTTTATATTTTCTGTTGAAAGTTTTTCTAGCATTTCCAAATTCTATAAATAGGGTCATGTCAAGGTATTTAGGTGGTTAATTTTTGAGCTTAAGTTTAGACATTTTCTTCTATTTGGTGAGGTTAGAGAGAAACCTATATGTGAAGTGATCTTGAGTGGATTTTGATTCTCTATTTGTTCTTCAAAGTTTATATATTTGAGTGGTTAATTTTCTTCTATCTTCTTCTAATTTCTCATATTGATATATTTTATTGTCAACTTTTATATAAATCTAGTCAAGTTCTTTTTATGTGATTGTTGCATGATACTATATATTGATAGATATTATTTTATGAGTAGTCTTTTACTGCATTATTGCCAATGGTATATTGTCACTCTTAGATTTCTCTTAAGATAATTTTTCTTAATACTAAACGTAAGAATTTTATTCACTCAAATACATTTTAATTCACATGTTCTTCAAATATATATTTTCCGATTTTAGTTTGGAATGTGAAACTTTCAATTGAGTAATCTTGAATATCAAAATCCATTCGGGTGAACAAAGCATATAGGGGAATCTCGACACCTTACCGGTTTTAAATATAATTTTCTCCTATATTTTTCTTAAACTTTAACTTCTCAACAAAAATTCCATTTTCTTTTATTTTTACTTTATTATTTATCTCCTAAAGCTTTTTATTTGCTAATCTTTTCTTGTTCAATTTGTCTCCTCCTTGTGGATCCGCCCTAACTGTGCTACCGCGACCGCTTTATTTCAACACGTTTGGACGTAATCAGTGGCAATGAGGGTGACCCAGACAAGAAGAAGAAGCAGTGGTGTGACCACTGCAAACGGCACTGGCACACCAAAGATTCCTGCTGGAAGCTTCATGAGAAACCACCTAATTGGCAGCCAAATTGGAAGAAGAAACAGGAGGGAGACAAGGCGTTAAACACTGACTGAGACTACTGCAAAGCCACCATCTACCTCGGTACAGCCTCCATTTACCAAGGAACAAATTAAGCATCTTCTAAAACTCTTTTAAGTCTCCACAAATTTTTAATTCTCCTTCTACCTCTTATGCTCACCAAGGTAATCAAGCTCCTTTTGCCCTCACTTCCTCAAATATTCCTGGCCCATGGATCATAGATTCTGGTGCCTCAGATCATATGACCAGTTGTTCCCATTTATTTTCCACTTACAGCCCTTGTGCAGGAAATGAAAAAATTAAAGTGGCTGATGGTTCTTTTTCAGCCATAGCAGGGACGGGTTCCATCAAAATTTCTCCATGTTTAACTCTAAAGGATGTGTTACATGTTCCAAAATTGTCGTGCAATTTACTGTCAGTCAGTAAATTAACTCTTGACCAAAACTGTCATGCTAATTTCTTTCCATCTTACTATGAATTTCAGGACATGGCCTCGGGGAAGATGATTGGCAATGCTAAATTAAGTGGACTTTACTACTTTGACGATGGATCACTTCCTAAAGATTATGTTTCAAATACTTGTTTTGGTGTTATTTCTAGTTCTAGTAAGAATGACATTATGCTTTGGCATTTTAGGCTTGGTCATCCAAGTTTTTATTATTTAAAACGTTTGTTTCCTAGTTTATTCTCCAATAAAGATCCATCTCCTTTTCAATGCAAAATTTGTGCTTTAGCAAAAATGCATCGATCTCCATTTATCTCTCGTCCATATGTTCCTTCCAAACCTTTTTCTCTTATGCATAGTGATATATGGGGACCTTCAAGAATTTCAACTCCTTTGGGAAAACGATGGTTTGTTACCTTTATAGATGATCACACAAGAATGACTTAGGTTTACTTGATGACACAAAAATCTGAGGTGGAACACATTTTTAAAACGTTTTATAACATGATTTACACTCAATTTGAAACAAAAATCAAAGTTTTAAGGAGTGACAATGGTCGTGAATATTTCACAAAACATTTGAGTGTTTTTTTCCCACAAAATGGCATTTTTCAGCAAAGCTCTTGTGTTGACACGCCTCAACAAAATGGCATTGCCGAAAGAAAAAATAGGCATTTGTTAGAAGTGGCTCGGGCCCTGTTATTTACACATAAAGTACCAAAATTTTTTTGGGGAGATACTGTTTTAACAGCAATTTTTTTGATAAATAGAATGCCTTCGAAAGTTTTGAATTTTGCCACTCCTATAAGTGAATTTTCCAAAACTTTTCCCCAAACAAAAATTCAATCAACTCTGCCACTGAAAACATTTGGCTGCACTGTTTATATCCACAATAAAGATGTAAACTTAGGAAAACTTGATCCTAGAGGAACTAAGTGTGTCTTCTTAGGATACTCTCCAAGTAAAAAAGGATATAAGTGCTATGATCCCAAAAAAAGAAAATATTTTGTCACCTTTGATGTGCAATTTTTTGAAAATCAATCATTTTTCAGCCTCATCTTCAGGGGGAGCACACACAGGCAAATTCGGCTTTAGGGGGAGATGAAAAAATAGTCTTTGACTTTCATGATCAAGGTCAATCTTTTTTTGAAAATTTTTCATCAGAATTTGCCTTTCAACATTCGGATTTTTTGCAAAACTTAAATAATTCCGAAAATTCTGAAGAGAATCATCAAGAGAATGACTCTGCAGATGTTTTAAATAATGAAAATTTGGCTCCTTCCAGTGTTAGTCCAATTAGAACAAGAAATAACACTGAAAACAGGTTTGGAAAAGTTTTCTCAAGAGAACCAAAGTCAAGTGGATTAACCAATAACTTGCAGCATGGTCAAGAATCAACCTCGATACCTAGTCCAGAAGTTTCAGGTTTGAGTCCAATCCCTGAAATTTCTCAAATGAGCTTGATTTACCTATTGCACTAAGAAAAGGAACTAGAGAATGCACTAGGCGTCCTCTATATCCCATGTCCCATTTTGTTTCTTATAAAAAGCTATCTCCTTGTTTTCGTGCCTTTGTTACTCAACTCTCACATGTGGAAATTCCAAAGAGTATTAGAGATGCATTTCAGGTACCCGAATGGAAAGCAGCTGTTTTAGAGGAGATGAGGGCTCTAGAGAAGAATCAGACATGGAAGGTTATAAATTTGCCAAAGGAGAAGAAAACTGTTGGGTGCAAATGGGTATTCACGGTCAAGTTCAAATATGATGGATCACTGGAAAGGTATAAAGCACGTCTGGTGGCCAAAGGTTTCACTCAAACCTATGGCATAGATTACTCTTGAGACTTTTGCACCAGTAGCTAAACTGAATACTATACGGGTTCTTCTCTCAATTGCGGTAAACTTGGACTGACAGTTACAACAGTTAGATGTCAAGAATGCCTTCTTAAATGGAGATTTAGAAGAAGAGGTTTTTATGGGTCCTCCACCCGGTTTTGAAGATAAGTTTGGTTCAAAGGTGTGCAAACTGAGGAAATCTCTCTATGGGCTAAAACAATCACCACGAGCATGGTTTGAGAAATTCACAAACTCAGTAAAGAGACAAGGTTATTCTCAAGCCCAGGCAGATCACACACTCTTCTTTAGAAGATCAAAGGAAGAATTGTCATCCTTATTGTCTATGTGGATGACATTATCTTGATAGGTGATGATATTCTAGAAACGGCTCGGTTGAAAAGGTGCTTGGCAGATGAATTTGAGATCAAAGACCTCGGGAACCTAAAATATTTCTTAGGTATGGAGATAGCAAGATCTAAAGAAGGAATAATGATCAGCCAAAGGAAGTATGTACTTGATCTTCTCGAAGATATTGGAATGAGTGGGTGCAAACCAGTTGATACTCCTATTGATCCCAATGTAAAACTCGGGAATAGTGAGGGTGACAGTGTTGATACCACGAGATATCAGAAGTTGGTTGGAAGGTTGATTTACTTATCACACACTAGACCAGACATAGCTTTTGCCGTGAGTATGATAAGCCAATTTATGCACTCTTCTCAGAAAACTCATATGGAAGCTGCCTATCGAATCCTTAGATATCTCAAGGGGTCTCCGGGAAAAAGATTAATGTTCAGAAAACATAACAAATGAACAATTGAAGCCTATACACATGCTGATTGGGCTGGATCCGTGACTGACAGGAGGTCTACAACTGGATACTGTTGCTTTGTGTGGGGAAACCTAGTTACATGGAGAAGCAAAAAGCAAAGTGTTGCTGCCCGTAGCAGTGCAGAGGTAGAATTTCAAGCAATGGCTAATGGGCTATGTGAGTTAATTTGGTTGCAGCGAGTTATAGGAGATCTTCAATTAACAATAGAAGCTCTAATGAAGCTTACTGTGACAACAAGGCTGCTATTAGCATTGCTAATAACCCTGTTCAACACGATCGCACTAAACATGTGAAGATAGATCGGCACTTCATCAAAGAAAAACTGGAATCCGGAACTATGTGTTTACTTACCCTTCCTGCCAACTTCTCAACAGATAGCTGACATTTTAACCAAGGGGTTATTTAGACCAAGGTTTGAATCTTGTATTAGCAAGTTGGGTTTAAGAGATATCTATGACCCAACTTGAGGGGGAGTATTGAATTATGTACATTAATTAGGAGATATTGCTTAAATTAGGAGATATTGCATATATTTCCTAGTTTAGGGGGCAGTTCCTATTTTTTAGGAAAGATCCTAAGAATATCTTGAGGATAGTTTCCCTATCCTATTAGGTTTCCTAGTTTCCCAATTCTGTTAGCCACGGGACCTAGGTCTGTTGTAACCTATTTATACTCCGGTTTTCTACCAATTAAATCAATAAAGGTTTAATATTTTTTCTCAGAAACTTTCAGAAGGAAATCAAGAAAATCAAAATAATCTTCACTTAGGCTCTACCCCTGAAGATGATTATCAAAAAATGGTTGATCTTCAAAGAAGGTTACATCTAAAGTAACAAACATTTTTCTTGCTCTCGGATCATAGCATTTATACCCCTTTTGGTGTGGAGCATAGCCTACAAAAACACACTTTCGAGCTCTAGGATCTGATTTTTTCCCTAGTATTTAGGGGAGTTTTGAAGTTCAAGATTTTTGTAGGCATGCGGTTTATGAGGTATGTTGCAGTTAAAAATGCTTTTCCCCAAAGATACTTAGGGACAAGATGAGTGAAATGTAGTGCCCTAGTGACTTCTAAGAGATGTTTGTTTTTACGTTCTGCTATCCCATTTTGTTGGGGTGTATCTGGACATGCGCTTTGACGTATTATCCCTTTTTTTGAAAAATAATCCCCTAGGACTTCATTAAAGTATTCTCTCCCATATTGTTTCTTGAAATTGTGTCTCGACAATTGTATAAAACACTTTAAAAATCTCTTTTACCTCAGATTTATCCTTTAATAAATAAACCCAACTAAGCCGTGTGTGATCATGAATAAAACTAACAAACCATTTTTTGCCAAACATTGTTGTGACTCTAGACGGTCCCCAAACATCACTATGAATTACCAAAAAAGGTTTTGAAGCTTGATATGGTCTTGAAGGGAAAAAAGAGCGATGATGTTTTGCCAATTCACATATTTCACATCGAAAAGAAGATGGACTTTTATTTTAAAATAAATCAGGTAACAAGTGTTTTAAGTAATAAAAACTTGAATGTCTTAGTCTATAATGCCAAAGCATAACATTATTTGAAACATAAATAGAGTTCAAACAAGTATTTTGAACTTGCCGTCTAGAGTTGGTTCCACCTTCAAGGAAATAGAGTCCTCCACTTTCCCTAGCACTGCCAATCATCCTCTCCGAGACCATTTCCTGAAACTCACACTGAGAGGAGTTAAAAGCAGTACAACAATTAAGAGCATTAGTAATTTTACTAATTGACACAAGAATACAAGAAAGGTTAGGGACATGAAGGACATCATGCAGGATTATAGAGGGATTTATCCTAACAGTTCCTATTCCAGCAATTGCCGAGAATGAGCCATCAGCAATTCTTATCTTTTTATTTCCTGCACATGGAGTATAGGTGGAAAAAAACTAGGAGTAGCCTGTCATGTGATCAGTAGCCCCTTAATCTATGATTCATAAATCGTTTTGACTGGGACTGCTGCTGGAAAAAACCGAGACAGGGATAGAGACAGGTTTACCTGTTTGGACAAAGGAACATGAAGAATTTGATGGGTTTACTCGAAACTGAGGTAATTGGAGAAGTTTGTGCAATTGCCCTGATTGATCCTTTGTGAAAGGAAGCGATTATGGAGTACTTTGTTGCCCCTGTTCTTCAGTGGATACTTGAAGTGCCTGATTGTCTAGAGCATTCTTCTTCTTCCAATTCGGAGGCTTCCCATGGAGTTTCTAGAAATTTTTCCGTGTATGCCAATGTTTCTTGCAATGATCACACCACGGTTTCTTCTTCCTGTCATTCTCTGATTCATTCCTTAAATAAAGGCCGAACTGTCATTGATAGCACCAGTGGCTGGTTTCACCTCAGAATCGTTTTTCAGCATAACCTTCCTACTAGTCTCTTCTCTCTTAATCTCAGAAAAAGCCTCTCGAAGTGTAGGCAAGGGTTTTTTTCCAAGAATCCTAGACCTAACCTCATCAAATTCCTAGTTTAGGCCTGCTAAGAAAAGATACACCCAATCACTCTCTTCCTTCTTCATAAACCTAACACTATCGGTTGGACAATCCCATTCATCATTGTAGCATTGATCTAATTCTTGCCACAGAGACACAATCTCATTGTAAAAGACAGTCACTTCACGTTCACCTTGCCCAGACTTCCACAACTTAATTTTCAGTTAAAAAATTTGTGAAAAATTTTCAGCATCGGAATAGGTTTCCCTAACTGCTTCCCAAACATCTCTAGCAGTGGGGAGAAAAAGGTACGGTTTACCTATTGTTGGCTCCATGGAATTGATCAACCATGCGATGACCAATGAGTTCTCGGATCTCCATGCACTCAGCTTCGGATCTTCAGCCTTAGGTCTCTCCACGTCTCCAGTCAAATAGCCTAGCTTTCCCTTGCCGTCGATAGCCAGCTTCATGGATTGCACCCATTCCAAGTAGTTCTTCCCATTCAATTTATGGAGGGTTAGTTGGAACGAAATATGAGAAGAATCCCCCCTATGATTCATGGTGGTTCGGTATGGTTCACCAATATTAGAGCTCTCTGCCTTAGATGAAGCCGAGGATCTCCTTTCCTCTGTACCCGCCGTTTTAGCCATCAGGGAGAGGACAGCTCTAATACCATGTAGGTTTCTAGGGCAGAAAAATTGTATATTGCTCTTTTAAACTGTACAACATTTACACGGCTTTTATAGGGAAAACATACCACCTAATTAGGTACAGAATCCCTCAATTAAAGGAGATCCTTATTTTAAGGAATCTCTTTTATTTAAAAAATAAACTACTTTCCTAATCTATCTCACAACCCTTAATTGACCGATTTAAATGGGAAACAAGGTCAAACATCCTACTTTCCTTATTTCCACAAATAGGATTGAAACAGTTCTGGCTGTTTACTCATCATAAGTTTCTCCATTAAAACTAAGAAATTTGGTACAACGAATTGAAGTGGAAGACAAAGTTATTATAATTTCCCTTTTATCAGGTAAAGAGGCAGCTAAGGAAACAATCACATGGTGGCAAACAAATTTCATGCTATAAAAGTTGGACAAACAAAAACCAGGAAATTTGCAAGAGATTCTCAATGCAGTTAAAGATTAAAAAAACTATTATTACTCTATCATGAACAATGATTTTTAAACATCATACCTTTGAGAGCAGAGAACAGCAAACTCTAGCTACAGTTTTGTTGCCTTGTTCACTACTTTCATCAATGAATCGAAGCACTGCATCAATACCACCATTTTCAGCAATGGATTTACATATTTCGTCCTGCGGGAAGATAAAGCTCCTGTGTCAAGAAAAGATCATCCGCATATATGTATTTGGTTGAAATGTCATTATTTTAATTACTGATAAGCAGTGAGAGCCTCCTTCACTAAATTGGCAAACTCTAAATAAACCATCTACAACTAAAATCTCATAGGACGATAATGCACTTACATTAACAGCAACGGCCTTTAAAGCTATGCTTGCTGAAACTAGACAAGGTGAACTAAGCTCAGCTTGCAGTGAACCTACCAGAGCTCCAACAATTCCTATCTTGGCAAATTTCCTTGCATATCTATAAACCTGAAATTTGCACATGTAATAGTCATGTTCTAGTAAAAAAGTCCATGGTTTAAATGTTTAAAGGCATTAGTAGAAAAAAATCCCATTTGAAGTAACATATCAATAACGATGCACATCACACAGAACTCATCCACCTAAACCCCACAAATATGACAAGGAAAAGTTCCACGAAAGTACATCTTCTGTGAGACTGAGACTTCAATACTTACTTGTGAAGCCACTACACGATTATCATCAGCTGTTAGGAGAACACGTATAGCATCATACAAGCTTTGAGTGCTGCCTTTATTCGGTTTATGGAGTGTTTGAAGAATAAGCTCATCAATTTTCAGCTCCATGAACGACTCTTTCAGAACCTCATTGCCAGTCGCAGCTGCAGCAACTACAGCAAAACCACTATTCAAGATGTCTAATTTTTGGCTACCATCATTCAAGAAACCCATCAGAATTGATGGTCCACCTACGGTCCGAAATGTTTCTGTGCTTTGAAGATCTGGAATTGACGAAAATACCAATGTTATATACAGTTTCAAAAAGATAAGCGTAATAAGCATTTTAAGGATCTAAAAAACTACCAACTACCAAGTGTCTCAAACCAATATAGAAAATGGACCCAAAAGCAAACAACAATTTGAAGAATAAAATATTACTGATCCTGTCAGAAAATAGAAGATTTTATTTCCTAATAGAGAATAAAATTGTTTACTTTTTCTGTTTTTGAATAAAGGGACAGAATCCCTTAGTTCGGGGTAAGGTTCCTAGGAAATAGGGTAGTTTCCGGATTCTCTTTAGTTAGTTTCCGGATTTAGATAGTTTCTGGTTTTGTTAGTTGTTTGTGAGCTATCAAGGGTACAATGTATCCTATAAATAAGATGTACACTGCCATGATTGAAATAAGAGAGAAAATAAGTTTTTTCCTCAAAACCTACATGGTATCAGAGCCTTATAGGGCATTTGGTATGGGGTAATCATAAGGAATCATATTCCCAGAAAAGTGATGAAGGGTAATATGATTCCTAGGAATAATACATTATTGTGTTTGGTTCCATACAGAAATCTTTCTCAAATTCCTAGGAATATTACATTACTGTGTTTGGTTGTGCATGGGAATGTTGTGAATTAAAAAATATTTTTTTAAATGAATAATAATAATAATAATAATAATAATAATTTTAATAAAATTATTATTATTATTATTATTATTATAAATATTATTATTATTATTATTATAATTAATAATATTTAATAAAAAAATTATTATTATTATTATTATTATTATTATTATTATTATTATTATTATTATTATTATGAGATTCCCATGATTTTGAGATTCCTGAGAATTTGAATAACACTCTATTAGGTGGGATTAGGATTACCCCAAAATAGGGTAATGTGAAACCCATGGGCTTTACTTTCCTAGATTTTAAAAAAGTCTAATAATTGTACCAAACATGAGAATCTGAAAGATTCCAATTCCCACCCTAATGATTACCCCATACCAAACGCCCCCTTAGGATTTTAATCCAAAGGGAAAAATGGCAAAGACAGCTATGACCGGTGTAAACAGAGCCCAAACCTCATATGAGGTTACCTCTGAAAACAGCCCAAACAATTCTCTCTATACCGGTGTTGATAATTGTTACGTTCCTTCACAGTCACCGGTTCACAAATGAAAACAAAATAAGAAGATTCTCTAGAAATTCAGATGGGTCTTTTTATTGATTCAACCAACAGATCTCCGTGGAGGTGAATTCCTCCCTCAGAGAATTACAGAAAAGTAATGGAAACAGAAAGAACCAAGGAAAGGTAGAAATGGGATAATTCAAGGTTCCCAGCCTCCAAGGTCTGAAACAGAAAATATTCAATTCCCAGACAACATGTCTCACGTCCCACCTCTTGCTTAAATACCTCTCAGCCCATATCGTAACTAACTCGACATGTCAGCCTCTTTTTTTCCTAATACCACTTCCTTCCCCTAATTCCTATGGTATTCTTTTCCTGCCCTTTTTCCTAGAATAAACCAACGTAATAGGAGGCCTAACATTACCCCCCCTTCGAGAACAACCTTGTCCTCAAGGTTGAAGGCGAGAAACTGCGATTGGATGGCTGCCACAGGTTCCCAAGTGGATTCCCAGTCGGGCAGGCCCTGCCACTTAATCAACACTTCTGCTTCTTCACAACCCCCGACCACCACTACTCGAGAAGCTAATACATTCACGGGTTGGACACAAAGCTCCAGGTCTTCAGATAATTGCGCGGGCAAAGACAAGACCTTGGCTGCAGCTCCCCGAAATTGCTTCAGTTGGGAAACATGGAAGACCATATGTATGCAGGCTTCATCAGGCAGCCTCAAGCGATATACCACTGGGCCAATCTGCTCCAACACGTCGAAAGGTCCATAGTAGCGTGGGCTGAGTTTCTCATTCACGCGGCGGGAGAGTGACTTCAGCCTATAGGGCCGCAATTTGAGTAGAACCTTATCACCCACCTCGGAGGTCACTTCTCTCCGATAACGATCGGCAAACTTCTTCATGCGGTGCTGAGCCAAGATCGAGTGGGATTTCAGTAAATCCAGCATGGCATTGCGAAGGGCGAGCTGGTCTTCCACGGCTACGACCAAGCCTGGAGAATCGTGGAAACAATAGAGAGCTGGGGGCTCTCGACCATACACAATGCGGAAGGGCGTCAATTTGGTGGAGGCGTTAAAGGTTGTGTTAAACCAATACTCCGCCCAAGGAAGGAAGGCTGACCACTGCCGTGGCTTATCCCCTGCAAAGCAGCGCAAATAAGTTTCCAAGCAACGATTAACTACCTCCGTTTGGCCATCCGATTCGGGGTGATAGGCCGAACTCGTGTGTAGCTTGGTACCCTGAAGCTTGAACAACTCCCGCCAAAACCCGCTCATGAACATAGCGTCGCGGTCACTGACAATGGAGCGCGGAACACCGTGGAGCTTGACAATGTAGGACACAAACAGAACGGCGACTGCTTGGCGGAGAAGGGGTGGGCCAAGGGGCAAAAATGGGCGTACTTTGACAAGCGATCCACTACGACCAAAATGATGTCAAATCCCTCGGATTTGGGAATACCCCCAACGAAATCCATGGATAAGTCATCCCAAACTTGGGTCGGAATAGGGTGGGGCTGCAATAGGCCGGCTGGGGATAGTGCCTCTGTCTTATTTCTCTGGCAAACCTCACAATGGGCCACATAATCCCGAATAAAGCTCATCATACGCCGCCAGAAAACGACCGCGGACAGCCTTTTGTAAGTGCGAACGAACCCCGAATGGCCACCTATGACTGAATCATGGAACTCGTGGACCAACCGAGCTATCCAAGGGGAACCCTCCACCAACACCAGCCTGTCTTTGTAAAACGGTAGACCATTCTTTAGCGTATACCCTTCTATGATATCCCCCTATTCCAGTTTTGATATAATTGCAACCCACCCCTGCGTTTTTTGTTGTTCCAACTTAATAGCAGAAAAATCCCACGTTTGAGGTATAGTGAATGCAGCCAAGGAGACCTCAGCCCAGTCCCCTCTGCGGGAAAATGCATCAGCCACCCTGTTGGAAGCCCCTACCTTATACTGCACCTCAAAATCGTAGCCCAACAGCTTATATACCCAGCGTAGCTGCTCCGGAGGAAGTTGGCGTTGACTCATCAAGAACCTCAAGCTCTGTTGGTCCGTATGGACCACAAAATGACGTCCTAAGAGGTAATGTCGCCAATTCTGGATTGCTAAACCACGCCCATGAGTTCTCGTTCATACACCGATTTCAAATGGGACGAAGGGGCGAGAGTTTTATTGAAAAAAGGCAATCGGGCGCTCAGCCTGCATCAATACTGCGCCCAGCCCACTCCCCAACGAGTCGGTCTCGACAACAAACTGTTTCGAAAAATCTGGCCTAGCCAGAACCGGCAGTTGAGTCATGGCTGCCTTGAGTTCACTGAATGCTTGTCCTGCGTCCTCCATCCACATAAACCCCTTCTTCTTAAGCAGCTCGGTTAGTGGCCTTGCAATCGTTCCATAGCCTTTAACGAACTGCCGGTAATAGCCGGTAAGTCCTAAAAACCCTCGCACCTCCCAAGCGTTGCTCAAGGGTAGCCACGAAGTAATGGCTTGAATTTTTGCAGGGTCGGCAGCCACTCCATGAGCTGAAATAATGTGACCAAGGTATTCCATGGGTCGTCCTGCTCTGATACCAAATTGTTACGTTCCTTCACAGTCACCGGTTCACAGATGAAAACAAAACAAGAAGATTCTCTAGAAATTCATATAGGTCCTTTTATTGATTCGACCAACAGATCTCCGTGGAGGTAAATTCCTCCCTCAGAGAATTACAGAAAAGTAATGGAAATAGAAAGAACCAAGGAAAGGTAGAAATGGGATAATTCGAGGTTCCCAACCTCCAAGGTCTGACACAGAAAATACTCAATTCCCAGACAACATGTCTCACGTCCCACCTCTTGCCTAAATACCTCTCAGCCCATATCGTAACTAACTTGACACGTCAACCTCTTTTTTTCCTAATACCACTTCCTTCTCCTAATTCCTGCGGTATTCCTTTCCTGCCCTTTTTCCTAGAATAAACCAACGTAAGAGGAGGCCTAACAATAATATAACAACCAGTTCCTCCTTACAAATCTTCGTTCAAAAGTTGAATGGAAAAAACTACCTTGAGTGGTCACAGTCAGTGGAACTTGTGCAGAAAAAGTAGCCCGGAGAAGCAGCCCGGTCACAGAAAAAATAAAATAGAAAACAAGTGCTCGAGTGGTCACAAATTTCCTCAAATATATTACTGGGGAAGATAAGCAGCCCGGAGAAAAGGATTCAGGCTTCAAAAAATGGAGGTCCAAAAATTCCTAGGTGACAGCATGGCTTCTAAATTCCATGGAGGCAGCAATCGCAAAACCAAACATGTTCCTACCACCCGCCAAAGCTGTGTGAGATTCCGTTCGGCAAACATACTCATATTTGAAAAATTCATCACATATCTTTGAATTAAAATCAAAGCTCTGGCAATCCAAGCAAGGAGACCGTGAGATCATGGTATATTACAACGAGATGGTGACCCTTTGGCTGGAACTAAATCAATGCTATGATGATGAGTGGGAGAATCCGAATGATTGTGCAAGGTATGTGAAACGTGAAGAGAATGATCGTGTCTATATGTTTCTTGCAGGAGTTAATAGAAGCCTAGATGAGGTAAAGGGAAGGATTCTTGGCTGAAAACCCCTGCCCTCTATTCGTGAGGTTTTTTTAAAATTACAACAAGAAGAAAATAGGAGGAGAATCATGCTAACCAGTGCAGCACCAGCACCCGAACTTGAGAGTTCTGCACTAGTCTCGTAATTCACGACGATCTGATATGGAAGGAGGAAGGAAAAAGCGACCATGGTGTGATCATTGTAGAAAACCATGGCACACTAAGGAGACATGCTGGAAAATTCATGGGAAACCAGCGCATTTGAAGAAAAAACATGAAGGCAATGGCAAGGCTCTTCAAACCACGACTGACGATTCTCAAGAGCAATCAATCAACTCAGAGGTGCATCCTTTCACAAAGGAACAGTTAGAGCATCTATACAAACTCTTTAAATCTTCACAATTCTCTGTCACTCCTTCATGTTCCCTTGCAACCCAAGGTAATTCTTATGTCACAGCCCTCTCTAGTTTCGGGTCTTTCTTCTAGCCCTTGGATTCTGGAGCAACAGATCACATGACAAATTGCTCACAACTCTTCTCATCTTATAGTCCGTGGGCAGGAAACAGGAAAATTAAGATTGTTAATGGATCTCTTTTTGGCAATAGCCGGGATTGGTTCAATCAAAGTTTCCCCCCTTATAACTCTTAATAATGTGCTTCATGTTCCAAAATTGTCATGTAACCTCCTATCTATCAGTAAGATAACCCAAGATCTTAATTGTCAAGCTAATTTCTATCTAACTCATTGTGAGTTTCATGAACTGGCCTCAGAGAGGATGATTAGCAGTGCTAGGGAAAATGGATGACTCTATTTTTTTGAAGATAGAACAATCCCAAGTAAACCAGTCCGAAGTTTATGTTTTGAATCTATGTCTACTTCTAGTTATCATGAAATTATGCTATGGCACTATAGACTTGGCCATCCAAGTTTTCATTATTTGAAACGTTTGTTTCCATCTTTGTTTATTAATAAGAATCCATCTTCATTTCAATGTGAGATTTGTATGTTTGCAAAACAACACCGATCCCCCTATCCTCCACGACCATACAAGCCCACTAAACCTTTTTCCTTAATACACAGTGATGTTTGGGGTCCTTCAAGAACTCCAACATTTTTCGGAAAAAAATGGTTTGTCACATTTATAGATGATTACACTAGAGTAAGTTGGGTCTACTTGTTAAAAGAAAAAACAGAGGTTGAAGGAGTTTTCAAAAACTTTTACACCATGGTACAAACTCAATTCGATGAGAAAATTCAAATTTTTCAAAGTGATAATGGAAAGGAGTTTTTTAATAATATTTTAGGGAATTTTTTTATTGAAAAGGGTATTATTCATCAAAGTCCATGCAATGACACCCCTCAACAAAATGGAATAGCTGAGAGAAAAAATAAACATCTTCTAGAAGTATCAAGAGCCTTGCTTTTCACAAATAATGTTCCAAAATACCTTTGGGGTGATACAATTCTCACAACAACCCATCTCATTAATCAAATGCCCTCAAAAACTCTAGATTTTCAAACTCCTTTGCAAGTTTTCTCACAGAATTTTCCATCCTCTAGGATCTTATTCGAATTACCAATTAAAGTCTTTGGGTGTACTATCTTTGTTCACAACCATGATCAAAACCGGAGTAAGTTAGATTCTAGGGTCAAAAAATGTGTTTTTGTAGGATATGCACTAACAAAAAAGGGCTACAAATGCTATGATCCTATTTTAAGAAAAATTGTTTGTATCTATGGATGTATCTTTCTTTGAAACAAAACCTTTTTTTAAGTCCTCTTCAGGGGGAGAGAAACAATGAAGATCCGACTTGGGATAAAATAGAAAATTTGGTGACTGAAGATTTTTTCCAGATTCAACACAAGTTAATGTCCAAATTTGTTCTAAACAGTCACCAACAAACACAGTTTTGACTCAAAATGAACAAGACCAAAGTGAAAACACAAATGTTATAAATAATGGGGAATTCTCAAAAACAAGTCTTGTCCTGGCAGAGAATAATGATTCTATTGAAGGAGATGCAAATAAGAAAAATTCGGACTGGTTTACTCTCGGAAGAACTTGACTCATGGAAAAAATTCTGAAGTTTCCCGGCAAGGCCAAGATTCCAACTCACGGCAGAACCAAAACTCTTCAAGTGTCCCCCTTTCCGTCCAAAATTCTCCAGGTGCTTCTCCTTCCTTGTATTCTATTCCTGAAGAAACATCTCTCAATGACCTTAATATTCCAATTGCTCTCCGGAAAGGGGTTAGGCCATGTACTAATCATCCAATGTCAAAATTTGTGTCCTATGAAAATTTGTTCCCAGTTTTCTCTTTCTTTACTAATCAACTCTCACTTGTGGAAATTTCAAAGAATGTTCAAGATACTTTACAGGTTCCCGAATGGAAGGAAGCAATCCTAGAAGAAATGAGGGCACTTGAGAAGAACAAAACATGGGAGATGGTGGACCTGCCAAAGGACAAAAAGACTGTGGGATGTAAATGGGTTTTCACTGTAAAGTACAAATCAAATGGATCTCTGGAAAGATATAAGGCCCGGTTGGTAGCTAAGGGCTTCACTCAAACGTATGGAATTGATAACATGGAGACTTTTGCTCCAGTAGCAAAACTTAATACTGTAAGAGAGCTTCTTTCATTAGCAGCCAACTTGGACTGGCCACTACAACAACTAGATGTCAAGAATGCATTCTTAAACGGAGATTTGGAAGAAGAGGTATGCATGGATGCCCCACCTAGTTTCGAAAGAAAAGTTGGCTCAAAAGTGTGCAGATTGATAACGTCACTCTATAGATTGAAGCAATCACCACGGGCGTGGTTTGAAAATTTTACTTGTTCGGTAAAAAAGCAGGGTTACACACAGGCTCAAACTGATCACACAATGTTCTTTAGGCACTCATCAAGTGGAAGAATTATTGTCCTAATTGTCTATGTTGATGACATTACTTGACAGGCAATGACTCGGAAGAGATGCGCCACTTAAAGAAGAACTTAGCTACAGAATTTGAGATCAAAGACTTGGGCCCCCTCAAATATTTCTTAGGAATGGAGGTAACAAGATCAAAGAAAGGAATTGTTGTAAGTCAACGGAAGTATGTTTTAGATCTGCTGAATGAGACAGTGGATCCCAATGTTAAGCTAGGCAACAGTAAAGAAGGAGATACGGTGGATACAACAAGATATCAGAAGTTAGTTAGTAAACTGATATCTCATACTCGGCCAGACATAGCCTTTGCAGTTAGTCTCGTTAGTCAATTTATGCACTCACCAAAGAAGGAACACTTAGAAGTTACCTACCATATTCTAAGGTACTTGAAGAATTATCCAGGGAAATGCCTATTTTCAAAAAGAACACTCAACATGGGATTGAAATCTACACCGATGCAAATTGGGCAGGATCCTCCACTGATCGAAGATCAACAACAGGATATTGTTCCTATGTGTGGGGTAATTTAGTCACTTGGAGAAGTAAAAAGCAAAGTGTAATAGCAAGAAGCAGTGCTGAGGCAGAATATAGAGCAATGGCCAACGGAGTTTGTGAACTATTGTGGCTACAACAGATATTGACTGAATTAAAGTTGCCTATAGAAGCCCCTATGAAGTTATACTGTGACAACAAAGCTGCAATCAGCATAGCCAACAGCCCTGTGCAACACGATCAAACTAAACATGTTGAAGTTGATCGACATTTCATCAAGGAGAAGCTTGAGGGAGGAATGATATGTATGCCATTTGTTCCAACGACACAACAAACAGCAAATATCCTCACAAAGGGACTGTTCAAGTCATCGTTTGACTTCCTGGTTAGCAAGTTAGGTTTGCATGATATCTATGCACCAACTTGAGGGGGAGTGTCAGGAAATAGAAGAATTTATTTCCTAATAGAGAATAAAATTGTTTACTTTCCTGTTTTCTAGTTTACTTTTTATGTTTTTGAATAAAGGGACCGAATCCCTTAGTTTGGGCTAAGGTTCCTAGGAAATAGGGTAGTTTCCGGATTCTCTTTAGTTAGTTTCCGGATTTAGATAGTTTCTAGTTTTGTTAGCTGTTTGTGAGCTATCAAGGGTACAATGTATCCTATAAATAAGATGTACGCTACCATGATTGAAATAAGAGAGAAAATAAGTTTTTTCCTCAAAACCTACAGATCCCAATAAAGATCAATAAGATGCCCATTGATCTCTTAGCGCGGTATATGCTACTTTACATATACCTCACTTGCATTGTTGTATAATACTTAAGCAAAACAAAATTACCATAATTTATTACCATAATTTGTCACCTAATTTATAAAAGAGCCTTTGTTTTAACATTTCAAATTTTTATCATGCTTGAAAAGCTCTTTCTTCCCTAATCTGAATCTAACAGATTTTCCTGCAAAACAAGTTTAGTCCCTGAAATGAAATCTGGGTATAGCACATTTCCAGATTATTGATGACATGAATGATTTTTCATATATCCAATATGTGTTCAATCATTTTGGAGTTTATCAACATCAACTACAGATAAGAAAACTTCATTAACTTCGATGCCCCATACCATGAAGCAAAGCAGCCATTGCCTTAAAAGCCGAAACAAGAGCTCGTCCATCCTCAATTTTAATCTTGGAACACACAGAGAACACCAATTCCAGCGCTCTGTTCCTTGTAGCTATCGCCGCATTTCCAGATCCCTCTACACTACATAGCTCGGCTAGCTTTTCAAACAATTCCGCAATGGAATCTGAATTCCAATCCTCGGAACCACCATCAAATTCCTTCAATCTATCCAAACACTGTATAACAGGATTAGCCTTTACACTACCCTCTCCTGGTACACAAGTGACAATCCCTGCAACGCAAAACCAAACAGATCTAAATTCTAACGAAACGGACTCAACCAAACGTTTGGTTGCGGAGAAAATGCGGGAAAAACAAAGAGATTTTTCAAAAGTAAAAATGAAATTTTGTTTACTGTTCGGTGGTTTCAGAACAATTTAAGCGATTTCCTAGCAAATGCTCTAATCTTCCCCACAACAACAACAACAAAACAGCATTTGCATATAACGAAATTTCATTTCTTTTCCAATTTTCCCGGGAAACCAAACGGTTGGTAAACAAAAGGGAAAAAGGAGAAGCATTGGAAGCCATACCGGAGAGATCGACGCCCTGGAGAGTTAGGGTTTCGATGGCGTCTTGGAGAGCCTCGGCCGGTTCCATTCCGAGGTCGTCAATGTTCTCCTTCACGAGCTCGTCGAAGGCCTCCTGAGAGATCGAACGGACCGCATTTTTCGGTGGGCCCATAGCTCGCCGTGCTCCGTCTGATCGGCTCTTAACGGTGTTTGATGGAACGACTGAGATTCAACGGCGATGACAGTGAATCAGTGATGCACTGACGAAATGGAGAGAGAGGAAAAGAGGGGACTAAGCACTGTACAGAGAGCGTTCAATTTGAAACGAGAGATGGGGGACGTATTACGATGTATTGGATCGTAAAGATCTCTCATCTGTACACTAGCAAAACCGTAGCCCAGCTCATGCACCCCCCTTTTTTTTTTTTTTTTTTTAAGTAAGGGAGACAAATACAGTGTATTATCAGTATTTTTATCTGAAACTTTGTTAATAATTTTGAAGTTAAATAATTATATTAGTTCATCTTTGGTTCAAAAATGATATAATTTTATTACATATAATTATCAGTGTATTTTCTTTTTATACATATAATTTTAAAAATATACGACTGAAAAAAGATAAAAAATGAGAAGAAACATAAAAAAGCTAAACATGTAAATAAAAGCTATTATCGTTTGCACACTTTTATGGGATGTTTGTTTCAAATGTTCATCTTTGATTCTAAATCATAGTTCTTAATTTTTTATAGTGTTTTTCTCTAAAAAAAAAATTAAAATTTTAAAAATCGGAATTATGAATCATAATTTTAAATTCATAACCAGGTAAACACGTATGTTAAGATCATTTCAATTTGCCCTTCATACTTTGAAATCTCCTTGCTGCTTAAAGTTTGAATCGCAGCTCCTTTAATCAAAATTTTTGTTATTAAACTTTTGAAAAAGAGGGGGTTATATAGGTCGTTTTTTTTTTTTTTTTTCATTTGATTTTTACTAAAATTCTGAGAAAAATCACATGATTGCACCACCCCTCCTATTATATTTCTATCAAAAGTTCTAAAAGAAGCAGTTAAAATGAATCTAATTTAAAATTTAAGAGTAAAGTGAGAGTTTTAAAAAGGCAAAATGAAAATTTAAGATGTATTAATTAGAAATGTGTACATTTTTTTTTTTTTTTCCTCCCTCAATTGCAGGTCATTTTACCTCAAAACTATTTCTTTGTTCGCTCAAACTCACAGAGCAAGATACAATGCTCGTTAGTGTCGTTGCTATGAGAATTGAAGCACCGCTCAAATTATGTGAGCGAGATGTGATGATCGCCAGCATTGCTAGTGTCGAACAATGAGATCTTGGATTAAGAGCAACAGCCACCGCTTGAGACGAGAGATGATTTGTGTATGAAAAAGGCAACATAGTTTAGAAGATTACATGCGATAATCTAGTGGAATACTACCGTAGTCAAATAATTCCAATGACGTAATCTGGTAAATTATTGATGGCAATCTATCAGATTACTACAATGATTGTTGTCAGCAGCTAGAGGTCAAAATAAACTCCAAATCACTATTGATCTTTAATAAGTGGTTAAATAAGTTAGAGAATGAATTACTTGGTCCTAACAAAAGATCAATTCTTGGACATGTAGAATGACAAAATGTTTTTTGTAAGCGAACGTCATAACCTCGTAATGAATTCGCATTGTATCGATATTTTCCACAGCATGCACAAACTTGAAGTAGGCGTGTGTGTAAGAAAATTGCCATGTATGCTTTTTCGCTCCCACAAAACTTTTTAGTCGTTTTAATTCAGTTAATACACCATTTATATTCCACTAGTATGCACCAAATATTATGTACTTGTTTATAACTTTATATGAGTTTGACTAATTTTTTTGACCATATTTATGTTTTCAACCAATTTCATTAATCTTCGAGGAAGTTGCAGATATATCCAAGGCAAGTGAAGGCAACACAAACCAATTTTTGGGATATTCACGAGATTATTGGATTTTTCAAAATTATTTAACTAATTAGTTTGTTCTTTCAAGTTTTAACAAAAGAAGATAGAGATTCCCTTCTTCAATAGTAGCCAAAATCTACAGTTCTTTATGATTTCTTTTTATCATTATTCCTTTAATCTAGTTGGCTTGTTTATAGCTCGGAAAAATTGTACGTTGCCCTTGCTTGATTATATTTCTACTTTTTATTTTTTCCTTTTTTGGTATTTTTCTTTTCTGACATATTAAGAAAATATAATCCTCCATTTCATTTAAGAATCCATGACCGTGTGTGAGTTTGTAATAGGCTAATTGGATTCACCAAATAAAAAAGAAATGAACAATAAAACAACACGGTTATTATGATCTTTTGAAGGCATGTTAGTCATTATGAGCTTGGGAGAAAAGGGACAACTAGAGGACTAACTTAGGGGGAAACAAATTCAACTCATAGCATATTATGTGGTTCTAGTGGTTCTAGCAACATATATTTGGTCACTTCTACCAATCCAAATTAGGAAAGAAATGATAATAAAAGTAAAAAAAAAGGGTCAACGTACGTCGGCCATTTTGCACTAATCCACTTGTTCCTCTACTTCCTCTCTTCATCCCTATATAATAAGAACCCCATTAATTCACTCTCCCCACAACACAAGACCAACAAGTATACTGATCAAATATTTCCCATTCTCTCTTTCTAGTGCAACACCTTTTAGTGTTTTTCTCTTCTTTCCTAATTTCTTAATTAATCCTAGATTATATTAAGCAATTGCAAAGATGGGACGTTATTCTAGTACTAATTCTTTGACAATTAAGGCACTTGCAATTATGCTTTTTGCTTCAATGTCGGCAGGGTCATGTTTGGCCAACAGGGCTTGGAGATTCGGATTTAACTACACAGATTGGCGTCTCAAGCATCGTGGGTGGTGGTATCGTCATCACCACCCAAACAAGACACAAGAAGCACTTCCTAACAAGATTGTTGTGGGTGGCTCCGAAAACTGGCGCCTCAACTTCAGCTACACTGACTGGGCTTTCAAGCACGGCCCTTTTTACCTCAATGACACCCTTGGTAACCTAGCTATCTATGTGTCTTCACGCATGCAAACATACATAATATTATAATTCTTAAATATCAGGAATTGTTTATATATGTCGTAGCAATATATGTGATTTTGATAGTGTGGCCTATTAAGAATATAATCTTATTAATTGTCATATATATGTTTTTGTCAACGACCAATAGATTGGTTTCCCATTGCATGTAGACCTAGTTTTGACTGGATCTTCTTTTACAAAGTCCATAAGTAATGAAACAAGTCACAGCACATTTTACATACATTATCATGCAAATAATAATGCAAGAGATTCCAAATTTAATCCCAACTTAATAAACTAATTTTGAATTGTTATTTTTTTTACAATAGATTTTCCAAAAACTATCAAAATAGTTAGTAATTAAGCAGTTGTAAGCAGCGACTCTCTTACATTTTTCATTTTGGATATGTTGGCAGTTTTCAAGTACAACTTACCAGTTAATAGCAACTCGCATCCGCATAACATATACTTGCTGCCGGACTTTAAGAGCTTCGTGAACTGCAATTTCAGCAACGCCAAGCAGATCGCCAACGGCACGCAAGGCACCGGTGAGGGTTTCGAGTTTGTGCTGGACAAGTGGCAGCCTTACTACTTTGCTTGTGGTGCAGGCAATGGCTTCCATTGCAGTGTTGGACGTATGAAGTTCTCCGTCTTGCCAATGCTCCGCGCCTGGCGCACATAATTAAGTTGTAATTATGGACACATCAAAATTCAAAGCAAATAAGAAGCCGTTTCATTATTTAATTAGTCATATGTAAAATATAATAATAACTGAGAGTCCTGACTTTCTGCTTTCATTTTCAAAGTTTACAACACGTTGTTTTTAGGAGTCTAGGTAGTGAATAAAAAGTTGATTCATCAGGAATTACTATATATGTATTCTTGTTTCCTTAGAGTAATTGGTCATGGTTGGTACACTGTGTAGAGAAATTTTGCGATTGTTTGGAAGTAAAAGGAGTGTTAATTATTTATAGCTACTAGCTATATCGCAATTGTGCAATTCAAAATGATTCTCACTTGTATTATTTGTTGACATTCAAAGTTGACGAAAACTTAAAAGCATACATTTAATATGATTTTATATCATCATTTTACCTTTAGAGTGTCATTAAATTCTCTGATTAAAGCATTTTTGCATTATTAGGCTAAAAAAATAAAGTTATTGTTAATACGTAATAAATGTCATTTTTGATGCATGTTCGGCAATTTAGGTATAACTTGGGCTATCATGGGCCAAATTAGACAAATGACAATAGATTTGGATCAGCGGAAAAAATCTACAAATATTCTTTTGTAACTGAAGACTGAATCGGTCTCTTTCATTTCTAAAAACGGGCTACAACAAAACAAGAATTCCAACAAAGTCCAACCTGACCTTCATTCGTATTTGGGTCGTATCTCCTTGAATATGTATCCAAATATGGTGATTTTGGTGGTTACTAAAAGATAAGAGGCATGTTTACAATCTTTCTAAATACAACTTTTCCAAATTTGGATGTCATTAATGAGATAATCAGCTGGCAAGTACTGTATGCAACATTAACTTCCAATCCGGGCCTATCTTAGTAATATGAGCATATCTCTCTCAATACACGTCCAAATAAGGTAAATTCGGTGCCTATGAAAAGATAAGAGACAACGCTACAAGCTTCCTAACGACTGCTTTTCCAGATTCAGAAGTTATTATTGAAAATATCAGTCCTAAAATAGCATGTCCAATATGACCGTCTAAAATGTCAAAGTTGGCAAAAATATTAAAAATACATGACTATCCTTTGAATTCGACTAAGATATCATTCTTGGCGTTAGCCCCTCTCACATTCTATAAATAGGCCTGAGAAGAAGCTTGTAAAACCATCTTAGTTTAGAGATCAACATTACTTGCTTGTTTTCTCTCTTTCTTGTGTTTATTTTGTGATCTTCATCATTTTTGTAAAATAGTTTCAAATTAATTTTTTTGATGATTTCCTACTTATATTTTGTGTTCTACATGTTCAATATGTCATTTTAATTTCATTTTGCTGAGGTGATAGGGTGAAACTCTTGGTAAATACTAAGGTTAATTTGATACTCTTAACTTGGGATTAATGTGTAATTTCATTTGTTGTCGTTAATATATGTGTTATATTCACATGTTTTGATAACATACTTGTAAAGTAGGAGTCTTGATTCATTATAGACAATGATTGGCACAAAAAATGCTTGGTTTCGTTTAGACATTTGCTTGGTCTGTGTTAACGTTGATTTGTTGTAGACATAAATTGGCATAATGAATACTTGAACCTATTTATAAGTTTTTGGTGTCATAAAGTAAATATAAGATCATATGCTATATTAATGGGCTTTAAATTGCTAAATCCACCGATTAGAACATCCGTTATCTGTGGATTCCAATTGAGTTATAAAAATGAGTTAAGATTAATCTTAGTATAATACCCAGAGCGGATCCCCTAACCTTAGCATCTTTTATTTCTTATATAACCTTCAATCAACTTTATTTTCTGTATTTTTTACATTTTTTAGGAACATATAGATAATTCTAGTCTAAAACCTGAATTATTGATGAATAGTACCGTATTTGTGAATAGTATCATATAGTACTGTAGCAAGTATTTTTACTTTTTTTTTTAAATCAATTGTAAATATCTTTTTGTTTTTATTAAATATTTATGATCTTGTAATTTCTAATTAATTTCCCTTGAATCGACCTCGGACTCCCGAACTTTTATTACTTTAAGACAACTTGCACTTAAATTTGTAACCTAAACGTTGTAGCAAAAGTCGAATTCCACGTGATGGTTGATCTAAGAAGCCAAGCCAATTCTCATTGACACAATATTAACACTTTATGTAGCTCGGAATGAGTTAATAGTTCTCAAGCTTTGAGGAGATCGCAGAGGAGATCAATTTTCCAACATGAACAAATAAATGAAAAGTGATGGGAGAATCAGAAAACTTCTAAAGCAATGAAAATATATTAGATTGGACACGGTCTTCAGAATTTCAAGGGTAAAAGGAATTTGGAATTCGGATAATTTTGTTTGTTTTGCAGGTTTGAATTGCAATATTTATTTATTTAGTTTATAGTGTATCTTCTTTCACAAAAATTTAAATTTTTATTCAAATTTTATGGTTTGAACCAATGAACTAAAGTTTGTCTATTCAAAATCTAGCGGTTTTTTTATACTGACATCCTCTCAATTTTTCGAGTTTGACAATTTGGTCTCTATTATTTTTTCAACCAATTGACTCCTTCAACTTATAAATCTTTGCAATTAAGATTCAATTGAGACCGGTTTCTATTCTTTTGATGATTCTGATCATGTGACGTGCACATGAGCATCCATGGAGAGTAATGAAAGTCATTTCTTACACTATTTATTTTGTTATATTAATGTAACAAAATGAACTGTAAAAAAATATATATAAATAACTCTTAATTTTCAATGGTAATTGCCCGTAACAAACCCCTAAAGGGCGAGAAATGACATTCATTATCCTCACAAACATTTATATGCACGTCACGTGATTAAAATCGTACAAAATAATAAACGTCGTTTTCAATTGGATCATAACTTTAAAGATTTTTAAGTTGAGGGGGTCAATTGCTATGAAGGATAAGTTATGTTATATTAATGTAACAAAATGAACTTTTAAAAAATAACTCTTAATTTTTAACTGTAATTGCCTGTAACAGACACCTAAAGGGTGATAAATAACCTTCATTGCACAAACATTCATGTATATGTCACGTGATTAAAATCGTATAAAATAATAAACACAGTTTTCAATTGAATCATAACTTTAAAGATTTTTAAGTTGAGGGAGTCAATTTGATGAAAAAAGAATAAAGACGGAATAGCAAAATTCGAAAAATTGAAGGGTGTTTTAAGAAAGCCAAATTCCAACATAGGTACGACTATGGAAACTCATAGACTATATTGTACAATAGGTATCATTATTCCTTACTTTAATGGTTATTGTAATTTGGATAGTCTGTATTTAACGTAATATAAAAATAGTATTATAGTCTAAGAAAACATCATCTATATATGACAGACTTATTTTTTAAAAAATATAAAATGTTCATTTTATCCATTTAATTAATCATCCCTAAATTAATAATTTCTTTAGAAAAAGAAAAAGTTAAAATGAAAATAAAAAAAAAGAATAAAGAAAACTAAATTTGGGTTATATAGAGGTTAATCTCACAAATGGTCTCTGACATTTAGTTTCAATCCCACTTTAGTTTTTGACTTTTAAACGTCGTACAATTAGTCCCTAAGATTTTATTCAGTTTCAGTCCTTTTGTTAATTTGGTGTTAAATATTTGACAAAATTTATAGAAATTATGGACTAAAATTAGAAACATATAAAGTTTAGAGACTAAAATAATACAAAAAACCAAAAATTAATTTTCACAGATAGACTAAAAATTTTAGCTATTTTTAATTTTAGACTCTAGTTTACATATATTCTATTAAATTTTAACACATAATTAATGGAATGACCGAAACTGAAATAAAATAAATCCTCAAAAACATATACGACATTTAAAAAATTAATGACTAAAATGAGATTAAAAATATCAGAGACTATTTGTAAAATTAATCCTTACAGAGAAGAGACACATATTTGGGTTAAGGAATTCATGGTCTTCTACTATAAATGCCTCATAGATGAACAATGCCATCCTCGTTGGCAGCCACGTATGCCTTCAACATACGGCTGCGGCGAGTTCATGCCCTCCCCATGGCAACGGCCTACCTCATCTCTCACCAATGACGAAATTAGGAATCTATTTTAGTAGGGGTATATATTAATAAGTTGTTTAGTTGGAGGATTCGTATTCCAATTTAAATTATAATTTGTGATTCGTTATAATATTTTTTCTTATAAAAATACACATAAATTAAAAATAATTCTAATTTATGAACTAAACGTCTTCTTTTATCTTTAAGTAATAAAAATGTGTGAAATTCAAAAAAAAAAAAAAAAAAAAAAAAAAAAACTGTATCTCAATAGAACAAAACGAAAAAAAAAAATCACAAAATTTTAAAAGCCGATTTAAAAAAAAAAAAAAAAAACTCAGGTGGGGCCCACTCGTCTCCAAGTAACCCTGCCACTACCTTTCACTTCCGGTGGCCGTGCACCCCTTGTCACCGTTGCTCATGATTAGAATCCCTCCCAATCATAGAAAGTCGCGTAGAGTTCTCTCCTCATTTCTCTACTGCCTACTCCCCTGTCTGTCACCCATGCCCTTTTCCTTTTTCCTACCAAATATGTGTACTCATGGCTTGTATTTTAGGTATCACCCCGGACTGAATTCTTTTTTTTTTTTTTTTTTTTTAATAGATCGTAGGTATTTATCTGATTGTTTTGATTCTAATAATCTAGAAATTTGACAAAAGAAAGTATACCATCTAAGTTGACATTCTTTCTTTGATCTATCATATAGCTAGTCTCTCACTTCAATGTTACTAATAAGAACAGAAAATAAGTAGGAGAACACCAAATTAATGTACAAAAGACATCCTAAGAAAATTGTCTCAAGCCAGGAGCTAATCTCAAAAGATAAAGTAGAGATTTACACCTTGAAAGTTAGCTACAAATATGCCTTGTTAAAAATCCTCCAACTAAAACCCAATGGAAAAGGATTGATCATGAGAAAAAAATCATTACATATTTATAGTGTTGGAATTGTTTAAGTTTAAATATATAAAGGCTTATAGCTTGACAACCAAAGTCTCATATTGGAACTTATGAAGTGGAGTAGCACTTTATAAGATACCATACAAGTGAGTGAGTAGATGTAAGTGGCAACAAGAGAGTCTCTTGTGGCTCATGCGCATTGTATAAATAGTGAGGTGTTATAGAGGCTCTTTTGGCGCTTATTAAGCGCACTTAACACTTATATCGTTTATTTTCTTTCTCCCAAAAAAAGCGTTCACTGCTCTTGGTGTTTTTTACTTTTGCTTAGAGCAGAAATACATAAAATGACTTGTCATATCTTGAAAATGATTTACTACTTCTTATCATAACCCGTAAGCAATCTCACAGAGGAGAGAGGCAAATAATTTTTAAGAAAAGCGTAATTTGTTATGGTTTCAAGTCTTCATTACCAGATTTCTAACAATCTTAAAGTGTTATTTCAATGGAGACTGAAACTACTGTTACCACAACCAATATGATGAATAAAGACTTGGTGAAACTAGACCGGTTTGGTGGGATGAATTTCACTTGTTGGCAAGACATATTGAAGTTCATGTTAACCACTCTGAAGATTTACTGTGCTCTTAATCCTGCTCTAGAACCAATTCCAAAGCATGCAGATGACAGTAACGAACTGAAGATAGAACAAAAGAAGCAACAAGAAGATGAGCTCATATGTTGGAATGCTCTGTCAGACCACCATCTGCACAATCTCTACACCAACACTCTTGAAATATTTTTACTTCAAAATGGTTGATGATAAACCTGTTTTGCCTCAAGTTTATGAATTGCAAGCTATTGTTAACGAATTGAGGGCTGTAAAAATTGAATTTCCTGAACCGTTTCAAGTTGGGACAATTATAGCGAAATTACCATCAACTTGGAAAGGTTGCACTTGCAGGAAAATGATTCTTCACAATTCAGAAGATTTCTCTTTGGAACAGATTAAAAAATACATTCTTTATTCTAGGTGTTTTTCACTTTTGCTTCGTACAGAAATACATAGAAGGCTTGTGATATAAGCAATTTGCTGTCATAACCCCTAAGCGATCTCACAGAAGAGAAGGGGCAAATAACGCTTCAAAAAAACCTCATTCTTTACATGCTTCAAGTTTTCATTAAGAGTGGTAATTCGTGTCACGTGTCGTATTTTGATTACTTCTTTTTAAATTTACAATTAATCCGAATACGACCCGTGATACGAAATTTTTTAAAAACTGCAACACGATTCCACGAACACGACATGCTAACTTTTCGGGTTGACACGACAAGACACGAAAATGACTCATGACACAAAATTAACCCGAAATTGACACGAAAATTATATACTTTTATTTAGTATTTTACATATTAGAAATAACTTAAGATTCATAACACACTAAAATATAATAACATCCATTGAAATTAAGTAAATAATAGTATAAGATTTTGAATATAACTATCATGATATCACAAATTCATAATAAAATAAAAAATATGTAATGAAAAATATATGTATTTTTAGTTTACGAATTTCGTGTCGTGATCGGGTTAGACAGATCCAACCCGAAATTGACCAGTGTTTTTCGTGTCAATTTTAGCTTAACCCAATTCTAACCCGAACATCTTTTTTCTCAACTCTAACCTGCAAAATTCGTATCGTTTTCGAGTCGTATCGTCATATCGTGACCCATATTGCCGGCCCTAGTCTTCATTTACTAGATTTCCAGCAATCTAAATGATTGAAATTATCTAAAAGAGTCGCCCAACTACAAAATTTATATCCAAGACGACCCATGCTCGACTTACAAAAATTAGGAACAGTAAAATAGTTACCTTCTCGGAAAATATGCAAAGCAGAAACGTAATAGGAAAATCAAGTGGGAAATTAGGGCATGAATCCAGCGAGTGTGTATAGGTAATGGTAAATTTTTCAAGCGAATACGTCATAACCTCGTAATGCATTCGTATTATGCAGTAATTTTCCAAAGCATCCACATACTACGAAATAGGCGTGTGGTCACTTATATAATAATAATAATAATAATAATAATAATAATAATAAAGAGGAGTGTGAGAACACATGCCATAGAATATACGTGATATACGTTTATGGTTTTCCACCTTTCCAACTCAGTTAACACGCCATTTCTTTTCTTCCATATTAGTATGCGCACGTACCATATCTTTATTTGTTTGTTCTGTTTTCGACTTCCATTTTTTGACCTTATTTGGGCGATGTTTTCAACCTTCAGTAGTCTTCGCAGAAGTTGCGGAAAAAGCAACCCAATACAATAATAACCACATTTCAAGAGATTCACGATATAATTACCAAAAAATATAAAAAGGTTCACGATATTATTGGGTGGTTCCAAAATAAGTCTAATTTAATTTACAGCAAATTTTCTAAATTCAACTGAAAAGATAGAAGATTTTAGACCAAGCCTTGCTGGATAATTATTCTTGTATTTCTTGTTCTAGTATCTAAGGCTAAGACCTAAGAGTGAAAATAAATTCTAAACATCTTCCTTTAGTTATAGTATTTTACTTTAAAAAAAAAATACGAAATGCAATTATAATACCGAAAACCCATGTCTTTGTTCATAAAGTTGATCCACAAATGAGAAAGAGAACAAAAATAAATAAATAAAATTAAGTCGGTTTGACTATTGGAAAGCTGTAATTATGCACTTAGAAAAGAGGAGACAATTAGTGGATGATTGACTTGGGGAGAATAATTAAAATTCATCTCAAAATATTTGGTCTCTTACACCAACCCATTCTAGAAAAGGGTCGTGATTTTGGCCATTTTGCACTAGTACTACTTACGACTTCGTCCTCCATTTCTTCTAAGATATGAACCATTTACTCTTCCCCTATATATATGAACCATTTACTCTTCCCCTTAACACCAAACAAATTGTACTACAAAATATTATGCTTTCTTTCTATATTTTGTAACACACGCACACGCACACACATCCCTCTTTTATAATTTCTCATCTTAATTTGATCTTAAGATTATAAACTAAGATGGGACATTATTCTAGTACTAACTCTTTGGCAATTAAAGCACTTGCAATTATGATTTTTGCTTCAGTGTTGGCAGGGTCATGTTTGGCCAATAGGGATAGGAGATTTGGGTTTAACTACACAGATTGGCGTCTCAAGCATCGTGGGTGGTGGTATCGTCATCACCACCCAAACAAGACACAAGAAGTACTTCCTAACAAGATTGTTGTGGGTGGCTCCGAAAACTGGCGCTTCAACTTCAGCTACACTGACTGGGCTTTCAAGCACGGCCCTTTTTACCTCAATGACACTCTTGGTAACCTACCTAGCTACCTATATATATATATTATACAATGTCTTCATGCAAACATATATTCATATTATGTATATATACACACACATGTAAAGACAAGTTTTCAGTGGTCATGTATCCATTGATGGTACATATTAAATATAATAATTTGATGATATAATGTAAATTTCATTAATTATCATAAATTTTTTTAAGTAACTACGAAATTATATCTTACAGTTAAAAAAGCAATCCTTATATAAATATTATAATAATCATTAAAATCGCATTTACATGTAAATATTATAATTATGCAATATCAACGAATTATTTTTATGTCAGTAGCAATATGTACGTGTTTGTGGAATTCTCATGCAACTCTAGCACGTACTAGTTATTCTCTTAGTTTATTTTATTATTATCATTATTTTTTGGTATAGTTGAGCCGCCTATATAGCTAAAAAAAAAAAAAAAAAAAAAAAAAAAAAAAAGCATAGACGTGATGTGTTTGCGTATCAACATATATATGATGACTTCTATATTTAAGTAAATCCCTTACAATTTTTCTTTTTTTATTTTTTTCTTGGATACGTTGGCAGTTTTCAAGTACGACCCACCGGCTGATAGCAACTCGCATCCGCATAATGTATACTTGCTGCCTGACCTTAAGAGCTACGTAAACTGCAATTTGAGCAACGCCAAGCAGATCGCTAACGAGACGAAAGGTTCCGGAGAGGGTTTCGAGTTCGTGTTGGACAAGTGGCAGCCTTACTACTTTGCTTGTGGCGCAAGCAATGGCTTCCATTGCAGTGTCGGACGCATGAAGTTCTATGTCATGCCTATGCTTCGTGCCTGGCGTACATAACCAATAGGGAACCAAAGACTAAGAAGCAATATGAATACGAGTGCTTTCTATCAGTTAGTTAATAAGAAAATGATCAGAATACTACTGATTGTTTTCATTACTTCCCCTGCTTTTTATTTCAAAGTCTAATAGGTCGTTTTGTTAATCAGTTTTTTTTTTTTTAATTTTTAAACCATATATAATCAGTAATTAAAAGTTTGTGTAGTTTAGATGGTGACTTATATCTGCAATATTCTTATTTCTTTTGATGTAATAATTTTTGTGATTGTTCTGAGAGGATTTATTTAATAGACCAAGTGTATGCGTACACTTGTTTAATAAAAAAAAATTAGCTTTTGGACGATTTGTTTGTGCTAACTTTATGTAATCACACATTTTCTGTCTTATTGTACTTTACATTAATTGAATAACAAGTGCTATAAATATGCTTCATTTACGTCTTGTAGACTAATTAATTTCAACTTTCAAATAATATACTTATTTAAAGAATATTATTTTTTATGTTTAATCAATTCAGGAAAAATTTCCACGTTAAAATGTTAGCATGTTATCTGTTAGTTTTATTCTTCATCTCTTGATTTGAGCTTTTTTTTTTCATTTTTTTTTTTATTAATTTCTTCTTTTCGATGTCTAATGAATATTAGGCTTACTCTCCAATCCAGCAGCCGGACTTGAAATGATGGCTACGTGTGCTGCCAATTTGGTTAATGGATATAAACAATAAGGCACCTGTTATTTTTTCATCAGTTAGAGGGTTACCTTTTGCGAGGTTTAACCCATAAACTGACAAAGATACTATTATGTAGTATATTCGAGGGATAAAAGGGTAATTGTGTAGCTAGACTAAATGAAACAAAGCTTTTCTTAATATGAAAAACGATTGCATGGTAACTTTTTGGTTAGTAGAATGTTGTAATTTAGACAGGCTACATAACCCTTTTTAACATTGTGTGTAGCATTGGTCGCTTTTCTTAAGAGGGTGGCTATCTTGTAATTATGTTTTGAAAATTTGACTTGTTATTAGTGTTTTTGTTTGAGAAAATTAAAGTGACACTTGTCAAAAGATAAAGGTAGCATCTGAATAAGAGTATAATACAGTCTGTATTTATCACTCCTCCTTTGACTTTTAATTGTAATCTTAACCGGCAGAGAATTTTGAAGATATCATCAACCGTATTCCATAAGATTTTAGCAGCATGTTATTTATTGTAAATTTTTACGCCTTAGTTCCCACTTACTTTTCGTCAATGTAATATAAATTATGAGGAAATTAATACCATTATCATATCATGTACTGGTTGACCTCATTTTTCATTCAATATAATTCACCTGATCACTAAGCCTTCAATTCTTTACTAAAGAACCTGGGTGGAAGGGCAGTTTCTGATATTTAATTGATTAAAAAAAAAAAAAAAAAAAAAAAAACTTCCCTATCTACATAATTCTTAAAAGCAAATTTACTTTTATCACAAAATCAATATTAGAACTTTTTGTATTACTATTATACGAAGCATATACTAAAGTCTTCAAGTTTGAAAAGTTGACTTAATTAGATTATATAACATGATCATTTTGTTTACCATAAGTTAAAAGAATCCCTACTAATTATGTGAAGTCGATTCCCTACTGCCAAAAGGCGCCATCTTTGATGAAATATATTGACTTTTAGATTCAACTTCATATACAGTGGAAGTTCTCTCTCTCTCTCTCTCTCTCTCTCTCTCTCTATGGGGACATAGTGGAGTTCACGTTTGACATTTTCCATCTTTATTTTACCAACCCAATTCATACAAAGAAAAAAAAATTCAAAATTTGCCTAATTTGGCCATTTTTCACTACTCTATGTTGTCTATTTAAGAACCAAGCTACCAACTCATGATCTCCTCATTCTCAAATAACTCCGTCTCTTACAATTGGATCGTAAGTTGCTCCGCTTGAAAATGGGTTATTCCACATTTGTACATTGTGCCGCCATAGCACTGCTGATGGCTTCCACTTTTGCCGGCGGCTGCGCGGCGAGCCGGGATTGCCCGTTTGGTTCCAACAACACCAACCGTCGTCCCAAACATGGAAATGGCTGGTGGCAACGCCCTAACAAAACTCATGAAGCTGCTTCCAACAAGATTATTGTGGGTGGCTCAGAACCCTGGCGTTTCGGCTTCAACTACACGGATTGGGCTCTCAAACATGGCCCCTTCTACATTAACGACGTTCTTGGTGACTCATACATGCAAAATACATTTTTAAATTCTTATCTTTTACAGTGTACTAATATTTATTTTGGCGGCATTACCTAAAATAAAATTTTGAATAAATAAAAAACATGAAAAAAAAAGTTAAAAATCTTAACATACCAAGGGTGCGTTTGAAATTATTTTTTAGTTATTTTCGAAAACGTTTTCGCACGTGTTTTGAAGTACAAAAACAAAACGGTCTACAAATTATATTTGTTTTATAAAAGTTTTGAAAATAAAATTGAAAATGAAAAACAATGAAAATGATTTTTATGAAAAAAGTAGAAAATGATTGAAAGTTGTTTTCCCTTTTCTATTTTCATTTTCTAGTATTTGTCTGTAAAGTTATATTAAATAATTAATAATTAATAATTAATTATATTATATATTAATTAATAAATAGATATACTTAATAACTAATAAATAGATAGTAATTACTTAATTGTTAATCAAATAATAGATTATTAATCATGCGATATATCAAATAATAGATTATTAAATAAATATTAGTAATTAATTAACTAATTATTTAATTATGTAACTAAAAGTTAATAATTTAAGTAGTAAACGGAATATTAATAAATTATGTATTCACTACTTATTTTTCTTAATACACTAATTAATTACTTATAATGTAATAAATATGAGTACATTACTAACATAGTAATTACTTATAATTAATTACTAATTACTATTTTTTAATTATTTAGCATATTAATTTATTATATATATAGTTTAATTACTAATGTACTCATTAATGATAATTTATCAATTATTATTATATTATTAATATATTAAATTTTATTTGCTAAATAATTATCAATTATTAATTACTAAATATATTAATTTAAGATTATTAATTACATGTACTTAAAATAAACATAAATGTAATCAAACACGATTTCACTTTTTTATCATACTCAAATTAATCTCTTGAAAGACCATCAAATGTAATTTTAAAATCAGTTCTAAAATGATTTTCAAAACAATTACATTTTCATTTTTGTACTGAAAATAAAATATTTTTCAAAACATTACCAAACGAGCCCCAATTTTTAGTAACCCAGTACAGTTTTTCCTGCAATTGATATTTCTTTTCATATTTTACTGTTGAAAGGTTGGGTTATTTTAAGACCAATTTCAAAAATGCAAATACATATAAATGTGGTGTTTGAAGAAACACAAGAAGGGACATTTTACTTTTATAAAAAAGAGCAAAGTAATATTTTGAGTAAATTAATACATGGATGTTTTCGGTATTTTCCCATAATTATACATCCCCATAATTGGCAAAATAAATAAATAAATAAATAAATACATGCCAATTTTTGCTTATTCTAATGATTTATAATTAATTTTTTTTTTTAAATCTCAAGAAATTTTTCCCTAAAAAAAATAATAATGCATGTATGACTTTTGAAAATGTGTTGCGTATATTGCAGTGTTCAAGTATGATCCGCCAAGTAATGGATCTCATCCGCACAGCGCATACCTGCTAGCTACCGGACCTCTGGAGCTTCGAGAACTGCGATTTGAGTCGGGCCGAGAAGTTGGCAGACGCAACACATGGCGGAGGAGATAATGGCTTTGAGTTCAGGCTCAAGAGCCGGAAGCCTTGTTACTTTGCCTGCGGTGAGAGTAATGGCATTCACTGCAACCTTGGCCTCACAAAGTTCATTGCCACCCCAAGTCTATACTCAAAATGTGCGCGTCTGTGATTTTTTTTTTTTTGCCCCGAGTGTCTCGTGTTTTATCAGTGACTTTGAATTATTCCGTTTAAGTGCTATATATTTTCATGTAAATATTTCATACTATACAACGGATGAAGCAAAACTGATTACTAAAAGCTACTTAGCCATCTTATAGCCGGCTGTTGTCACTCCATGATCATATCTTGTTGCGTTAATTCAATGCCGGAATCGGGAGCTGCAAATCTAAGTGGAATAGAATGATTCAAAAGCTTTTTAGTTCAAATTCAAAGCGGTGAGGGAGGGAAAAGAGAAGACCAAAAATGAAAGGAAAAACGACAGTAACTGCAAAAAGCGACAGCAAGGACATTAACTGTAAGAACGACATTTAGGGCATGTTTGGTTGGAAGGAATGGAATGGAAAGGAATCACAATTCTGATAATTCCATTGTTTGGTTGGTTTATTTTGGCACGGAATTACTTTCCGTGGGAAAGCTAATTCACTCAATTTGAGTGAATCTTCATTCAGGCGGGGGGTGGCTTGAATGGCCTTTCCATTCCACCAATTTATTTTTTTCACCCAATTTGGCCCTCATCTCCCCTCGTCCCCGATCAAAAGAAAAGGAGCCCTAGCCGCATCTCCTCTCGCCGCATCTCCCCTCGACCACGACTCCGACTGAGGCCAGCGCAGAGACTTGACGGACGGAAAGTCGATCGACTATTGACGCCGACGACGAGAAACGACCGCAGGTACAATCTTCCCTCTTCTTCCTTCGTGGTTCTTGGAGATCTCTGTTCTGGGTTTGTTTTGATTTTTTGAAATCTTCTCTCATTTTCGTTCTAGATCCGTAATCAAAGCCCTATTTTCGTTCTCATTTTTTGAAAGCTTTTCCTTTTCTCGGTTGGTTTTGGATTTGTCGGAATCTTCTTGCTTCGTTTGAAATCTTGCTTTGTTTTCATGCTCGCTGAAATTTGGTCGTTTTCTCCGTTTTCTGGATTTGTGGATTCGATTTTGGATTTTGGTTCGATTTTTATTTCGGATTTGGCTGGACTGATTTCTGGATCTCAGCTTATTGGGCGCAGATTTTTTTTATGGTTCTGGTGATTGCGTGCGTGATTGCAGACTATATGCTCTACTTTGATGATTGTATTAGCATGCTACTTCACTTCGTCTGCCCTTTTGAGTTGTGGTGCTTTTCTGTGTTGGTAGAAAACATGATTAGAGTACATTATATTTGTTTATGTATTTCGGCCTGGACCTCTCAGCCATATGGCTTTCTTGTTTTAGCATTTGTGTATTCTTGTTACTGTTTTTATTGATGTGGAAGCAAGTTTTATCTTACAATGATATGATAGAACAACTTTTCATGTTCTCTGTATATCTCTTTTAAGTTTTGTTGCATAAAGATCCAAGAACCCCAACAGAATGAATTTGAATGCTGGTTTTTGGTTGACAGAGGCGTTCACAGTTTTTTGTGATGGCTTAGCAAACCATCACAAAAACTCCAAGGTCCCCAAAACTCCTCAAAACTTACACGCTTGGTAGATTTCATGTCGTTTTTCAATGTGCCATTGTTTGTACTGATTATCATTTTTTTTTTTTTTACCAATTTATGTTTTCCAATGTGGTAGATTTCATGTCGTTTGGCTCAAGTTTCTCATTTTGCAGTGCTTTTGTTAATATGTAAGGAAAATAATGTGGATCAATGTCAAATGCCCCATAAAGTTGGATTCAAATATGTAGTCTCATTTGTATTTGTATGAGAATAGGAGTTTTATGGTCCACGGAGAGATATAAAGTTAGTGGTTGACAATATTGATAGGCTAAACGTGTTTCATTCATAAAAACATGTTTTTTACCAAGTAATGCAAATCTTACTTGCTATTAGGAAAAAAGAGAGGAAAAAAAAAAAAAAAAAAAAAAAAAAACTAGACAACTGTGATGACTCGAAATTTTCCATTTTGTCAAATATATGGATGAGCAATGAAAACCCATGTCCATCCCAATGAAAGAAATCCCAAATCCCATTGCATAAAGGATGGGAACTGAAAACAGGGAGGAAAACTTGGAAAATGAATGTGCTTCGAAACATGTTTCTACCTTTTACATATTTACTTAGCAAACCATAATCCCCAAAACTCCGTCCTCATCACTCAAAATTTTGTAATGAGGTGTGATACATGTTATTTGTGATGGCTTTCCACTCGGAAAACGGCAATGTGATTTTGTTATTGTCTTTTTAGGTTGAATTTGGATTGATTATTTTGCAGAATATCAGTTTTGTGTATTTTTGAATATTGTTTTGCAGAAAGGTGGTTAGGCTTTTCATCAAGAGAAAAAATACTTGCCTCTCGATCTTCATCCCAAGAGGCCATCCGCATAAGGCTTACGAAGCTCCAGGTAGTCTTTCTTTCCTTGCTTTTATATATTCACGCTTTCTCTTTTGTTTTTATATGCATACTTTTTTCCATATTGTTAGTTGGTGCTACAATGTGATAATTGGTGCTACAATTTAGAAGCCTCTCGCATATGGATTTCGACTTCATACCTTGTTGATGGCATTTCCATAGGAATTGTTATAGCAATGTATTGTTCACTTCATTGCTATTATTAAATTAAACTCATGAGCGTGCATTTAAATGGCTCGCTTTGGTTGTTTTATTGTAGGATAATGGCTCGCTTAGGATTAGTCAAAAGTGAAAGTCTGAGAAAGAGGAAGATAGTGGCTTTGCTTTTACATTGGTTGAATATTATGCATGTAGTGCAATGGTTCTTTGAATTGATGGAAAGAGTTGTGATGGAGGATATAGAACCAATACAACTACAGAGACAACTTTATGTGCTCGACGTGTTTGTTCATAGGCAATATGTTTATCAACTAGCTTACGCAAGTGATGTCATATGCAGAGATCAATTAAGGATGAATAGAAATGCCTTCACTAATTTGTGCACATTGCTAGAAACTAGGGGTGGGTTGAAAGCGTCTAAGTATTTGCAAGTAGATGAGCAAGTGGCTATGTTTTTACATACCATTGCTCACCATGAGAAGAATAGAGTTATAAATTTCCATTTTATGAGATCTGGACAAACGGTTAGTAAGTACTTTCACAATGTATTGCATTCCATCATTCGACTTCATGGAGTGTTATTCGTTAGACCTGAGCCGGTTGCAGATAACTCAACTGATGATAGGTGGAAATGGTTTAAGGTATGTACCTATTTCTGTGTTATGTTTAAAATGGGTAGCACCCATTGTGTAATTAGTAATTATATCTTTTATATATTATAGAATTGCCTAGGTGCACTAGATGGAACCTATATTAGGGTGAGAGTGCCTACGACAGAGAGACCTAAATACCGTAATCGACATGGAGCTGTTGCAACAAACGTCTTAGGAGTATGCACACGAGATATGGAATTTATATATGTGTTGCCTGGATGGGAAGGATCTGCGGCTGATGGTAGAGTATTACGCGATGCTCTACGTAGGGAAAATGGTTTACGTGTTCCAAACGGTAAGTATGTTTGTTACTAGTAAAGTAGTTTACTCATTCTTTGGTACATCATTCGTTGTTAAATTTACAAAATGTTAAATCTATGTTTATCAATTCTTTTAACAGGATGTTATTATCTTGTTGATGCTGGATACACCAATTGTAAAGGTTTCCTAGCTCCATTTCGTGGCCAACGGTACCATCTAAAGGAATGGGAAGATGGAACACAACCTAGGAATGCACAAGAGTATTATAATATGAAACATTCACATGCTAGGAATGTGATTGAGAGATGTTTTGGTGTACTTAAGAGTCGTTGGGCAATTCTTCGTAGTCCATCGTTCTTTCCTATTAAAACTCAAAATCGCATTATCTTGGCATGTTGTTTGTTACATAATTTTATTAGACGTGAAATGCCAAATGACATTCCGGATCCAATTCCAGAAGATGAGTGTGAGAATGTTGAAGAAGATGAAGAACAAGAAGATAATGATGATTTGATAACGGCCGTTGAGCCTTCAGAGGAGTGGACTGGGTGGAGGAATACTGTAGCCCAAGATATGTTTAATGACTGGAGGAATCGTAGGAATGCATGACAATTGTCTTTGTGTTTTTCCCTTGGAAGTTGTAATGGAACTTGTATTGTTTGCTTGTATTAGAACAAACTAATGTTGTTTGCATGTTTTAAACCGCACATTCGAATAATATGCATCGCTTTGAATTGTTTTCTATCTATAGTATTTGCAACATTCTATTTATATATCATAGAGGATGTTGATGTTTTATTGTATATGTGTTTGTTCTTTGTTATTGTTAGGATGAACACTTCCAAATCCAGAGGTCCAGGTCAAAATAAACGGTTTTGGAATGAAGATGAGGATAAATTTTTAATTGAAGCTTTAATGGAGTTACATAATGAGGGAACGTATAAAGCAGAAGGTAACTTCAAGGCTGGACATCTGCATGCGCTTGAGAAAAAGTTACATAGTAGGTTGCCGGGATGCGACTTACTAGCTAGGCCACACATAGAGTCTAGAATGAAAACTTTGAAGACTAATTTTCAAATAGTGCATGAAATGCTAACTGGGCCTAATTGTAGCGGTTTCGGATGGGATCCAGATAGAAAAACGGTTACAGCGGAGAAGCCGGTATGGGAAGCATATCTTAAGGTACTTTTTTTTTTTTTTAAATTTAGTTCTTTTAAGATATGACAATTTTATGGTGAAGGACATTACATGCATGCATGCCACAATTTTATGGTTAAGGACATTGTTATGTTGTTATGCACGTCCAATATTATTAACTTGCATACCATGTCAACATATAATTTAAATGGTCCTGGGGCATGACCGAACTTCAAAGTAGGTATGAACAGGATTATGTTAATGTTTCATTGTATTAAAATTCAGAGTCACAAGGAAGCGTTACCGTTTAAGACCAAGGCTTTTCCCTACTATGAGGACTTGTGTATGGTTTTCGGCAAAGATCGCGGCAATGTATGGGTGCCGAGGTGCTGATTGATGTAATTAAGGAACTTGAAAAAGAAGCAGCAGACGATATTAATATTGACGAGGACTTTGTCAATGACATTCACAATACTACCTTTGTGGATGAAGCGCGATCAATGTCCTTCTCACAAGCATCGCCTATTCCTCCAACTCAAGCTCAATCTCAAGGGTCGTCAAAAGAAAAAGGAAGACTACAAAGGACTCGGGAGGCTTATGAAGCCATTGAAAGATCATCTGCTTTACTTGCTGGTGTTATTGAGAAGGCAAGTGAACGTTTAAGTCGGGCTATCAGTGAAGACATGACCGAAAAACATAGCCGGATTAGGGATGAGCTACAAAGGACCACAACTATTACTGCACTTGAACGACATAAGGTAGCTCGGATGATGATAAAAGATGATGCTTTAGTTTCCTACTTTTTTAGTATCCCTGATGATGAAAAAGATGAGTGGGCTAGAGCTTTGCTTGCCGGTGATATTTAGGAGCCTCTGATTCTTTTGGTGTTGTAAGTAATTAGGATTATGTTGCACTTTATTAAATTGTATTAATTAGGAACTTGCTTCACTTAGCATATGACTATATTTTAGAATTATATATGTAGTAGGCGTATGGAGATTCATAACTTGGGCAAAATCTAAATTTAATTATTTATCTGAATTTGTTGCACCCAATTTCGGTTTTGTGTAGTCCAAAAGGAGAGAAATTTGATAATTGAATTCTCAATTTTATTGTTCCAACGTTATTGTATACACTCAATTGTATATATGTAGTTCAATTGATATATATATATATATATATATATATATAATCGTGGATGTTGATGTTGCAGGCATAAGTGTGGCAAGTTCAAAACATGTTTTTCATGCTTTACTTGCCACGGTAGGATGTTGCAGGCATAGGTGTGGCAAGTTCAAAATATGTTTTTTCATGCTTTACTTGCCACGGTAGGATGTTGCAGGCATAAGTTCAAAACATGTTTATGACTTAGTGATATTATTTACAAGGGATGAGATGTTGATTTTTTAAAAAATTTATGTATGCATTAATTATTAAGAAACTATAGTGTGACAATATTGCATAAAAATTATATTGATAGGGGTTAAAATTATATTTTTCACATAACATATAATGGTAGATGTCAAAAGTTATCATATTTAAGCTTTTGATAATTTATTATTACATAAAAATATCAAATATTATTTTTTTTACAATTAAAATATAGTTTTTAAATTACTATATTTTAAATAAAAAGTTTTTTTCAATAATTAAATTATGTTTTTACTATTTTAATTAATTAAAACATTAAATTATTTAGGATTATTAATCAAGGGTATTTTTGTCAAAATACAATTTTTTCAATTCCATTCCGTTATCAACCAAACAACATAATCCTCATTCAGGTGTTGATTCCTAACTCCAATCAAACAATGGAATCAGTTTATGATTCCAACGCATTCCAATTCCATTCCCATTACCATTCCCATTACCATTCCCATTACTATTCCGTCACTGTAACCAAACGCACCCTTACTGTAAGGAGAACAATGCCATTACCCATAACGACATAAACTAAAAACGACAATCTAAGAAACATGACAAAAAAAAAAAAAAAAAAAAAAAAAACTAAAATCATATTAGGAAAAAAAAGGGACCAAGGAGTTGTTTGGTCGAGAGATTCGTATCCCAATTTAAATCATGATTCGTAATTTGTTATAATATTTTTTCTCATAAAAAATATATATAAATAAAAAATAATTTTAATCTCATAATTTTAATCTATAAATTAAAAATCACTTAGTGCCCGTTTGTTTCCTGTATTCATCTCTGATTCTGAATCATGATTCATGATTCGCTACAGTGTTTTCTCTCACAAAAAATACACGTAAAACGAAAATGATTCTAAATTATGATTCTAAATACACGAACCAAACGAACACTTAAGTATAGTCATAGTAAATTTATTTTAAACAGAAATTTTAATAAAGTAAATTAAATAGGAACAATTCTGGGGCAAAATGAGAGTTTAAATTCGGGGCAAACCGGAAAGCACAGATCATAATAATCCGAAAAGAAAAATAGACATCTCATGCTCTTCCTGTAGAGAGAGAGAGAGATGAGCGTGTTCGGAGGCGATAGCTGGGGAAGAGAGGCGCAGCACCGGAAGAGGAGATTGGAGTTTCTGGTTGCGGAATCCGTCGACGCCTCGTCCTACAAAAAGCTATCAAATGGCAAGTATGCCTATCTCGTGTGCCCCCAAAATCCCGTCCTCGATTCCCTCCTCATGCTTTCCGTACGTTAATTCTTTCTCCAGTTTTCCCTCAAATTTTTTTTTTTTTTTTCCCCCCGATTCATCTATTACTATATGCATTCATTAGTTGGCAACATTTACAAGACGCGACTCCGTAGTTTTAACATCACTTTTTACCCCCATCACATTATGTTGCAACTGAAATCGAATGCTTGTAAAAGTAACGACGAGAAAATTTTACGATTGTTGCAAGAGCATAAAATATTAAATTTGTGTTTTTTTAATGATTTGATGAAGCTAAAATGGTTATATTGATATCTAATTTGGATCACAAGGAAGGGAAGTTGTCGAATTTGTCCTTAATTTAGTTGAGACCTTGCCAAGTTTGAAGAACCTTTGAATGATTTTTTCTTTCTTTTCTGTTTTTTGCAACTTGATAAATGGTTTAGCAATGGAAAGGATCATTGATGAATGTGAAGTAGACAACTGCTCATGTTAGTTTTTTTTTTTTTTTTTTTTCATTTTCCTTCATTTGGAATTTTAAGAAAATAGTCATGGTATAAGGTATTTTGATTTTGTCTTCTTATTTGTTCTCTAAAATTTCCCAATTCTGGCAAAGATTTTGCTGATGGGTAAGAACTTGTTTTGGCATAGGCGCATTGCAAAGGATCTCGCCACCGCGCGGCGGAGTCCAGGCTGAAGGAAAGAGATTTTGCCAGACAAGAAGAATTGAATAAGAGAATAGCCTTATTAGGCTCTATTGGTTGCAATGCCAATCCCAACTCCGCAACTTGCAGCAAAAAATTTAAGTCCCCTGATTACAAGCGGGTGAGAGGGGAGCCGCTAAAATCTGCTTGGGAAATCCTCAGCAACAAAGCTCCAATGCAGGATTCAAGAAACAAAACCGGTGACGAAGAGTTGAGTGCAAGTCCTGCTAATGGTAGAACTACTAATTGCCAGTTGAGTGTTGTGAGTAGTTCATTTCCTGCTGCAGAAGCATCTGAGGAGGAAGTTGCGAAGTGTTTTATGGATTACCGGGAGCGGCGAGAGAGAGAGCTCAAGTTCACGGCTGCAGGGTGGAAGCGAAATTGTCATGGAAAGTGGTATAAGGATGAGAATGTGAGTGTCTTTTTATGAGGCCAATGTGACATTTTGGTGGATTTGTGTTATTTGAGCTTTTGAAATTCACTCGACACGATGAGTAGATGCTAGAAACTTTAATGGTTTGTGTCTTATTTTCTTGTTGCAGGTTGAGTTTGACTCTGATGAAGCGGATCCAAATGTCTGTCTGTTTTAGCTGAATTCTTGACAAGGATTGGATTTGAAAGACTCTTGAGACCCGGGAGCGTTTTCAAAATGGTTTTTTTTTGGTATGAAAAAGGAAAATGTTTTGAGAATGGTCATGGGAAACGTGTTTGACTACCTATTTAAATAATAAGCATGTACAAAATTATGACAAACCACTTACTTTTCTCTTTAAAAAATTTGTTCCCTATCTCAAGCAAAGGCTTGGTGAAAGAATGAACCTGGAGATATTTAGATAATATATTATGGTTTTTAAGGTTGGATTGACTTTTGCTATGGGTACTAAAACTATTGCAAGATATACTATAATAACATCATTTAAATTTTGTGTGTTGATTAAAATTATTCTTATATTTTTATGTATTTCATTCAATATTATTGAATTTTGTAAGAATTTTATGATTTTTTATGTATATATTTATAATTTTATGAATTTTTTGATTTTGTGACATTTTTTTGTAAAAGTTTATGTGTCCTGCTGTTTCAATCCAAACCAAACTTGTGGTGCCTGCAAAGTGCCCATGAATCTAGCACTCACTGGGCCCAGCCCAATTGGCCATGGCCATACGAGTTCTCCAGTCAAACTCAGTAGCCATAGACTTTATGAAGCCAAGCCTACGCCCAAATGCCACACAAAAACTTTACATTCGTATTTATACCAGGAATAGTGGAGCCTTAGTTGAGTAATTTATAGAGTCAAACCAAATGTAGTATAAATCTGCAGTGCACCACAAAAAAATTTTAAGCATGAGTATAAAGATATATAAAAATTGTGACATATCACCTAGTTTTTCCGAATTTATACCCAGAGCCCCAAAAAAAAATTTGTGAGAATTATAGATTCGTGTTAGATTTTGGTATAATACATACAAGAGTACAAATAACCCCCACTAAAAAAGTTTAACAAATAGCGAATCATCTTCAACTTGTAAATCCCAAACAAAAAAAAAACAAAAAAAAAGGCCTTTTCCTTTCTTTGTGGGTTAAAAGAAAAAGGAAATATGGAAAAGAATGAAAGGTATGTGTGTTGTTTTGTTCCGTTTGCTGATAAAAGAACAAACTGAGCAGAAGCTTCAGAAAAAAAGAAAAAAAAAAAAAAAAAAAAAAAGATGAGATAAATGCGTTGGTGCAACAATGACAGAGCGAGCGACGTACAATCGTATTCAAAAGAACACTTTTTTTGTGCATGCATGTAAATACATCACATTCCAAGGGTTAAAACCAAAATAACAAACAAATAGACAATCTTGAAAAATACAATTTTAAAATATATGGTCAAAATTTTTACATTTTATTCTTGATTCATAACCTTTTTAATTAAACAATTACAATAATAAAAAAGTATTTATTAAGAATAAGAGATTAATATATTACACTAATAAAAAAATATTTATCAAGAGTAAGAGATAAATGTACAGATTCATGCACCCTCAAAACTAAATTCTTCATTTTTTTTAATTATTATTTGTATTTTATTAATTAACTTTCCATGTGATCAAATCTAAAATTCGAAAATTATTTATTTTTGAAAATGTAAAATTCTTAAATTATCACGAAAGGGATAGATGGAAAGTACATACTGATATTCGTGCACATAATCTATGACCTCGCACTATTGTATTTATCGACATCATCATGAAATAGCAACATGCATTGTTCGAAAATTCGCACAGCTTAAAATGTTGATAAATTTGGGGAATTTTTTTTAATAGACTGTATTTTAAGGTTTTTTAAAAATTATACTCCCAGTTTTCTATCATTTCAAAAGTATACTATTATATTCATATATTGCTTTTCATAAGCAAATGTATATCTTCTCCAGATCAGCTATCTATTTTGACTACTAAAATACCCTAAAAACAATATATATATATATATATATATATTTAAAAACCAACATGAGAAATTTTTTTAAAAAAATTTTCCAACTTTTGAATTTTGTTTTTTTTTTTTCTTTTTAACCTTATTTTCAAGGGTGTTTTGGTATTTTCGGTTAAAATTTTCTGTGAACTGAGAAATTACCTGTTAAATTCAATTTGATGTATATTGAATTTTCTGAATAACCCTAAGATCAAGGAAAAAAAGGAAAAAGAAAAGAAAAGAAAACCTGAAAACTTTTTACCGATCAAAATAGCTAAGCAGAGATGATATTATTACCCTAATCGACTGCACGCACTACTTACCATAACACTTATCGAGTTAAAACTGTTTTTAGTATCTGCTCGTGATGTGTGATCCACATGACAGCTTTGTGGATTACACGTATGCATAAGAAGGTGGGCTCCACTTTCTGAACACATGAATTTCGATGATTATCAAAGATGTGGACTCAACCTTGAGCAATTCATAAAATAAAATAAAAAAAAAAAAAACCACATTCATTTTGGATTGGTGGCCCGTGGGGGCTGAATATCATGAATATTTATCATTATATACACCAGAAGCAAAAAAATCATTATACATATTAGTTACTTTAAACCCCTTTGATTTCAATGTTTAGATCAGTATCATCTTCTGTTTGGTGGTCTTTTATTTCTAAGATAAGGTCAGTTGATTCTTTTTCTTTCCATTATTTCCCAAGATTTCATTCAATTTTCAGTCTAGTCGCTACTAATCATGTTGTTCAATTAGGGAATGAAGAAGTGGAAAGTAAATCAGTTAGTTAAAGAAAATCATATTAATTGCCACTCTACTAACCGGCATTAGGATTTTCAACATCTCTTTAAAAGTTGACCAACTGAGACATTGATATCAATAGAGTTTCAACAACTCATCTTTTGCAAATCAACTTCAATTTGAATGATCCTGTTGTGATATTGATACGCTTGGGCGCCGTATGACCTTGTGTGTATACACACACACCCACATACACATACACAAATATATTATCCTTTCCACACGTATTGCGCCGTTAAAAGTTGAACATTATAAACTCCTGTTCCTATGGGGTTAGTTTGTTATAAACATATTAATTTGTGTATCTAATTTGAACAAGAGAAAATATTTTCAACAGTTTTATTGTTGTGTCATCAGAAGACACTAGCTACTTTGGTTCAACAACTAACAAAAATGACATAAAATGACACGATGCATGGGAAAATATATAAGAATATATCTTTATCATGCATGCAAAGACACCGGCTAATTAAGAGAGTGATCAGATCAGATGATCTCTTGACATGCATCTTAACTAAGAAACGTGGGATAAAATATTGCCTTCTATCAAAATTTAGGGATTAATGAAAAGAGATCATGGCCACCAATCTCCATAGATAAAGGAACAACATGTAGGCAAAATTTAAATATAGTCGCTAGTGTTGGAATATAGCAAAATTTTTAAAATATTATAAGAATAAATAATGACTATATAAAATATATAGTACAAAATATGAGATCATTAGGATAATTAAGATGTAATTTTTCTTAATTTTACAAATATATATATATATATAAACTAATCGTGTCATGCAGTAAATAGGAAATATTTGACATTGAGAATATATGCATATATACAAGTCCTCATTTTCTGTTTTGTTTTAGTCGGAAAATGATGACCAAGAAATTAAAGAAACCAATGGGTTAAGATTAACAAAAGTGTTTACTATTTAGATGTCAAAGGAGATGACAATCCTAGCTAGCTAGTCGGTAAAATGGGAAAGAAAAACTTGTTAAAGAGAGGGACCCGTTGAATTTTTACCTGAAGCTAGGTAACCACCTTTTCAATTAAGTGCATTGATTAAGCGCGTAAAATTGTATAGTTTTAAGGGTGGTCAAATTTATTGTGTTCCAATTCAAAAACATATTGATGAGAAAGAGAATGAAGTTTGCTTATTTATACTTACAATGACGCCTAGTGGGGAACCCACTTATGAAATATAATGATGAGGATAAATGGGCAAAGAAATTAATTCAAATCATTTCTTCAACTAGGAAAAAAGAATATAGTTTTGATTTTGAGGACTCTTTAAGAAACACCAAGTAAAAGTAATTGGCATACTATGAGAAAATTAAAACAGTGCTACCTAAATTCTTATCTATGGGATATCTAGTGAAACTTTTTGCTGAGCATATATAAATATATGTGTAAGGATTATAGAAATCCACCTCGAGATAAAACAGAATCATAACTTATGTGATTGATTTTAGGGTTTTGTTTTTTTATATTTTTCTTTTTAAAGGGTAAAGTTGATTTGATTTAGATGGCTACATATGATTTACACTTAGGATTATACTATACTTTCTGCCCCAAATTTATTGCGAAAAATACCAGTTAAAATATTAAAAAAAAAAAATGCAGCGAATGTCCTTATAAAATAATATTAAAAATGAAAATTTTCTAAACTTAACACTTTTAATTAAGATATTTTAATGAAAATGGAAATTTGTTAAAAACTTTAATTAAGACTAGAAGACTTGATGCTTCTTTAGAACGTATGTACGTATTAAGCTAGCTATGTCACACATTCACACTGCGTAGTACAGAAATTTCTCTCTCTCCCCCTAATTAATTTAAAACTTCTTTCAAAATAACCATGTGTGGCTATACATACACACATGCATATATATATATATATATATATATATATAATAACACAATCAGAAATTTGGTTTGCTTGCGCAATTTCAAAACTCGATCATGCATAAAACATGAAGCAATTCCGTCCAATCACCTTTTTTTTTTTTTTTTTGTGAAACAAACCAAACCAATAAGAGTAAAAAATAAAAAATAAAAACAGTGGGTTGGATTTGGTTTAAGCAATTTAGAAGGATATGTTTGTTTGTTTGTTTGGGTTTTATTTATTTATTTATTTATTATTATTATTATTATTATTATTATTTTAACAGCTATTTTGGTGTAGCATTATGCATAAATGTCGTGATAGTGGATGACAATGTTTCTATGGAAGCTAGCGCACTGCTCATTTCCCAACCAAAAAAAAAAAAGACAATAAGGAAAAGCACTGTTGAATACAAGTTGGTGCCAGCCAGCTTTAATTTATTGGATGTCCTTATTTTCAGGCCTATCTCTTAAGGACCTCTTGACATTATGTGCATTTAGTTATGAATGAGCCTTTTTTAATTAATGGGAATTTACTTCTTTTGACGGAAAATTAATGAGAATTTTACATGGACTGAACAACCGATAACTTTTATAGTAGATATAGATAAATAAATAAATTGCGTTGTGATGCGGTGTGGTCTTTTAGATCTGAATTAATGATTGTATTTTCTTCATTTTGAATGCAATTTCTATTTTTTTTAATAGAAAAAAGATAAATAACAGATGATAATGCATGCATCATCATGAGATTTTTTTAGGACACATTACTAGAATTATTTTGCTGAAAGATGAATCTCGTATAAATCTCAGTATATATTTATATTTAACAATATATAAAAGAAAAAAAAATCTTGTAATAGTGCTTTTTTTAGGTTGTCACGTGGAGGTTTTTTCTTCTTTCTTTTTTTTTTTATTATTATTTTCATTCTTTTTATCTTTCAAATGTGTTTTTTTTTTAAATTTTTTGTAGCCTAATTTTTATGAAATTTTTTAAAAATAATTTTTACTCACTTTACTCTAATGAAAGTAATTTGTATCAGAGAGAGAACTTAAATATATGAAATATTTATCATTCATTTTTTTACCATAAAAATGACCTGAAAAAATGATTATACAACATAAATATTTATATTTTTGAATAAAACTGGTTTTTGTAAGGATATTAATGTATTGTAAATTTTAAAGTGATTCCTATTTTAACGGAAAATTTCGGTTCCTAATTTATTTATTTATTTTTTAACAAGTAAACTATAGACAGCTTCTTTTTTGTCAAAGTTAAGCGTATGAAAAGTTTTATTTAAGTGAAGACTAGGCCATTAATGCATACCTTTGTGTAACGTTAAGAGCTTTTAATTTTGTAAGAGTGAGAAGAAAGAAGAGGGGTGAAGAGATCGGGTTGAAATAAAGGGTATTTTAATTAGAACTTACAATTGTTTGGTAGGAGAGAAAAGAATAAAGAATAAATTATAAGAGAAATTATAATCTTTAAAGAACCCTAGTTTTATAACCTTTCCCAATATTCAAAATTAAAATATAATAAGAGAAAGGTCATCGATCTTTTCTTCGTTTAGCAAATACAAGACTAAAATCTTTGCCCGTGTGAGAGCAGAATCAATTATGATTAAATACTAATTAGATATTTAATTAGTATCTCGGGATTGAATAATTAATTAGATTAAGTTGACCATGCATATCGTGTCGTTCCTGGTGCTTTTAAATTACTATTTTTCACGTACGTAATCAAAAAATGGAAAACCTTCAAAAAAAAAAAAGAATATATATATATATATATATATATTTCCGTTATATAAAATCGCACTTGCAGTACCAATGTTAATAGTCCATATTTTATAACAATGCTAATTGCTTTAGATCGCATAGATCCACGAGATTTTGGCTATAAAAAACACACAAAGGGATACGTATCTTTTGCCATTGTAATACGTTTTTTTTTTTTTTGTTAATTTGATATTTGGCAGTACACTAGTTATCGTTTCTTAATTGACGTTCGTTATTAGTTTGACTACATTGTCAAGAATTGTAAATTTAGGGTCTTTATCAATATCAAAATTGAAAGTTTGGAGTCCAAACTTGCATATGAGAAAAATTTAGGATGCACCAATGCAAAATACCTACTTTGTATTAAATGTAAACTAAGTGTTGTGATTAGTGGGCAAAATGAAATACTAGTTATTACCATAATTTGGAAAAGAAAAAAAATAGTGATTATTTGAGAAGCATGTGCATGCGATTCATTATTTTCTTTTACGCTTTTTGTTTGGCTGAATAACAATGCTTTAATTAGTATTTTCTTTTTTGTTTATGGACGCTTAATTAGATGATCGTTAGATCCATTATATATGTATGTATATGTGTATTAGATTTAAAGTAATCCTATTTATGGTATAACATCCAAATGATGAAGTGTGTTTTAAAAAAGAATGCAAATGCTTACATTATACATTAAAATTAGTTCCTATATTAAGGAAAATAAACATTAAAATTATAAGTAATATTCCTGGTCCAAATCAGATGGTCACACACGCATGTTATCCTTTCCCCTTAAGAAAATCACATTCTTAAAAAAAAAAAAAAAAAAAAAAAAAAAAAAAAAAAAAAAAAAATCAGGATTTTAAGTTATTCCTTTTGCTCATAAATATTGGTTTTTATAATGAATTTTTTATTTTCATACTTCATTTTTTTCGAGCAAAAATGTTTTTAGCTCATGTGATCATTTCAAGTAATTTGCCCTCAAGAAATTTTTTTTTTTTTTTTTTCAAAATGGCCCAAAACGTCTTCGATCAACTTTACATTGATTTTTTTTTTTTTTTAATGATATCCTTTTCTATTGGTAGAAAACGAATTAACAATATTGTGACAGTATATTTGTACTCTTATGTTTGTATTTTCTGCTCAGTAACTCGATTATTAAAGTATTCTTAGGTCTGGTCACATTCGCGCGCGGTTAAATTAATTTTTTTTTTTTTTTTTTTTTTTTGGCTAAGGGTTAAATTAATGTATATAGTTACGTACAAAATGGGTTTCCATATATTATTATAAATAAAAAAGAGGTTTTCGGATAAAAACAAATATATTAGAACAATATTTTTATGGTAAACTTGTAGCAAGGATGATAACTCTCGGTGAAGAATTCTCCTTAGGTGGTTAAGAAAATCATGCTTTTTTTTTTTTTTTTTTTTTTTTTTTTTTTCCTTTTGTTTTTGAAAAAGGAAAAATAAGCTGATAGTTGTCTTTCGTTTCTCTCTTCTTCTTCTTCTTTTTTTTTTTTTTTTTTTTTTTTTTTAAGGGAATTAAGCTAATAGTTCTCAAGAATACACGTCGATAGCTAGAAATTCATGCTTTACAAGGACCGTAGAGTTACTTTGGATATAAAGGAAATAAAATTAATGATGTTTTTATGATAAGAAAAAAAGGAAAATACTCCACTGGGTTTTGTTTCAAAACCATCATATTCCTATATGCTTCCTTTGTACGTTTTTTTAATTTTAAGGAAATTTTGATAAATCTTAGGAGACATTTGGTTCATAGATTAAAATCATAAGATTAGAATAATTTTTAATTTACGTGTATTTTTTGTGAGAGAAAACACTATAACGAATCATGAACCATGATTGAAATCATAATATGAATTTCCTTACCAAACGTCTCCTTAATGTTCAGAAACTTGCATTACAACCAACGATATATGCTGAGTAGAAAGCTCCATTAACTAAAATTAAGCTCAATGGACTACCTATGATTTTCTTTTGTTACTTTTTCAAATTGTTTCCCCTATGCATTGGAAAAAAAAATTTGTGGAAAATTCTACGTCGGTAGCCCTAGGATATGAAAAAATATCTTAGTGTAACTTTTTCATAACTTTTTTATTGTGTATAAATTTTTATTTGATGTGATTTTGATTATGAATAACATTTAAAAACATGTATTTACTCTATAGTGTAAAAACTCCAAATAATATAGGGCACTTTTAAAATATACATACACACACACACACATATATATATATATATATATATAAGATATTACCAAAAAGTAAAGGAATGTAATGAGATTAAAAAGAAAAATAAATAAAAATAATAATTGGTTAAGTAATTTTTTAGTGTTTACTTATTTATTAAATGAATCAAGAAATATCAAATTCTCTTTTCTAATATTTACTAAACTTTAAAATAACTCTAAATAATGTAATTGCTAAATTATCTTTATATATAATAAAATAATTATTGTTTTATAGTGTGTAAACTTATTAAGGTACATAAGTAGTGATTTTGATATCAATTCTTTTTAATGAGGAATCAATATATACATATACCTTTTAACGTTGGATGAAGGGAATTGCAACTCCAATACATTTTGTGGTGGAGTCAAATACAAAATTACTGTGAAGTTATATTTAATACCACAATGCGGGAACAATAGGATGTAAAGATTTTTCAAAATTATTAATTTTTTTTTTCATTTTTTACAAAGTATGAGACTACGAAACTAGCATTTTTTACGTTAAGTTGTGAATATTTTTAAAAAGACTTTTTTGTACATAAACTTATTCAATTTTTTTGAATTTGGTAATTTAGTCACTATTTTTTTTTTCCTTTTTCTGTATATTGACCCTTTCAATTTAAAATTATTACAATTAAGGTTTAATTAAAAATATTAAAATGATATAATTTTTTTAACGATTTTGATGAGTGACGCGCATATGAACACTATTGAAAGCGATGGATTTCATTTTTTACTCTGATTAGTAAAAAAAAAAGGTCATTTATTCGAATCCCTTAAAAATATATAATAGCAATTTCCTTAAAAAATATATAATACTAATTATGTATTATCATAGCCAATGCCTGCCACTCACAAGCATAAAGCCCAATCCTAATCCCCAAATTCACCAAAAAAAAAAAAAAAAAAAAAAAAGGGGGGAAATCACCCAGACATGAAAATAAAAACTCAAAGGCTCACGTGCATCACACGTGGCCAGTGAGAACATACAGCTCACTTACTTTCCCTGTTCCCCATTCCAGACCTTCTTTTCCACTCACTCTGTCTCTCTCTGTCTCTCTCCTCCGTGTCTCATTTTTGCATTTTAACTCCTTTTCCCACCCTTTTATAATTACCGTCCAACTCCAAAACTCCCTCTCTTAAACAGTGAACCAGAAGAACAACAACAAACAACAAGCATCAACACCCAATCACTCTCTCTCTCTCTTTCCCATTTTCTCTCTCTATATCTCTCCGATCTCAAAAAACCTCCATTTCGCATTGCACCAAACGCAATCCCTCCAATTCTTCACCCGCCATGGGAACCTGCACTTCGAAGCCCTCAAGACCAAACCCTTTCGCCTCCAGGGACCCCAACGATCCTTCCCACACACCCAAATCCCTCCCGGCCACCACTCCTCACCACCACGACAACGACGTCGTTTCCAACAACACCGCCAAGCAGTCGCCGTTCTTCCCCTTCTACAGCCCCAGCCCCGCCCACTACCTCAAGGGCTCCCCGGCGCGGAGCCGCAGCCGGAGCGCCAGCTCCACGCCGCGCCGCTTCTTCCGCCGTCCCTTTCCGCCTCCGTCGCCGGCGAAGCACATCCGCGCCGTACTGGCGCGCCGCCACGGCAAGAAGGCTGCGGCGGCGGAGTCGGCAATTCCCGAGGAAGGCGACGAGGAGGAGAACGGCGTGGACCTGGATAAGAGGTTCGGGTTCTCGAAGGAGTTCACGAGCAGGTTGGAGGTTGGGGACGAGGTCGGCCGAGGGCATTTTGGGTATACTTGCTCCGCCAGGTTCAAGAAAGGCGATAGGAAGGGCCAGCATGTTGCCGTCAAGGTCATCCCCAAATCCAAGGTTTGATCTTTCTCTGCAACTATGGCGGTTTAATTATTGTTACTAATTTACTTTTATTATGGATATTGTCTTTGAAATGATGAGATATTTCTGGTTAAATATAATTATATGAGGATTATGTGAGGATATTGATTTGTCTTGTTCGTATAGTCTCTGCTTAAACTGGCTGGATAAAGGTCTTTAACTTTTAATTTTCCTCGCTGTCACTACTTGTCTGTTTTGCAAATTGAGAACTTAAACAAAGCTGGGATCGTCAAATTCATTCACAATCAGAGCCCCCTTTTGTTGCAATATTTTTTACCCTGATAACTGCCGTTGTTTTGTTACCATTGAAATTCTAAATTATAATAATAATAATTAATATTATTATGGCTTCTCTTTGGTGGGCCCCGGGGGATAGAGTATGGAGGTCTATTAAGTTATTATTAGTCTTATTGCTATTTGCTATTATTATTATTATTATTATTATTATTATTATTATTATTATTATTTTCTCCTTTATTTATCTCTTTTGTAATGTGGGTTTGTGTTACGTCCAATTAAGTGGACTTGCCCTTTAAGACTAAAGTTTAAAACAGGACGAGGAAGATCTAAGTTGATCTTTTGGTAAGTTTTATAAGCTACTCATTTGGGTGTTCTTCTAGATGGAGAATATTAAGGGTCCGTTTAGTTCGTTGATTCGAGTTTTTAATTCGAGTTGGGATGTGATTTTATGTGAGAGCTTTTTACTGTAGCAAAAAAGTTAGATGTGATTGTTTGTGAGAGCTTTTTACTGTAGCAAAACTCGAATTCTAAACTCGAATCGGCGAAGTGAACGGGGCCTAAGCATAGTCTTGAGACGTACGTTATCTGTTGGAACTGATTGTGTGAGGAGGCGTATAAAGTGGCCTACTTGTTTGTTTATTGCTTTTTTTGGTCAACGATTGGAACTCATCTCTTACTCTGCCAGCCCCACCAGAATGATTTGTTGCTGTTGTTGGAACAACTATTTGCGTTTTTCTTTTTTTAAATCTAATTATGGTGAACCAAACGCAATTTGCATAATCAACTTTATGTGGTTTGGAATTTAAAGGCTTAAAGGGTGAATAGTTATCATACTTATTTTTTATTTACTTTTTTTTTAAAGGTTATCTTTAGAACAATTTGTCAAAGTAGAAGATGTGATGGTTCCAACTACAGAATCAAGAAAGCAGATAGTCCACCGGTTTATTATTAGTGGACCTAATCATTGAGAAGAATCATAGTCCCAATAGGGGGTCCTGGTCTTGATGGGGGCCCTATGATTGATCTGTGTCGTATGCAAGGCCACTCAGTAAAGTAAAGGGCAGGACCAGCCTGCACTTACGGCCATGCCAATTAGGCCAAAGCTTGTAGGTCAGTCACATTTCAAATCTGGATTAGACGCATGGTTATCAACCAGGTCCCTCATCGGTGAACCTTCTTCAAAACGACAAAACATTATACACCTATTTGATCTTGCTACCTTTTGTGCTGGGATTTACATGGAACACCGAACATGATAGATTGACCACAATTGGAGAATGTGTGCTGAAGAGTCTTCCAAGACTACACAAGTCAAGTAAGAGGATGTGAACCTTATATGCTCGGGTCATAATGGCAAATTGAAAGAAGAATGTTAGTTTACCAATTCTTCCAAAAGCTCATGCTGAGATGAGTCAACAATAGTTTTTTATTCTAAGATTCCCCCTCATGTTTTGGCAGATAAATAGGCAAACATGTGAGTAAATATTAATTGGAAAGCCCAACTCAATAAGAAACCCGAAACATATTAAAGGTACAATGCATGCTAACAATTTTAAAGATAATAAAGAGTGTAATTACACGAGTTTGCATTCAGGATCTCCAACTCTACTATCATGTTAGTTTACCAAATCTCCCAAAAGCATAAGTTGTTAGGAGGTGGGCCATTAATAGTTTTATATTCTAACAAAGAAGAAGAAGAGGAAGAAGAAAAGGATTTGTTGGCTAAAGATCCAGCTTACACTCCCCATGCAACCCCCAATTTGGGATAGTTTTTACCTTATACCCTTCCAATGCCCAGCTTTCTAGAATGATTACTACTTCATATCGGGAGCCAGAGGGCACTTACTGACCTCTCTATTTAAAGGGGGAAAAAAGGGATGAAAAGACGTCGAGGTTCAAAATCACACAACAAGGCATCTTATGTTTTGTAGTACTAGTAGTAATAGTACAAATTCATTTTTCTTTTTTTCAAGAAACAAATTATTTTGGCATTCCAACGTGTGTTCCTTACAAGATAAGCATGCGTCTGTCCTTTTTTCCCCCTTTATGGTGGTGCTATAAGTCCAACTAACACTTTCCTTATTATTATTATTATGCGTTTGTCCTTCTTTTCCCCTTTATGGTGGTGTTATAAGTCCAACTAACACTTTCCTCTTATTATTATTATTTGAAACCTAGCTTTCCTTTGAATAGAGGTTTACAAGTTTCATGAATTGGATAATGGATGAGCAAATGTTGAGTGATACAAGTGTGTGTGTGCGTGTGTGTGGTTGCACAAATCTGTCCTTTTATTTTTAGTTTCTTCCTGTGCCTGTCTTTTATTTTTGTTCTGTTTTGGCATCTTGAAGGTTTAATTTTATAAACGAATGTAATTAGTATATAAAATTAAAAGGGAAAGTGAAGTGAAGTATAGGTCTTGTCATTCATAAATTACTTCTAGTTCTAGTTGTGATGTTTTCTTTTCCTTTTTCTTTCTTTCTTTCTTTCTTTTTTTTTTTTTTCCTCAGATGACCACAGCTATAGCAATTGAGGATGTTAGAAGGGAGGTAAAGATACTGCGAGCTTTGACAGGACATAGCAATCTAGTGCAATTCTATGAAGCGTTTGAAGACAGTGATAATGTCTACATAGTAATGGAGTAAGCTTGGAAACTAAATTTGTATTTTCTCTGAATGAACTGTTGAACTACATAACAATTGTAAATATTGATTGCTGGAGCTAGAAGTCAGTGTATTTTTTTGGTGCTTCATTGGAGTTTGCTTCCTATAGTTGTTGATTAAGTTTAGGCACGATTTCAGCTGCCCTTGTACAGTTATTCTTCTTGGTTATTATTTCAGATCTCTGACTAGATGTTGTCCGACAATGTATTGTGGACTTTTCAGGTTGTGTGAAGGAGGAGAACTTCTAGATAGAATACTTTCAAGGTGATTCTGAAATATACCAATGGAGATGTAGTAAGATTTTCTTGTAAATATTAAGTGGCAATTACTAGGTGCATAATTGCAGCCACTAACTAAATATGTAATACATCTCTAGGGGTGGTAAGTACACAGAAGATGATGCAAAGGCAGTCATGGCACAAATACTAAAAGTTGTTGCATTTTGTCATCTTCAGGGTGTGGTGCATCGTGATCTTAAACCAGAGGTGAAACATATTTCCTTTACATTCCTGATTCCTTTTTATGTGCATAGGCTGTTATATGCGGGCTGTAATGTTACAATGGGCTGGGTGCATGCCGGCATGGTAACATAACTGAAAATCTCTCCGAGATCTTGAACTTTAGTGGCCAAATGTCAATGTGCCTGAAAGAATGTGGAGTAAACTAACAGTATTTTTTTGTCATTCTCAATAATCGAACTTATAGATGGTTTCCATTATGATTTATGGATTCAAAATTAGTTATAATTTGTTCCAAGTGACAATGTAACTAGAGAAAGTTCCCAAAGCCAAGAATTATAAATTTATAATATTTAGTCTGGCCTAGGAAGCTGCATAAACTTTTCAGTTGAATTGAAGCAAATTTTCAATTGTTAAAACCATATGTTCAAATCAGTGGTTCTTGGCCACTTAAGGCTAGCACAATAGGACTGGTGCGCGAGTGTGTGTGTGTCCATCATGGTAAGAATCCCAATGGTTTCATTTCTAATTAGTAAAGTGGGAGCCATATGCCCCAGACTGTACACACACACACACACACAGACACACACAAACATATAGGAGAGCTCTAATTGGTATTCTGGTAACTTTTTATTTGGTTCAGATGATAGCTCATGTTTCAACACATTAAACTAAAGTTATCTATTCTTTGAATCAGAATTTTCTATATACTACAAAGGATGAGAATTCCATGTTGAAAGCCATTGACTTTGGCTTATCAGATTTTGTAAAACCAGGTTTGTCCTTTCTTCTAAGACCCATAAGTTTTCTCCCCATTGTCAATCCCTCAATCTTTGGAGTTTGCATCAGCTTGTAACACATGCAGTGGCTGACAGATGAAAAGTTAAATGATATTGTGGGAAGTGCATATTACGTGGCCCCTGAAGTTCTACATAGGGCTTATAGCACAGAGGCTGATGTGTGGAGTGTGGGTGTAATAGCGTATATTCTATTATGTGGTAGTCGTCCTTTTTGGGCCCGGACCGAATCTGGGATTTTCCGAGCAGTCTTGAAAGCTGATCCAAGTTTTGATGAACAACCTTGGCCTTCGTTATCTTTAGAAGCAAAGGACTTTGTCAAGCGCCTACTGAATAAGGACCCACGTAAACGAATGACAGCTGCTCAGGCTCTAAGTGAGTTAGCATTTGCTGAAATATTGTTTGTTTTTCTGTTTTCCCTATCATTATCTTACTGGCAATAATCTTTAATTATCAGGCCATCCTTGGATCAGGAACTATAACGATGTTAAAGTGCCGCTTGATATTCTAATTCTTAGGCTCATGAAAGCTTATCTGCGGTCATCATCCTTGCGCAAGGCTGCTCTAAAGGTGAGTTTTGTGTGTGTGTGTGTGTGTTTTTTTTTTTTTTTGGTCTAGTGAAACTGACTTTATTTTCTCAAGTTCCCCCCTTGCTGAAACGCTGAATGAAGTTTTTTATCCTGAAGACTTTGAATATTAATCCAAATGATTTTTGTTAGTTTCAGAGAGACTTTTGTGTTAATCCAGATGACTTTTTTTTTTTTGGTTTTCTTTTTATTACACTTCATATTTTCTGCACTTAATAATATTCTATAGATGACGAAAGGCTGGTAGATTATTATTATTTTCTTACAATTTTCTTCTAGTAAGGTCATGCATTTTAACTTGAATATGAAACATTTGAAGACTTGTGTTGGATCTTTCAAGGACTATTAGTGCATCATCCACTATTTGTTGCACGTCTTTAATCCTTATGAGACGTGATACCTGATCCCTAAAACACCTAACAATCCTCCCCACGTTTGAAGTATCCAAATTATTTTCTTTGGAGTTTGGATGCTAAAACTAACAATGTAAATAGAATTTTTGTTTATCAACGAAATATAATCGACTGTCGAGCTTAAATTTTAATACTGTATTGTTATTTATTTTTTGCCGGGGTTACTTTTGTATAAATTGTATTGTATTGTTTTTTTTTTCTTTTTTTGCCTGGATTAAATTTACTATCGCATCATTGAGTCATGCTTCAATGCCCTTACCTAGTCCGAGAAAAAATGTTTCACATTTTAAGTCTAAAAATGAGTTTCAAATCTTCTATTACGTTTCAACACCTCCTTTTTTATGTTGGTATTCTTTTCAGGCCTTATCCAGGACACTGACTGTGGACGAACTCTTTTATCTGAAGGAGCAATTTTCTCTCTTGGAGCCGAACAAAAATGGCACCATTTCGTTGGACAATATTAAGATGGTTTGCTTCTTCTATCTCTTCATCTTAATAGGTTAATTGCTGTTCGAACCTGGAATGTGCCCTTTTTGTTCGAATTTCTCATTTTCTCTTCTACCAGACCCTGATGAAAAGTGCAACAGATGCAATGAAGGAATCTCGCATCCCTGATTTTATTGCATCGGTATTTACCCAATGCCGAATTTTATTTATTTGTTGATGTTCATGCCCTTTTTTTTAAAGGGCTTTTAGCACAAATGGTCCTGAAACTTTTAATGGCAAATTCACCCACGAACTCTGAAATTGTTGGCAAAAGGTTCAAAATGACGTCATTTTTTGTGACATCACTTTTCACCACACGTGCTTCACATGTGCTTCTTCTGCAGTGCAAATTGGTGAAACAACATTATGCTTGAAAAATCCAAACTGACTAATATTTCTCCAAAAGCCAATTTGCTTCTTCCACAGACAATAGAAACAGTTTATTGTGCACATTTCACTAGAGAAGACTTCAAGAATAGCCAAATTTCTCAATGATGACAAGTTGACAGCAAATTAACTTTTTTTTTTTCTTTAAACAAAAATACAAGTATCTGACCTACAAAAAGATTAAGCCCCAAGTAAATAAGTTTTATCTTCAACAAGCAATTTTTTCTCCAAATTACGTCCAAAATTAAGAGGCTAAATGTTTTGTTATTTGCTGTCATTTAACAATTATACAAATCAATCAGCAACCCATGAGACAAAAGACAAATCCAAAAAGAAAACACACCAAAAACCTAAACCAACCCAGAAATAAACAAGAAAACCTGTAACAAAACCTTCAGATCTTGGATCGAGGTAGGGGGAGTGCTTGAAGTTGAAGGTCTGTCTCTTTCTCTTAGCAATAAATTATTAGGTCCTTTAAGGAATGGAGTTTATTTTAGAGATTTCATCGTTAGTTTGGAACGTGCATGATGCACGCGATCTATTCTTTTAAAATTCTAACAGAGGTACGTTTTTGGTCATTTTGCTAACAATTTAAGAGTTTGGGGTTGATTTTTCCAAAAAAATTTCAAACCATTTTATTTAGTTTCTTCATATTTGTTCACGCTCTTGTTATGATCATCCTCTTGTCGCGAATGCAGTTTTGTATTGTTTAATTGTTCTTCCATGACAGTTAAGTGCACTGCAATACAGAAGAATGGATTTTGAAGAGTTTTGTGCAGCTGCTTTAAGCGTCCATCAGCTGGAGGCACTTGATCGGTGGGAGCAGCATGCCCGATGTGCGTATGAACTTTTTGAGAAGGATGGTAACCGGGCTATTGTCATCGAAGAACTTGCCTCAGTAAGTTGATATTCTTACAGTGGAACATTTTCTTCTAGTCCTTCGATCATAGTAGTGAGAATTGAATTTGAATTGTTACTTCAGAATCTGGGATTTCTGATATTCCATGAGCTTGTATCTGTTCTCTCAAAGTCCTATCATTTTGCTCGTGACACCACTGAATAGAACAGTCAGAAGTAGATAATCATTACTGGAAACAAACTGAACTTCTCTCTTATGAGTTGCCTACCAATATCATTAAAAAGTTTAACTTGATTTTGCTTTACTCTGTTTCCGGACAGATTTGTTTGTTATTATTATTTTTTTCCTTGGAGCTTGGTTCAATGTGAAACAAACTGGACTGACCATTCCCATACCTATATTTGCTTGGTTCAATTTGAAACAAACTGGACTGATCATTCCCATATATATATATATATTTAAAATGTTCATTAGGAACTTGGGCTTGGCCCTTCAATCCCACTTCACGTGGTTCTCCACGACTGGATAAGGCACACAGATGGGAAGCTAAGCTTCCTCGGATTTGTCAAATTGTTGCATGGTGTGTCCAGCCGAACTTTTGTGAAGGCACAATGAGAAACGAGATCAAGAGCTTAAAGACAAAAGTGCTGAGTTTGCTATAGGCTTGTTAGCCAAATGATATGTGCTAGATGTTTGATTGAGATGCTGCACCAATCGATTGGTTTTCGGAGGTTGGAAGGTGCGGTTAGTATGTGCCACTAAAACCCATTTTGGCAAAGGAAAATGATCCTTCACCCACACCCCGATTCTGTTAGAGGGCTTTGATCAATCCTCCAAAACAGCAGGCTTGGTCCTTTGGTTGATTTTATTAAAGCAATGAAAGCTCTTTTTACGTTTTCCAGTGTAAAGTTGTAGAGCCAGTTTTTGCCCGAATGGGGTTATATTCTATAATATATTCTTCTACAAATGTTCCACTCGTGCTGTGTCCAATGTTTTTATCTAGTTTTCTAAGTCTATCATATTAATTGCTTTCTGGCATGAAGAAGATAGATGTCCAGTGATTGTTAGTACTTAGTACCATTATTGTTATTGGTTTGGTGGAACGGAAAGACAAATATTACGAGATATTTCATGTGGAAATAATTGTTGAAAGGCTAAGGTGACAAATACTCTATTATAGCCACGAGTTTAGGTTTTTATTTTATTCTTAGTTAAATAATTATATTAGTCAAAAAATATTAATTAAGAATAAGAGATAAATCATACACCTTTAGGATTAGTCACTATTTCTCTCCCATATGCAGGAAAAATGTGATAAATACTCTTTATAATACATGAGTTTAGATTTTTATATGTCAATTTTTTATGGATAAAAACTCATAAAGACGTGCTTCATTGCTACATCTTTAATATCGAAGTGTGTACGCATGTAGAAAGATAAAATCAAAAACCAAAAACAGAGAAATTGTGAAATTTTGGGATCTCTAAAGTTCCCAAAATCTATCCCAAAATTTCAAGATAAAAACTCTTTTAAGTTATCAAAAACTCTAGAAATTTAACCAAATCCAAATCACTTATTTCAAGATTTCGTTCAATTATGTCTAGACCAAATCAAATTGACCAAGCCGATTATACATGATTTTGTTCGATTTGATTTCTTAAAAATTTCAAACCGCCGGAATCGATCAAAAGTATATTATTATTTTTGGTTTGATTGTTGTTTTTCTCTTCAAACGGACCATGAACAATCTTACAAAATTAACTTTAACTAAACTGCACATGACGCACACTTTTTGTTTTGTTTTGTTTTTTTTTAAGATTTTAATAGCTAAATGGACAAAAAGATTCATTGGAAAATTTAATACATAAGGGACTCATTTCTATTGATGTCTTTTTCTTAATGGGTTCCGTTTTTGGTTGTTGTCGTTTATCCATTAGATGTCGTTTTTCAAATTGTTACCGCCTTCCACGTTGATGCGGTCCTGTTTATTTTATTAATTTAGTTCAGTTAATTTAATGTAGTTTAAACTTAATAAATATATACTTTAAATTATATTTTTTATTTAAATTAAGTTAAATAATTAAATTTAGAGTTTAATTTTTTTTTAAATTCAACCGTTTAAATTATTTTAAACAGTAAAAGTGCCCATTTTATTTACTTTTTATACTTATTAAATATAAATATAAATGTTATTTTATTTATAAATTAAAATTTTAACTACACATTTAAATATAATTTAAACCACACAATTTAAATTTTTTTATTTAAATTTAAAAATTCAAATTAATCGTACCAAATAAAACTGTTGTTTTTCAACTATTGTTGCTTTTTAATTTGAGAGAATCTCTATCAATAAATTTTGTTTTTTTTTAACGTAAAATTTGCGTATTTTTTAATTTTTACTGATTTTGTCCCCTTTTAATTTTGACCATTTTTTTTAGTCGCAAAATGTTAATCGTCGTCTTCGTTTCCCTCTCGTTTCTGTAACTGATGAAACCAGCACCAGCGTACCAGTGACCCGAACACAATTCCCGAAATGCCCCTTCCCAATCCGAAAAATCTCCGGAATGCCCCACTTCGCCGGCGTCTCCCTGACGTTCAGCTAGCGTACAAAGCCGCCGTATATCTCCGACGCCACCCTCACCTTCTCGACTCTCTCTCTTCCGATTTTACCCCCGAAACCGCCTCCTATTTACTCCTCAAGTCCGACAAAAGCCTAATCCCCAAATTCGTTGACTGGGCCCGGACCCGCCATTTCTTCAACTTCCGCTGCAAGTGCCTCGCCCTCCACATCCTCACCCGCTTCAAGCTCTATAAAACCGCCCAATCCCTCGCCGTCGACGTCGCCGTAAATACCCCCGAGGACGAGGGCAATTTGGTCTTTGAATGCCTCAGCAAAACCTTCCATCTCTGCGGCTCCAGCTCCGCGGTTTTCGACTTGGTCGTGAAGTCGTACTCTCACCTGAATCTCACAAGTAAGGCTCTCAACATTGTTAATTTGGCGAAATTCCGTGGTTACATGCCTGGTGTGTTGTCGTATAATGCTATTTTAGAATCCATAGTTAGGTCGAAAGGGTCGGTCAAGTTTGCACAGGATGTGTTCGATGAAATGACCAAGAGTGGGGTTTCCCCGAATGTGTTCACTTACAACATTCTGATTAGGGGTTTCTGTGGGGCCGGGAATCTGGAGATGGGTTTGTGTTTTTTTGGGGAAATGGAGAGGAACGAGTGTTTGCCGAATGTTGTTACGTATAACACGTTGATTGATGCGTATTGTAAGTTGAGGAGGATCGAGGATGCATTTAATATGTTGCGGTCAATGGCGTTGAAGGGTTTGGAGCCGAATTTGATTTCATACAATGTGGTGATCAATGGATTGTGTAAAGAAAGGAGGATGAAGGAGACGGGTTATATTCTTGAGGAGATGAAGAGGAAGGGATTTGTTCCTGATGAGATTACTTATAATACGCTTATTAGTGGGTATTGTAAGGATGATAATTTTCACCAAGCGCTTGTTTTGCACGCCGAGATGGTCAGGAATGGATTGTCTCCAAATGTTGTTACTTATACGGCCTTGATCAGTAGTATGTGTAAGGCTAGGAATTTAAACCGAGCAGTGGAGTTTTTCGATCAGATGCTTGTTAGGGGTCTCCGTCCGAATGAGAGAACATATACGACATTGATTGACGGATTCTCCCAGCAAGGTTTATTACGGGAGGCTTACAGGTTTCTGAATGAGATGACTACGGTCGGATTCTCACCCTCAATCGTTACTTATAATTCCCTTATTAATGGTCACTGCAACTTGGGAAAGATGGAAGAGGCCATGGGAATTATGCAAGATATGGTGGAGAAGGGGTTGACCCCAGATGTGGTGAGTTATAGTACTATTATTTCTGGGTTTTGCAGGCATCAGGAATTGGAGAAGGCATTTCAAATGAAATTGGAGATGATTCAGAAGGGTGTATCTCCTGATTCTGTCACTTATTCATCACTTATTCAGGGTCTTTGCCAGCAAAGGAGGCTTGATGAAGCTTGCAATCTCTTCCAGGAGATGATTGGTAAGGGCCTGCCTCCTGATGAAGTTGCTTACACAACCTTGATCAACGCTTATTGTGTCAAAGGGGATCTGAATAGAGCCCTTCAATTACACGATGAAATGATACAGAGAGGTTTTCTACCTGACGTTGTTACCTACAGTGTGCTCATTAATGGACTTAACAAACAAACTCGGACGAAGGAAGCAAAAAGGCTTTTACTTAAGTTGTTCTATGATGAGTCTGTTCCGACTGACATCACATATAATACTTTGATAGAGAACTGCTGCAGTATAGAATTTAAAAGTGTGGTAGCTCTTGTAAAGGGATTCTGTATGAAGGGTTTGATGAAAAATGCAGATCAGGTTTTCGAGACAATGCTTAAAAGGAACTATGAGCCTGATGAGTCGGTTTACAATGTAATTATACATGGTCATTGTCGGGCTGGCAACGTTCGAAAGGCATATTATCTGTACGAGGAAATGATGAAATTTGGTTTTGTTCCTCATACAGTAACTGTAATAGCACTGATTAAAGCCCTTTTCACAGAAGGAATGAATGATGAACTGAGTCATGTCATACGCAACACGTTGAGAAGCTGTCGGCTTACTGATGCCGAGCTTGCAAAACTACTTGTTGAAATCAATCATAAAGAAGGAAATATGGATGCAGTTTTCAGTGTGCTTTCAGAAATGGCTAAGGATGGCCTTCTTCCAAACAGTAGAATGACTGCTTATGTTGGAGGATAAAAGCCATAAAACTGTTAATTAAAATTTAAAACTAAGTGTTGGTTTTGGCTTTACCTAGGCAAAGATGAAGATGCAAAATGTGAATTTTCACCGATGCTTTGGCAGCTTATATGAATGCACCGATTCTACCAAGTACAGTTTGAAACACTTGCCTGAGACTCATTATTCATCATTCCTCTTGGCTTTGCTTGCTGGTAAGCCTTGACAAATTATAGTAATATTATCTCACATGCTTGCATATCAAAGCATACATCCGATGATTAATTATTTTATTTGTTATCATTATTTTGCATCTGGTTTGAACTGTTCACCATATGTTTGTCTTTTTAACTACTCTGCATTGAAGAATAAACCTGAATGAGAATCCTGTTTCTGTTCTGTTCTCAATCTGTTCGTGCTTTCATAAAATTAACATTGTACTTGACCGTCCTATTGTTAATTACACCTTCACGCTGTCCTTGTGTTTTCATCTCCTCATTTCTTTCTTCTGTTGCTGCTTGTCTGTAAAGTGTAAATTATAATCTTAACATAGTTCTTTTCATGTTGATTTTTCAGAATTCCTCCTTTTCTCGGAATTCCATTAACTCTTGTTCTTTCAAACTAAAAAATTCCAGGTTGTAGTGTAGTTGAATAAGAAAAAGAAAAAGAAGAAGAAAAAATTCTCAACGGAATGATCGTTGTATAAGGGGAAAAATTATGGTGCAGAAAATAGCAGTTCTATTATTAGGTTTTGTCATGTTGAAAGTGCACTTATCATCGACCCCTTTATTTCAGTTAACAAATGATTGCTGTGGCTAGCATCAATTCTCTTGTCACAATCGTGGTTAAGAAGAAGATGGTACTGATCATGTAAAAAGGATGCGACCTATCCGGCCAAGAAAGTTTTATCAGAATCAAGCTGGAAGTTATGTTTTCTGCACGGTTATAGCATAACTGGTCAGTTTTCTCCAATCAAATAAGAAAGCCAAAAATGAAACCTCCATGTTACATCTGCTGAGATATTGTCAATGTTGTCTCTGTTCTCAAGTGCTCTCCTATGATTTCATGTATTGACCCAAAACTGAACATTAGATGAAAGGCTTTCATCGTCCTTAAGTTTTGGTCTTCACATTAGCAATCCATTGTTTTCTCAACTCCCTTTTTGGCTGAAAGTTTGTCATGTACAATCTTGTGTAAACTCTTTTTGCCCCTACACATTTTTATGTATCCACTGTGTAATAAGGTCGATAGTCATAGCAAAGCTTTGAATACACAGGGAAATATATTTTATGGGTTCAAGTATCTAAAGTTTTCCATTATTTTACTTTTATGTCCAACGAATGAACAAAAACGTTTTCCCCAACATGAACAGCCAACCTAAAAGATAAGGTAAAAAAGAAAAAAAAAAAAAACATGGATGACACCGATCAGGAGTTGCTAGCAGAAAGATCGTTATCATCAGAAACCCCAGTAATGATGAAATATTCTCTTTGTTATGAGAATGAATGGTTAAAAAAAAATTGTCATCTCAAGAACATAAAATCAAAGTTGGTAACGAACAGATGTCTTACATTAACATCCTCATTGTTGCAAGGAAAAGCTTAAAAACCAAAGAAAAAGTTTGTAGCGAAGGCCAAGTAAGCAATGCAAGAGAAGCAACAGAAGAAATCTGGTCCACACTTCCAAAAATTGCATTGACATTTTCCGGAATACACAGCACTAACACAAACTCTGCTTGCTAAGCCATGTCATCGGACCAACAGCCCAAGATTTTCTTTCATCCATTGAATATTAAGACCAATTATCAGAACAATTTGGACGTATAACGCCACCTAAAAATGCAGGAAAGGTTTCACATAAACATATTGTTGCTCTCATTCATGGATCAGGTTCATGAATTCTCCGTAAACATTCAGCCAAATTGTATCCTATTGTTTAACATAGTTCCATAGATATTTAGCCAATTTTAATCTCACAAATCTTCTTTTGCCATAAAACAGAAAAAGGGGAACTTGACATTAAACAATATAGAATTATACATAACAGAAACAAAAAGAGTAAATATGATTGATGATAAATCACTCAAGACAAATAACGCTCGTACATTTCCACTCTTTCCAATTGATGGCAACCCTTAGATACCATTTCTACGTTAGTTGGTCACATAAACTACATTGCAGGTTAAACTTCTCAAAATGTACTTATAGTAATACCTACTGATAACAATAAGCAAAAAACCAACAATAGTACATTCATTCTAACATCCACCAAAAGCTCCAAAAGCCATGCATTTTTCACCAGATCATCATCTCGAAGAAAGCCTCTGGTGCAAGTCATCAGCCAAGGCCTGCCTCAAGCTCTCACCAAAGTAATAAAACGACTTCTCCCCCTCCGACAACCGCGGCGCACTCCCGCGCTCCTCGGGCTCCTTCCACACCTCCGGCTCAGGCTCCTTCGCAATCTGACACAGATTGTGCAAGACGCAGCACGCCACTATAGTCTGCGGTGCGTGATTGAGGCCCACATTCAAGTTCTGGAGAATCCTCCACCTCCCTTTCAGCAGCCCGATGGCATCAACCACGACAGACCTCCCCTTCATAAGCATTCCGTCGAATAGGTTCTGCGCGGGCGTCCCGCCCCCGTCCGCAGAAAACGGCGTCAGCAGGAACGGCATCAAGGGATAACACCAATCGCCAACAATGTACGGCCTCACTGGATTGCCCCTCACGTTGATCACCTTGTCCCAAACGACGTCGCCGGAGACAAGCCGGTTGTAAAGAATACTGTCCCGGAAATGCGCAGCGTCGTCGGTCCCGCCGGGGGCCTTAACGCAAACGTCCCAGAATATCTTCTTCTGGTCCGCCACAACCTGAAGGAGAACCGAATTGAACCCATATCGACACTTATAATTGGCGGGCATTTTGACGTTGTTTGGAAACTTGTGGAGGTTGATCGGACTTCCATCAATGGCGCCACACATGTTGGGAAGAGAAGTAAGCTCTTCAAACGCCTGAGTCGTCTCGAGAAGGCGGCGGCGGCCGACGGGGATCTTGATGAACTCGGAGTAGAGTTTGGTGGCCAAGAGGCGAGTGACCATGTTGGTGATCTTGGAGACGAGGTAGGGCTCGAGGGAGTAGCGGGAGGCTAGGGTTTTGGCGGAGAGGCCATGGGAGAGGCGGGAGAGGACCATGGCGACGGCGTAGTCGGAGGGGAGAGAGAGGTTGGAAAGGGCGATGTGGGGCTTGAGCTTGTCGACGACGGTGGTGAAGACGGGGTAGGAGAGGCCGTAGAGGGACCGCCATTGGGCGTCGCGGAGAGGCGCTTCGAGGGACCAGATGTGCTCGGTGGAGAGGGCGCGGAAGGCCGAGACGGAGTAGTCACCGGCGGCGGCTGCGGAGGATTTGGATGAGGATTTGGTGGCGGCGGATTTGGAGGAAGAGGGTTTGGAGGAGGAGGAGGCGATGTAGGAGAGGACGGAGGCGATGGTGAAGAAGAGGAGAGGGGCGGCGGAGGAGGAGGAGGTGAGGAGGGAAGAGGGGGAGGAGGCGGAGGCGGAGGAGGCGGTGGCGGCGGAGGCGGCGGAGGAGGAGGAGGATGTGTCGGAGAGGAGGGAGGTGGTTGGGTCGAGGGAGTTTTGGAGGTGGAGAAGGTTCGAGAGCATCAGTAAGAAGGTTTGATCCATCTTCTTCTTCTTCTTCTTCCGAAATTTCTGCAACTTCTGTTTTTCTGTTGCTGGATTTTGATTCGAATCTGGTGAAACTCTGATATGAAGGAAATTAGGATTTTTGATGCGATGGAGGAAGCCGGCGGAGGAGAGGGCTTTTTGTGAGCGGGTCGGTCGTCTGGAGGGTCCAGAAATAGAGATTTACGTGGTGTGCTAATTCATGTCGCATATTTATTTTTGTCGGGATCATTTTTTTTTTTTTTTAGTTTATAGTCAATCTAAACACAATTTATAATTTAATTTTTTTAAAAATTATAATATAAACACATTACGATTACTTTATGGACATACAAAAATAATTCATAATACAAAATTAACTCATAAATTTAAAATTAACATAAAAATTATATATATTTTTTAATTTTTTACATATTAGAAATAATTTAAAATTTATCACGTTAAAATATAATAATATCTATTAAAATTAAACAAATAACAGTATAAGATTTTAAATATAACTATCATGATATCATAAGTTCATTATAAAATTTAAAATATGTAATGAAACAAAAAATATATATATTAATTTTTTATGAGTTTCATGTCGTGTTCAGGTTAAACAAGTATAACTTAAAATTAACCTATATATTTTATGTCAATTTCAGGTTGATCAAATTTTAATCCGAACATTTTTTTTCTCAACCATAATCTATAAAATTCATATCATTTTTTAATCATATTATCGTCTCATGATCTATATTGCCAGTCCTATATTGTACGCTACCCCCAGTCACTTTCCAATCCTCGCCGGCGGATCCACCTACATTTTCTTCTTTTTTTTTTGGTGAAAAAAATAGTTTCATTATTTCAAATTTGTCCTGTAAAGAATATGGTTGTCTCATTTTTGTCTATTACAACCCAAATTATCGTGAAATTTCCCATTGAGTACTGTTCAAAAAAATTGCCCGTTGAGTTTATCATATGTTGCCACTTTAATATTTATATTGATGAAATGTTAGAGTTCGTTTAGTATATGAGTTTAAATTATAGTTTAAATTAGAGTTTTATAATTATGAATTTTAAATTTTAAATTTTTTGTAAAAAAAAAAAATATTACAACACAACTAAAATCATGAGTTTGCTATGTAACAGAATCATAAACTAAACATACATTTCTTAGGGTCCGTTTAGTTCCTAGATTCTTTCCCTGATTTGAATTATGATTCGTGATTCGCTATAGTATTTTTTTTTATAAAAAAAACACGTAAATTAAAAATGATTCAAATCACATAATTTGAATTCATAAATTAAACAGACCCATAATAATTTTAATTACGTGCGAGTTGAGTAAATAGATAATAAAAGTCGAAGTGGAAGAACGATGACAATACAAGCGACATGGGGTTTGCAGGTAATAAAAGAGTTCATGCACTTTTTCCTCTTCTTCTTTCTCTCACTTTAAAACTTTTAGGCCCATAATTTTTTATTTTGACATTTAAAATTTTAATTTTTTTTATAAAAAAATATATTATAATAGAATTAATGATTTAAATATGTGTATATGAAATAAACGGGTTTTTATTGTTGGATTTGAAGATCCGGAGACATTGTGGGATGGTGGCCAACAGCGCCAGGGATGCACCCACATTCATTTCCTAATCTTGGCCACCGGATCCACCTACTTTTTTTTGGGTAAAAACAATTAAAAAAATAAAAGGAAAAAAAGGAAAAAATGAGAATATTTTATGGTAAGAACTGTTTTTTACTGTATATATATGAAAATGAAATTATGGTTTGGAATTTTGAACTTTGTTTTGTATCTCTGGTCTTTTTAATCTTCTATGCTCGCTATGGACGCATGATAATTCTTGTATTGAGAAGGAAGTGAGAGATTCGGGTGAAAATGATATGCCAATTTTGTAAATAGGTAACAAAAAGATGAGTTATTATTTAGTTAAATTGATTGATAAAAATTGAAGTACACGTGTCAACAGCAGATACTGATATCTAAATTAATGTATGAGTTAACGTATTTATTTAATAAAACTCTTCGATAAATTGTGTATTTTATGTTAAAACTTTCTAATTTCAAATATTATAGTTGTATAAATTACGACTGACTTGTGCATTTTAAAAATAATATGATAACTTACACATTTGAACAATATACATGTAAATTTTAAGGAACAAAGTTTTAAAATTTAATGAAGTTGCATAAAGGGCATTTTACACTTAATAAAATTTTAGTGACGAGGTTGAAATATAACAAAATTTTCTCAATATTACACGAATAACATAAATTAATATCATTAAAAAATTACCATATAGTTTTCCCTATTTTCCAAATAAAAGTAAATATACAAGCACTACCCTCGGTTACGAAATGCCACTTGATTGAGAAACTGGCCAGTACTTTCATCTTAACCCATCTTTATAACTAATTCTTGATTTTAAAGTTCCGTTCAGTTATCTAATTTGAGTTTTTAATTCCAGTTTATTACAGTAAAAAACTCTCATAAAACTCGAATTAAAAAATCATATTTAAACTCGAATTAAAAACTCGAATCGAAAAACTAAATGAGACCTAAAACTGAAGCACGCATGTTTGTTGATACTTAATAATCACAGCGTCCTTAATGGCACTGAGAGGGAAGCCCATGGGTCTTGGTCGATAGTTGTTGTGCCACATAACACACGGTGGGTCGTGACTCGGGAAAAGCTTTTGTGCAACTCAACGCTAAGCTTACCAGCACGGATTAGGTGGATAAACTATTTAACTAAAGCACACGTAGAACACAACGAAATAGGTTTTTATGTCTTTACTTAGAGTAAATTGTATGTTGCACTTAAAATTATTTATTTTTCCATAATAGACCCTAACTTTCAATTTTGATAAAATGCAATTTGAACTTTAAAAAAAAAGTTACAATTGAAGTTTAACATTTCAAAACACGAGATTTGCACATGACGTAGTTTTAAATAAGGATTGTGTGTCTTTTTATGTGCGAACCTTGTATCTTAAACCATCAAATTGATAACATTTATTACCTCTCAAACCTCAATTGCTATTCATTTAAAGTATAGTTTGCATTTTACCAAAAATTAAAGGCTTTTTTGTATCGACACCTGCTCAACTTTTTAAATTTGACAATTTAGTCCCTATTCTTTTTTTTTCTTAGCAGTCAACCCTTTCAACTCTAAAATCTTTACAATTAATGACCAATCGAAAATGGTGCATGTTTCTTTGATGATATGAGGACATGATGTGCATGTGAGCGTCTGTTAGGGTAAAAGACAACTTCACACCCCATTTATTCAATTATATTGATGTTAGAGTCATCAAATATATTCGAACACAATTAGATTACTCTCAAAAGACGCTACATGGGTGAGAAATGACATTCATTATCCTCAAGACCTCAATAGACGCTCACGTGTACATTAGGTAATCATAAAAATAAACAAAAAAGATGTTTTCGATTAGTCACTAATTGTAAAAATTTTAAAGTTGAAATGGCCAATTATCAAAAAAAAGAATAGAGACCAAATTAACAAATTCAAAAAATTAAAGAGATGCCTAAAAAAAAAAAAAAAAAAAAACTAAAATTAAAAGTTGGAAGTCTATTGTGCAAAAAATGAATAGGTTAAGACGCAACAGTGTAATTTACTCTTTTTTTCCCCCTAAAATTAAAGATTCATCTCATGTAATTGTTAAGAATCTCTGATCAAGCATAAGCTAGAAAACGAGGTGTCGTTGAGAAATCTCAAACCGAGTTTACAATCCAATCCTTTTATTATGCAAAACCAAGAAAAAAAAAGTACAGAAATTTAGGTAAATGCGGTTCTCAAAAGTTCATTTTAAGCAAGTGTATCTGTTCCAATTTATTCATTTTCTTTTTTCATTTTTTTAAATGAAAAAGCTGATGCGGCAACATAAATTACTAATATTTAAAATTTGTTTAGTTGATTAATTTAAATTGAAATGTAATTTTATGTGAAATTTTTTTATTATAATAAATAAATTAAATATGAATATTTTTAAAATTTTTTTATTATAATAAAATTTAAATTTTAAATTTAAATTAATAAAATAAATGTGACCTTAATACACCCATTAAATTTCAACAATTTTACAGACCTAAGTAAAAAAAAAAAAACCTTGGGTCCGCACGTTCCTTTCTTTTCATTTTCATATTCCATAAGAGGTCTTCCCCTCTTTCCTCTTTACGGCTCCTCCTTCCTCTACCCATCTCTACTGTCGGCCAGAACCACTCCTACCGCAGCGCCGCCCACTCCCGCCGGCCCCGTCATGCCCAGTCTCGCCGGCCTTCGCCACGCTAATACCACGTAGAGGCCGAATTTCTTTTTCAAGTGAGTATTTTTTTTTCTTTTTTTAGTGAAATATGTTGAAATATGAATTACTTTTCACGTTTTTTGTCTGTTTAGTCATTGTAGTCTTATTTCAATGCAATTTCATTGCCGTAATTTTGCTTTAATGCACACAGATGGTTTGTCAAAATCATGAATCCTAATAGCAGGATACAATATGCTTGTTTGTGGATTATTGCTCACTAAAATACTATGTTTGTTGGAATTTCATTTTAATTCGAAATCTTTGTAGTGGCTTGCTCTTGTTAAAGAAGTGAAGAATTGAGAAATACACTATTTCAATGGCCCATGATGTTTATTTATTTATTTTTTTAATGGGGACCCTCTTGATGTTTTGGAGTGATGAGTTTTGGACTGGTTAACATACAATTGCTATATTTCAAGGGGTTTACTGGTCAATCTGTGTGATGGACTTGCTTTATGGGTGCTTGTCTAAATTTAAACCTTGAAAATTTGTGATTTGTTGTTTCCAACGGGGTTTAGAGCAATTCAATTGAGTTATTACTTTAGATGAAAATGCAGGTCTTGTAGATGAATTATTACTTCACAAATTCATCGGATTACATTATATGTTACTCTCTCTCGAGTTAGAAGTCAGATAAAAGATTTTGTATGAAATTATATTTAGTATTTAAGATGAATCACTGAGGCTGTTTGGAACTGTAGTTGTAGGGAAGAGAATCGAGTATGTGGTTTCCTAATGAAGCTTGTCTTACTCTTACGTACAACATATATAATAAGAGTACTTTTTTTTTTTTTTTTTCTAGCAGAGTTTGAATATATTGTCGTTTGTATTTAGTTCACATTCATTGATGGGGGTGTTTGCTTTGAAACATTGAGATGTGAGAGGAAAAAAATGACAAAATGAAAGAAAGGTTTCAATTTTGGAATTTTAGTTTGTGAATGAATCTAGGAGCCTTGACTACTGTATTATTGAAAAAGTAAAGCAATTAGAATTGAATTTATGTCAAACTATTAGCAGATTTTGTTTGATCAATTTCCGGTGAGAAAGCTTGCGTTCATTGCTTTTGACTTTTATACGGTCATTTTATTGATTATTATGATTTTTTTGTTGTAAATGTTCATGTAATATTATTCCATGGTGGGATTGATGGCTGTTAGTTGTAGTGTTTACTGTTTAGAATATTTGGACATGCTCATGTAATCTTGATGCCTACAGGTTTATCACATCATAAGTATTTTGATTTTTATGCTTGCACTTTCTGATGGTTCTTTTTTAAGGAATAGTAAGCATCAGTTTATATAGTGGCTTGCTTAAATGGATTACTAATCTACTTGTGTCTTCTTGAGGGAAAAATAAATAGTCAATATGTGTTTTGGTTTTTAGTACTTAGAGATGCCTTTTGTTTGACCACATTAGCAAACATAATTAGTCAGAATTTAGAATATACTCCAAAAAAAAAAAAAATGTAAACTATCTCACAAAAACTAGTTTTAGTACTTTTATGATATATTTTTTTTAAAGGTTGATGAAGTAGTTTTGAACCCATAATCTTTACTAGTTTTGATTAGTTTTGCCCTAATATATATTTTAGTCTTGCTTTTATTGGTACTTTTTCATATTTATTGGCTATTGTAATTACTAACTAAATTTTAAACAGCAGAAATTGTGCAATATATGCAATTAAATATATCGAGTTGGACTCTGCAGGCGTGGTTTCATGTGCTCAGAGACGACACCATTCCGTTCTTCAGACAAAAGATGGCCATTGACAATTTTTTTTTATTTATGATTGGAACCCTTTAAGAAATTATTGTATTAGTATCATTATTATTCATATTCCTCTACACATTGTTAAATTGATTAGGTATTATAAGTGGACGTTTGGTTCATAGATTCAGAATTATTCTTGTTTTACGTGTGTTTTTTATGAGAGAAAAATACTGTAGAGAATCATGAATCATGATTCAGAATCACAGATGAATATAGAAAACAAACATAAACTAAATTTTTGTGAATTCTTTATGAGAAATGTCGTATCATTTTGAGGATGTAAACAGTTTTGAAGATATAAATTTTGCGAATTCTTATGAGAAATGTTGATTAGGTATTATAAATTTTTATTGATTAATATTGCTACTAAAGGTGAGTTACATGCAATTTTTAATTCAAAAGGATAACAAGCTCGATTGTGCAGTCCATATAGTCTATTGTGCAGTAGATATAGTCTATTGTACGGTAGACTTGAGTATTAAACTCTCTACTTCCTGGTAGATTATTTCAACTGCTCAGTAGAGTAAATTTCACTTGTATTTTTTATTTTTTATTTTCTTAAATAACGACGAAGGTGACACTTTTGATTAAAAAAAATATACTAAGGGTGCGTTTGATAGATAGATTCAGAATAATGATTTTAGATCTTAGTTCAAAACTGACGTTTGGTTCATGAATTAGAATCATGAGATTAGAACCATTTTTGATTTATGTGTATTTTTTGTGAGAGAAAATACTGTAGCGAACTATGAATCATGATTTGAATCAGGGTACGAATCCCCTTACCAAACGTTATTTACAGTGATTCAGAATCATGATTCAAAATCAGTGTTTGGTTTGGATGATTCTGAATCATGATTCAAAATCAGTATTTGGTTTGGATGTTCTGAATCATGATTTAGAATCTGATGTGATGTTTTAAACTAGCTCAAATCATGATTACTCCTGATTTTGAATCATGATTTGAACCCAAAATCACGATTCTAATTCCAGAATTATAAACTAGCTCAAATCATGATTACTTCTGATTTTGAATCATGATTTGAACCCAAAATCATGATTCTAATTCCAGAATTATAATTAGAATCACTATTATTTAAATTATCGTACCAAACGAACCCTAAGATGAAACTTTAAAAATTCTAACTTGGTAAATGAAGGCAGTAGTTTTGTTATTTTAAATGTAAGCACTAGTAATGAAGGTGCAAAATGTTTTTTAATAAATTAATGTGCGGTAGACGTATTCTATTGCTCGGTAGATTCGAGTAATAAAACTCTCTACTGCTCGGTAGAATATCTCGACTTGACAGTGGAGTGGATTTTCACTTGCTTTTTCTTTTAGTTAAAACATTTGGTTCAATTTAATTTTTCTTGCATAATATTGCTAATTAATTGGTCGTATTTATCATTCGCACAAAATTAATGAAATTACATAAAAAAACAACTTAATGCAATACTACTTAAGGGGCTCATTGTATCTCCTCACTTTAGACTTTAGTTAAGCTATGTTGATCAAAGTTATCCATCAAGGCACTAAAACTTCAAAATTTTAACTTGACAAACGAAATAAATAACTTTGTTATTTTAAATGTAAGCATTAGTAATTAAGGTGCAAAACGTTTTTTAATGAATTAAATTACCTTATTAATTAAATTTATAACGGGTTCGACTGTGGGATAAACGTACTCTACAGTTCGGTAGTCTCGAGAAATAAAGCTCTCTACTGCTCGGTAGAGTATATCGACTGGTCAGTAGAGTATCTCGACTAGTCAGTAGAGTAGACTTTCACTTATTTTTTTTTTAGTAAAAAAAGTTGGTTAAATTTAATTTTTCTTGGATAATATTGCTAATTAATTGGTTGCATTGATTATTTGCACCAAATATATGAAATTACGTAAAAAAAACCAACTTAATAGCACTATTACTTAGGGGCTCATTGTTTATGCTCAATTTAGTAAGCTATGTTAATCAAAGTTATCCATCAAGACAACAACAATTAAGGTGACAATTCAAAAATTCTAACTTGGTAAACTAAGTAAATAATTTTGCATTTATTTTAAATGTAACCACTAATAATTAAGTTGCAAAACATTTTTTAATGAATTAAAATACCTTATTAATTAAATTTATAATGGGCTCGACTATACATTAGACGCTCTCTATTGTATGGTAGATTCCAGTAGTAAAGCTTTCTACTACTCGGTAGAGTATCTCGACTAGTCAATAGAGTAGAATTTCACTTGTTTTTTTTTTAGTTAAAAACTTGGTTAAATTTAATTTTTCTTTGATAATATTGCTAATTAATTGGCTGCATTGATTATTCGCACCAAATATATGAAATTGTGTAAAAAAAAAAAAAAAAAAAAAAAAAAAAAAAAACTTAATATCACTACTACTTAAGAGGCCCATTTAGTAAGCTATGTTAATTAAAGTTATCCATCAAGACATCAACAACTAAGGTGACAATTCAAAAATTCTAACATGTTAAACTAAGTAAATAGTTTTTTTTTTTTTTTTTTTTTTTTTTTTTTAATTTTAAATGTAAGCACTAGTAATTAAGGTGTAAAATTTATTAATGAATTAAAATACCTTATTAATTAAATTCATAACGGGCTCGACTGTGCGGTAGACGGTAGATTCAAGTAGTAAAGCTCTCTACTACTCGATTGAGTATCTCGACTGGATAGTAAAGTACACTTTCACTTGTTTTTTTAGTTAAAAAACTTGGTTAAATTTAATTTCTCTTGAATAATATTACTAATTAATTGGTCGTATTGATTATTCGCACTAAATATATGAAATCACATAAAAAACCAACTTAATGAGACTCTAACAACTAAGGTGAAACTTTGAAAATTCTAACTTGATAAATTAAGTAAAAAGTTTTTTTTTTATTAGTTAAGTTTATAATAGTAGGGCTGTTAATCGGCCGGATTCGGCCGGAGTAGCCCAATAAGATAGGCCAAGCCGAAATGTTGGGGGTCGAGCCACTCTGTTCAGCCAAAAAACCCAAACTAAGTTGGCTCATTCGAGTTCGGCTTGGCTCGGGTTGACTCTATGAAAATGGCGACTAACAAGTTTTTTTGGTTAGTAATGCCGGCGATAGATGATAGAAGACAGTGTAAAGAGTTTCAGGGTTCAAAGTTTTTGAGAGAGATGGAGAAGAGAGAAGAACACGAGAGAGAGATTGAGAGTTAAAAAAGGCAGTTGTTTTAGTTTTGTAGAGAAATATATTATTTAAAGATAAAAAGTGTTGTTTTTATTTTTAAAAGAAAATGATAGGAATTTGAATGGGCTGACACGTGAGGTGAGGCAGGGAAAGATAAGAGCCTTGATAGAAATAAATTGACAGTTGTCCACTTTATTAGTGTCTTAGAAACAAACTTACAACGAAATAAAAGAAAATATTAAAAAAATATATAAAGGCTTGTTTTACTCGGCCGGGTTCGGGGTTCTCGGGGAAAAAATCTTTCAAGCCGCAGGCCGAGCTGATAATGTCGGCTATGCAATATTTTAGGCCGAAAAAAATTAGAAACTTCACAAATCTGCCATAATCGGGGTATTTCGGTGCGGCTTGGTTAGGTTCTTCGAGTTTATAAGTTTCTTTTATACCTCTATATAACAGGCTTGACTGTGCAGTAGACGTACTCCACTATTTAGTAAACTTAGTTAGTAAAGTCTCTACTGCCTAGTAGAGTAACGCGACTGGTTAGTAGAGTCACGTACTATATGGTAAACTTCAGTGATACATGTTTACTGCCCGGTAAGGTATCTATAATGGACAACAAAATCGATAATAATAACAATAGCCTCATCATTATTTTCGTACAATTTGTCAACCTAGTCCAAACTTAATTTTTATATCAATAACAATAACAATAGCCCCATCATTATTTTCATTAAACCATTGGTGCGGGCCTTTCTCTTTCTTCTACTTTTCACCATAACAAATCGTGATTGTTGTCCGAGTCAATTGCTAAAGAAAATAATTAAAAATATATTACATGAGACATAAATATAATATAAGATAACAAGTTTAAAAATGAATTTAAACCATTCAAACGATAAATCAATTAATGAAAATTATAGCACGTTCACTTTCCATAACTTATGATTAACATTGTAGTACAAAAATGCCAAACTTTTACTTATAAGCATAAACTCTCAAATCATACACTAAATAAATAAAGATTAACCATCAATAATTTATGGTCCTTAAAAAACCTTTACCTCTAAATCTATACAATCCAATTTGTTTTGAATATGAATAATCTAACAAGCAATAAGACCCAAACATCTTAAATTCTAGTGTAATTCACAGTGAAAGTCTACTACCCTTTGGGCTCTACTAACTACTGTTGTTTTCAGTAGAATTTTTACTGCTCAATTGACAGTGTATCTTTACTATGCAATTGAGATCTCTACCGAATGCAGTAGAGATCTCTGATTCATCTTAAACCTCGATTTTTCATTTAAAAATTGTAAATTTAACCCCAAAATACAGAAAATGGTATAATTCTTCGACATATAATACTATAAATAAATAAAAAACACGAAAAACCCATGTTTTAAACAAAAAATTAAAGCAAAAGGCTAAATTAAATTAGATATTAATATACCTTCAAATCCCTAACTTCAAGAGTTTATTTTTGAATGTAGAACCTCCATAAAGTGAGTAAAATGGATAAATTTTCACCACATTTAGATGCTTAGTTGATCAAAAACTGACTTGTGTAGGTAGTAATCTCTCGTGTATAGGATAATAAATGAGAACCTCCCCTCTTTCTCTCATTCTTTCTTGAACGAGAAGATATTTCACGTTTATTTTCTTCTTTTTTTTTTTTTGTTTAAATTTTTTTGCGCTCTATTATTTTAGGAAAAAGGTATTTTTGGACAATCAAATTCATTAAACTCAACGGTATGCACCAAAACTTATAGCTTTTAAAGGTACGAAACTGAGTAGAACTTTTAAAGGCCTTTTCCTAAATCAATCACCCGCAATACATCCCCCTCAAATAGCCAAAGGCCAAAGCCAACACCCAGAGACAAAGTTGCAAGGACCACCGGCCACAACGCGCCTGACCATCCCCGCCGCCGTCGCGCGCGACGTTTCATTGACCGCAAAACTCGGAAGTTGCCGATGTGCGCACATACGATAGCGATTCAAATCAGACGTTTCTTCTGACCTGTGGCTGTGACAAGGGCAACAGGCAGTGAACAACGCATCCCCCGATTTTTGAATTACTTGCTTTGCAAGCTCCTTATTACGGCTCTAACGGTCTGATTTTTGGCAACCATGACTGAGGTATTTTCCCCCCATTCTCTCCACTTTGGATTCTCAATTCCGACTTTCAAGCTTCTGGTAAAGATTGCTCCTTTTTCCTATTTTTGCTCTTGGAGTAGCTAAACCTAATAAATTCGTGTATGTGTTGAGAGAAAATATGAATTGGTTTGATTTGGGGGAAAGTTTGGGTTTTTCTTGAATTGGGTTCTTGGTAGAGGAAGAACTTCTTAGCAGTTGTTGAAATCTGGTCTCAAATCTTAGAACTTGAAAGGGATATTTTTGCTCTGTTCCAATGCAGAAATTAGGATTTTTTATGTACTCAGGCAAGGAAATTTTAATACTGTTCTAGTATTCTTAGTAGGAAAATTTTGCATTCTGTTAATTGGAATTTGGAAATGTAGAATGAATTTGTTCATTGACTATTACAACTCATTCAATTTCTTTTCTTGTTATTGGCGTTTATTTATTTATTTATTTTTTTCCCCTTTCCGTTGTCCGTTTGCTGCAGTATTGGGTTAGCCAGGGTAACAAATGGTGTGACTTCTGCAAGATCTACTTATCAAATAACCCCGCTAGCATTAGGAATCATGAGCTCGGTCAGCGTCACAAAGATAATGTGGCGAAGAGGCTTGCTGATATGCGGAAAGAGAAGGCTGCTAAGGAGAAAGAAGAAAAAGAAGCGGTGCGACTCCTTGAGCAAATAGAAGCAGTGAGTATTAAACACATATGGCTTTGTTTATGGCTATTATTGAGAGCTTTAAGGTGGTAATTCTGGTAATTTGTAGTGGCTGGCAGTTCGATGTAGTTTTGAAAATGGTATAGGTTTATAATAACCGTGTTCTTTCCTGGTGACGACATGTTCGGAAATTGTGGCCTTTTTGATTAGTTTGCGCATTTGTTAATGACAATTGAGTAATATAACTAAGAGATCAGATTGCATGTTGAGATTGTTTTAGGTGTGAAATAAATTGAAAATATTAGAAGTGCATGAGCTAGGCATGTAACTTAAATCAATCAAGGACAACTAAGAGTGGTTTGAGGTACACTGCTTTGGTCTTTAGGGAGTTGTGACAATGCCATGGTATTTTTAATGGTCATTGAAGGAGTAAAATTTTAAATACTTTTCTGACCATAGGAAGGATGTACGAAGATAGTACAAAAAGATAATATTTTTGGCCTTAAATGATACGAAGAGTTACTAGTATGGTGATATTTCCTCCTCGGAAGGTAAATGCAACGAAGGTTGTTTGTAAAAGAAAAAATTTTGTGAGGCACATCACATTGAATAAGGCCAATGTTATAGATGCTGATTACTTGTCATAATGTTTACAGAAAGCGAAGCGCAGCTATCAGAATGACATGACAAACCTTAAGGATGCCCGAGATTCACATGCATTAGATGTAGATGGTCAAGAGGGTAAGTTTACAATCTCAAAATGAGTTGGGAAAATTAGTTTTGCAATGTCCTAGCAATTTAAATAAGACTGGTTTCATTTTGATTCCATTACTGCTTAAACTGAAACAGCTCTGAATGATGACAGAATGGGAGTATGACAGCACTTCAGGTTATTACTACAATCAGACCAATGGTTTTTACTACGATTCAAAGTCAGGCTTCTACTATTCTGATACTATAGGTATAGATTGAGTTTAATTTGTAATTATGTCTTAAATTCGTTTTCTTGAAGGTATCCTTCTAGAATGCGTTGTAACGGCATTTTTAATAAGTGCTTTACAGGCAAGTGGGTGACACAGGAAGAGGCCTATGCAACACCTCAGTTTTCATCAAATGCTGGACATAAAGAAAAAACTTTGAAAAAGCCAGTGTCAGCTTCAGAGTTGGGACTAGTTAAAGAAAACAAAACTGCTGCTAAAGGTCAAGATGGGGCTCCACCCGGGCCAGTTGTTTCAGGTTCTGTAAACCCCAAGAGATCTGTTAAAGGTGCTCCTTCATCACTTACTGTTGGCAAGAGAAAGAGGCCAGATGAGAAGCCAAAGGCTGTATCTAAAGAAGAAGCAGCTGCGCTTAAAGCAAGGGAGGCTGCAAAGAAAAGAGTTGAAGAGAGAGAGAAGTCGTTGCATGGCCTTTACAGACATTGATTTGATTGCCTGAGGAAGTTACTAAGTATGCTTTTAAAGTTTTCTCGGCTAATTGCATCTGGTTCGTAATTTCCAGTGTATAAGTTGCCGTAGTCTGTATAGTAGCTAGAATGGTTGCTATATCATTGATAAAACTTTTCATCGATCTCTTTTTTATTCTTCTTAATACAATTTGTTGTCAATTGATAACATTTTCTTTAGCACAAGAAAGAAATAAATAAATATCAACGTTTCAACTGTCAGTGAAACCTTAATTTAATAGGTATAAGCGAATGGAAACTTGTAACAAATGAAAGGGCATGTGCGTTTTAAATCAATTGTGTAGAATCAAGAACCAAAACTTGATATGTCAAGAAATCATGGGAATGTTATAAACATAGTTGGAATTTTGGTAGCACTAACTCATGTTGTGGGATGTGAATTGGCCAATATTGCTTGCCTTCTTAACGTGGAGGGTGTGTATTTATTTTTATTGGGATTTATTTATTTATTTTTCTTCTGGAGTGTTTCACTATCCAAGTTAGACACCCACACAAGTTGGGTAGCTTTAACTTTAACATTTTTAGACCTCGTTCATTTTACCGATTCGAGTTTTCAATTTCAATTTTGTTAGAGTTAAAAGTTTTCACAAAAGACATCTAATTTTACTACAATTAAAAACTTTCACATAAAGTCACATCTCAGCTTAAATTGAAAACTCGAATCGACGGATTGAACGAGGCCTTATAGCATTCTGATGCATGCTTTTGGGATTTCTTTTGCAGGCCATGAAAAGTATAAATGCAACTGTGCATGTTGGGCAAACTTGGATCTAAAGTATGCTGGTTTCTTGTAAACTTGGTACCTTTTCTGCAGAACTGTGATCTTATTGATTGATGGCTATTAAAACGTATGTGGAAGGCTATTATGGTGAAAGTAACTTCTTAAAGGTTGCCTTTGTGTGTAGAAGTTTCCATTGTGCACTACAAGGGGATGGAGCTAGTTTAACTTTACAGTGCTCGGTAGCTTTCTTCACAAGGGAAATGTGGGTTCAATTTTTTTTTTTTTTTTTTTTTTTTTTTTTTATAGTTTAATTATTTGCATGGTTTCTTAGGAACCTCGTTGAGATCTAGACATACACTAACAGAAACATGCATTATTGTTTTTTTTTATTTTTTATTTTTTTAAGAGTCAAGTGAAACATGTGATTATTTTGGGGTCACTTGGTTGAATTTGTATACCTTTAAATGTGGATTTCTTTAATTTCTCTTCTCCAATATATTATCTTTGCTTCGTTCTCTTTTCAACGAGACTCATGGTTGGAACCAGGACGTTAGGCTCATTGCATTAGGTTGATTTTATGAAAAATGCTCAATGCTCATTGCATTAACTTTGTTCTGAAGACAGACCTATAAGATCTACCTGAACTAAGCTGGTCTTCATATTATTTAGAGTCAATATATACTGATTCTCAGGAAAAGAAAATTGTGGATAGTTAATAGAAAACATTCTTCTTTGTGTAAACTTTCGTCTCTTAGTAAAATGAGGCTTCGATCTAATTCTCTATTACATAAGTACCAATAGTTCCAATGCCTTACGTTTCCCCCATAGAAAAGAAAAAAGAAAAAAGGTGGAATGCCTTGTCCTCATCATGCCTATTGTGAACACTGAAAACATTTGTAATGGTAGTTTCTCAAGTATAATCATAGTTTCAGAACCACATGGCACTTTTGCTTACCTACAGCAAAACAACGGTCACCAATGCTCAACAGACGTCATTTTCCAAGAGTGATCCTGCCCAACCCGACGGGGATGAGTAGCTCTCTCTCCCACCAGGTGGGGTTCGCTTCTTGTGAGAGTAACTCAACTTACTCTATTAGGTCACATGACATTTGTCGGGAGTAGCCAACTAAGAGTTCGACCAGACTAAGGTCCCGTTTACTTTACCGATTCGAGTTTAAAATTTAAGTTTTGTTACAGTAAAAAGTTTTAAAAAAAAGTAACATCTAACTTTTTTGCTACGCTCTCACATAAAGTCACATCTCAACTTAAATTAAAAACTCAAATCAGCGAACTAAACGGACTACAAGTCTGACCAGATGCAGAAACACCTGAAGAGTAGTCTGACCAAACTGTCAGTTAGTGTACGACTAGATCCAGGCCCAATTAAAGAGTAGGCTGACCAGATCGACCATGCTAGTGTCCGACGAGGTCCAAGACCACTTGAAGAGTAGTTCTATTAGACTAACTAGACCATGTCTGACCAGGTCTAAGACCTCCTGAAGTGTAGGTCGACTAGGCTGATCAAGCTAGTGTCTGACTAGGTCCAAGAACACTTGAAGAGTAGTTTGACTAGGTTTCGAGACCACCTGAAGAGTAGGCCTACTAGGTCGAGTTTGACTAGGTTTGGGAGCACATAAGAGTAGTTTAGTTATGCCAACCAAGCTAGTGTCCGACCAGACATAAGACCTAATTTAATTAGGATCGCCAGTCGTTGAACCGAACCCAAGCCTACCTGACACAAAGTTACCGAGCAAGATAAGTGGCCAATTAGCCAACCAACTGCCACGTGACATCCTCTTTGTAATCTCCGCTGCAAGGCACCCAACCTATGGGGACGTGACGTGTGTCATGTGATCCTAGACATGGGTATAACCATACACCCAAGTCCCCTCCAGGTTTTGAGTTGGATCTGAGCACCACCTATACCCAATAGTTCTCTATAAATACCAAGCTTATTGACTCACCAAGGTACGAGCATGCTCCCCTTGTCTAACCTCTGCCTCTCCACTTGCTCTTTTTAATCAATAAGCTGATCCCTTCTGTTATTAAGGCCAGGACAAAAGGACCCAGGAGTCCGAGAGCAGTGTACTGTCGCATGCGGTGTTGTGTCAAATTTGAACATCAACTGTCGATTGTTATTCATTAAATATTTGGAAAAAGAAACAAGCAAATCTACGCCATGCAATTAGGTTAGAATTCTTTGGAAGACCAGCCATTTAATAATAGGAAGGACCAAAGTTCTTGCCCACCGCAGGCTGCACGTGGTTTCCTTTGCAAATTAGAGATCAATGGGCCTGAGCTCTGCACTTATTCTACAAATTCTCAGTTTACTAATGTTGACTTGGCTGGTTAATGTTGGCCCATCTTTTTGACTTTGAAAAGTCAGCATTTTCGGCCCAACCTCTGAAGACTGAGCAATAAGTGAGAGGAGATAATAAATGGTTTCAGACTCCTTAAACAAATTTTGGTATTGTGATGTGATCTCTTGTGATGTTTCCATAATAAGAATTTTCTTACTTTGATGTGGGGAACTTGTGATTAGCCACGTGGCCGAATGTGGTTGGACCTGTTCATCTTTTCGTTTTCACACGCCCTATTGTTGTGCTTTTCTTGGACATGTTTCATGATTCTTTGGTGTGGTCCAAGCTGTAGTGTGACACTGAAACTCCCTTCTCTTTCAGTGCTTTATTCCTTCTTGGTTTGCATATGAAAGTTTTCTTTTTTATTTTGTTTAATCACATCTTAGTCTTACATTATTGGTAACAATAAAGAGAATTATTAATATTTTCAGAGGTTGCATTGAAGGTTCTCACTCCAGTTCATGGCCAAAATTTAAGGGGAAAAAAAAATCTGACATAAATGATTTATGAATCTGGCAGGAATCTTCTAAATATTAAATGAGTATTCTTCTAAGCAATTCAATATCAAAAAGTATTGGGGAGGCGAATTTGGATTAGTTTCTTTCTTTTCTTTTTCTTTTTCTTTTAAATTGATTATCCCACTTGAGTTTTCTGGATTGCCCTCTTTTTAAAAGTATCTCATTGAAAGGGAAAATGGTGTATTTTTCTTGACTAGTTGCTAGCACTACTATTTTGGGCTAAGATTCTTGCAACATAGTAATTGCTAGGCGACATGTTATTAATTTTTATAGATTGTATTATGACTTGTGAGCATGTTAAATGATATAATGATTGTTATTCTTTTTTACTAGAGTATGATAGACAACAAAAATAAGACTCTCCACGGCCTGGAATTTCCTTTGCTCTTTATTCCTTAATCGTTTTCACCCCCACTTTTCATAAATGTAGGTTCTTTTTTTTTTTTTTTGGTATTTCTCAAGTTGGATTATTTGAGTAGCCAAAAAAAAAAAAAAAAAAAAAAAAAAAAAAAAAAAAAGAAAGAAAGAAGAAAAAACGTTGGATTATTTGGTGTTTCTGAAAGTACTAGACAAAGAGAAGTTTGAGGACTAATCCCACTAGGCAGAATAACACGCGTTGTCTCCTTCTTTTTAATCCTTTTGTTTGTCTCCTTTTATTATGCAAATACAAATAAACATCACTTTTTGACTCGTCTTTTTTTAACTTTTTTCAAAAGTATATAACCCTTTTTGTGTTATAGATGCTTTCAAGTAAAAGATCAGTTTCTCCAAGTGCCGTATAGTAGTGGTACTCTCACTTCAGTGTTTGTTCCTGGAAAGAAAACTTCAAGTAGAATCCTTAATTTTCCATGCTTGCGACGTAAAAGAAGTTGAGTAGAAGTTGATAAGGAAAACTTGTTAGTAAAAGCAAAACACGATTTTTCATCCAAAAAAGCAAAACAAGATTTTTCATCCAAAAAAAAAAAAAAAAAAAAGAAGCAAAACAAGATTACCTTGTTTGATAAAGAAACAATCTACATATGTGTTAATAGGTAGTTTTTTTTTTTTTATTCAGTCGAGATTCCGTGTGTGTAGTTTTATTTATTTATTTATAATTATTCCGTGTGTGTAGTTGTAACTCAAGTATGGAGCACAAAATTAACTACGTGGAACAATAGGACTCCATTTTTTAAAATAATTAAAAACTTTATCAAACAAAAAAGAAAAACGGTTTTATAAAACTAAAGTATAAGCATAACAGAGAAAAATAAAAATCAAATGTAAAAAAGAAGCCGTCAATTAGAAAAACCTAGGATTTTCTCATCATAAGACCCTTTTTACTGCAGCTCTAAGCTCGTAAGATGATTAAAACATTTTGTAGAATCAGATAAAAAAATAGCAAACAATGTTTTTTTTTGGGTCTTTCTCTGCTTTTCCATTAATAGAACCATTTTTTACTTGTTAGATATGATCAAAATCACATTAGATTAAAAAAATATATAAAATAGATAATTTTTAATACAAATTTAACGGTTAAAAATTTAGAACTATCAATAATTCATTTTTTTAATGTATCAGAGAAACTTTTTTTTTTTTTTTTTTTTTTTTTTTTTTTTTTTTTTTTCAAAATATAACTGGCAATCTTATTATACATTCACGTTGTTGAGTTCACATTCACCAACAAAACTAGTAGTTTTCATATCTTAGTCCTCTAAAGAAAAATGGCTTTCGTGAAATGATGTGTACGAGTAAACTAACAACAAAAATAATAATATTTTAGCTTAATGCTCATTTCTTGAGAACAATCAAAGATCATGAATGCATTACATACAACATAATTTTGAAATTAGATGTTGTGCTTAATTTAGTATATAATTTTTATGTACTCATTATATAATCAAGATCTACCATGATCATCATTGCCTAGTGCCAACAACAGTGCAATGTGGCCATATATAGGCATATAATCTTGAAAAAAAAAAAAGGAAAAAAAAAAAAAAAAAGAACACCCAAACCAGCTATATACAAGGGACCCTTTTTTGCAACAACATCATCACCAATATCATCGTCATCAAGGCGAATGAGACAATTTTCTTCATTCATAGAATTGTGTACATATTTAGAGATATTGCTATTATATAAATGTGATGAACATCATTGCTATATCTTCCTTTTTTTTTTTCGTACTGATCCAACAAATTCTCAAAGAAATAAAGTTATTTTTATAATAGAGTCACTTTAGCAATAGAATCAACTTCTAAATTTGATAAAAAAAAAAATTACATCATATTAAAATATATATATATATATATATATACACAGAATAAATAATTTTAAATGTAAATTTAATGACTAAAAAAAAACTTTTCGATAATTTATTTTTTAGTACCTACCAAAAAAAAAATCTTCAAAGAATAAAGTGGACAGAGGAAAATTAAAGAAAACCATAATGAGGACTTCTTGTGGGTCTCCCTCATAATCGACATAGCTAGACTTTCAACAAAAAGTTAGTTTGCATGCACGGGCGGGTGTGTCCTTTTCCCTACACCAATATATGTGGGAATATCTTGTAAAAGCATAATATTCCAAGCTACTTAATATATATGTATCCTTTCTTTGATCTGTAAAGTCGATAATTAAGAGAATTGTTTGGTTACAATATAATCATGATTATACTTGAGAATTAAAATTTTAATTAGGTTCAACACTTCAACTGATCATTGAATGACTGATAATTGATATTATTTGTTCAACCCATATTATATCGGTGATTTATTGCTTAAAGGGTTCATTATTTCAAATTTGATCTCGCAGAGTGCAAGTGAGAGTTATCTCATTATGGTAATTTTCTGTTAAGTTTCAATTTTTTAAACGGTTTTATTTGTGTGTGGGTCACGTAATAGATTAGTAAAATGTACACTAGTTTTTTTTTATTAATTTTCTCTATCTTTCTATTTCTCTACTCAGAAAAAAAGCTGCAGTGTTTGGTCTATCATAAGAATGGACATATTAAGAGAAACTGTGAAGAACTGACGAAACATCTAGAAAAAAGAAAAAAGCAAGAACCCCAAGAGATTTCAAATTCTGCAAATGCTGTTGAAGATAGGTATGACAGTGAAAATGATGTTTATTCTGTTATTGTTAATGAAAATATTTCTGACACTTGAATCTTAGATTTTGGATACTCATTTCATATGTGTCCACATAAAGAGTAGTTTGATTCTTATAAGCCCTATGATGCCGGTACTTTGTTTATGGCTAATGATTCTAACGCTAAAACTGTCGGAATAGGTATTGTGAAGGTGAAGATGTTTGATGGAGTTGTGAGGATATTGGCAAATGTTAGACATGTTCCTCAACTAAGGAGAAGTTTGATTTCTTTGGGAGCTTTGGACATTTTGGTGTGTGAGTACTATGCAAATGGTGGTTTTATGCAAGTCAAGAGAGGTGATTTAGTAGCCATGAAGAGTGAAAAAGTAAAAAATTTGCATAAGCTTATTGGGACAAGAGTTGTAGGTGGAGATATGATGGAGGAATCATGCTAAGAAGAGTCTTCTTCTGTTATGAAAGAAGTTGCATGAGTAAAAGAGTGCAACAAAATGTTGATAACAGTTCAAGACAATAAAGGCAAGATGGTGAAAACTTGTGACAGTGAAGATGCTTTGAAGAAGAAGAAGATAGTTCCTTATGTCAAGTTAGATAAGAGTTTGAATTTGACACATGTTTATTCTTGTTGAAGTTTGCACCGTCGATGCTATGACGATTGTCGAGATTGGATACCCAAATTGGTTTTGAAAAAGTTACTATTTTATGTGTCATGACCGGAAAATTTATCAAAATTATTGTATGAGATAAAATTTTTTGAAATCTTTTGTATTATCAATATGAATATTTTTATGATAAATATTTGTCGAAATAAATATGGAATAGCAAATTATAAGCTAAAGTTTAGAAATTTCTGAGGTATGATGCAGTTACCGATTTTTGGACTGTATTTAAGAATGAGGTATGGAGAACTGTGTTAAACCCACAAGTGGGTAAACACATGAATATTAAGGTTAGGAAATGGAAAAGAATTAAAAAACATCAATTTCTAGGGTTTTAGAAACAATCGGAACGAATAATAGACTAAAAAATGGTTCGGAGAGCCGAACTGAGAAAATTGAGGTTTTCGACCGAATAGGGTTGACCAAGTCAAAATTTATTGACCAAGAGCCGATTAATAAGTCACCCTTGAAAGGATAGTCAAGGTTGAACAAAGTTAACTTTGTTGACTAACTGTCTGAAAAACGCGGGTAAAACGCATACCGGATAGGAATTTAACTGAACCAAAATAAAATAGTTATTAGAAATGGATGGTTGAGATTTAACGTGAAAAAAGTTAGATGAAGGGCTGAGATTGAGGCATGTGGAATACAAGGTGGTCGGCCAAGCTTAGTGAAGAAGGAAAGAAAATATATTATTTGGTGAAATTTGGTGAAATTTTGCAAAAAAGGTCCCTCAAAAGTGCCAAAATTGTATTTTAGTCCTCCCACTTTATTAAATCTGCTTTTTAAGAGATAAAAATACAACCAAATGCTCATTTTTCATGCCAAGAACAGAGAGAACTCAGTCAAAGAGAAAGGAAGAAAAAAAATTCACCCAAAGTGAGAAAAACGAGTTTTGATCGAAGTTGACGAAACGACACTGCTAGTTCGCGTCACTAAGGATTTCTCTTCATTCTCTAAGGTAAATTTCAGTTTTCTTTTCACTTTTTTCTACCTTGGCTGCACGTTTAAGTATGGAAAAAAGCATGAAATTTTTTTTGCTTAAGATGATGATTAAGCTTGTGGTTTTTAAGAACTTGAAAAGCTAGTGATTAAGGAGGAATTCTAGGTCAATTGACCTTTGTTTCTAGAAATTCTTGGTAAGGAGAATTTTTGTAGAAATATGGAGAAACCCTAAAATTGTGATGTTGTTGAGGGTTAAATGGAAAGAGAAAGAATAAGAATTGTGTTTAATGGTGCAAACAACGGATAAAATGAGATAATGTTAGCTTAGGAAACCTAAGAAAATAGGCAGAACTCTGCTAAAATTTAGTTTGAGCATTTTGAACTAAACCAGTTTTTATGAGGAATAAGGGATTAAGGTATGAAAAATAAGTTGATTTGATAATCGGTGATGTATAGAAACCGAACAAAATGAGAATTCATAGATTTGGATCAAAACTGGAAAGTAGGCCCATGACTGAGGAAGGTGCACGGTTTTAGTGCAAATTCTTGAGATAGGAATATTTTGGGATTGAATACTAAACATAAGGATTGTAGACCTTTTCGAATTAAATTTTAATGTAATTATTGATCTTAGATTTTGAATCTAACGATCGGAAATTTATGCAATGGGATCAATTAACGATCGAAGTCAGAAAGCATCAAGTGAGACAAAAGATGCGACATTAGCAAAACTTCTGTAAGTATTAGTAGTTTTCTTGTCTACAACGCGAATAAATTTATTTCTCTATGTTGCTCAATCCAAGCATATTGTAGACTAACTGTATGCTAGAATATGAAAGATGACTCCTGAATGTTAGATACAATGTTATGCATCTATCTATAAGACTTAAGTAGCAATAGAATTTTATTCTGTGAAAAAATATGTATCGGCGTGAAGTCAAAGTCAAGTTAAGAGAAAAAGTTAAACTTTAATGAAAAGTTAATCTCATGATAAATTGCTAAAAAAATGCACAAAGTCATAAGATTTAACTAAAGTTACCATTTCAATAAGAAAATTGATAAACGATAAGAGACCAAACATCCTGTTTGTACCAGCCTTTGAAGGAAAGGTTATTATGAGACTGAAAGAGATGAAATCGTGACTGAGCTGGATTGGTTAGCTACCCCACTCCTCATTGGTTATGCGCGTTATAGTACAACAGGACATGGCCCATAAGAAGTAAAAGACAAGAAAATGAAAACAGAAATCGTTTCATATAAAGGTGCGGTATCTGTAAAGAAAAATAAGAAACACAATATGAAAGTCGTTCAGAACGTGAAAATACAATGTGAATGACTAAAGTAAGACGAAAGCTGAACAAAGTATGTAATGAAAGAAGAAGAACATAAGCAATACATGTTCTAGTAGTACAGAGTATCTTAGGATATATGAAATGAATGCATATATGAGTATGCATAATTATTGCATCTATTATGACCTACTGTTACTTGTTGAGCGAAAACTCATTAAGTTTGTTCATGTTATAGGAAGCTCAGGTAAGACATCGGCTCCTTGAAACTTGTTGTTGGGCATGTAGAGAGGATGTAGCAGTGGAGTGTGGGCAAGTGGGTAGTGGATGCATCACGTGCTTTGAAAACGCTGCTAAGATTTATGTGTATAAAGTAAATAATGTTTTATGAATATAGATGAGTTATGTAACGAAAGTTGAGTTTACGAGATAGTGAGGCTATGCATAGCAACCTCAAGTCACGAGGTATGATTAATGTATCTAAATGTTATAGCATTAACGGAATGCATAGCAAAATGCTACATCATTAAGTCGTATGAATGGTTGAAAAAAAATTAGCCTGAATTTTAAAGATGTTATAATTAGAAAGTAGTAGAGGATGAGTAATGCTAAGTATGAACGTAGGATGATGATCAAAAGTTAGGGTCGTCACATTGTGTTTTTAGGTAAGTTACTGTTTTCAATTTTTGGGCAAGAGTTATTTTATAATTTATTAGGAGTCTATAAATAAATATTTTGTGTAAGGCTTTATGTGTGTGCTCAGAGATAAGTGCAGAGCAGAGTGCCTCCCTTTGAGAGAGAGAGAGAGAAAGAAAGAAAAAAAAGTGAGGAGAGAGGTAGGTAAGGGTGTAAGGGGTTTTGGGTAGAGAGAGAAAGTGAGAAAGTTTGTTGAGTGTGTAATTCTGAAACTGTTAGTGAAGTTTTGTCTCATCCGTGGACATAAGAAATTTTTTCGAACCTAAATCTTAGTATTCTCCATTTTTCTGTTATTTTTGCCTCAATTTATTTTTTTACTTTGTGTGTGTGGGGGTGTGTTTTTCCCAACAACGAGCTCCGGCACTACCTCCAAACACATCACCGGGCTTCCAGCCGTGAAGTTTAGTCTCCAGATTTGTCTCGACGTTGGCTTTCTTGTGATGTTTTCTGTGTATGGAGCGGCACACCTATCAGAGCGGATCCAACTTGTCTTAGAGGTGGGTTGCTTTAAGCTTGTACCGTTGTTTTTAGCGTATTCATTAGCAGGATTGTCGCACTCCCAAGGTGTGTTAATCCGCATGGTGGAGAGATTCTCTAGGAACCAATGGTTCCATTCTCCGTTGGTGGCTGGAGTATTCATTGCTAATGTCCCTTCCATTTTACCGTGGTCCTCCCACAGTCCTCCACCTCCCATGAGTGTGCTTTCCTCATGGAATGGCTCTGCTCAAATATGTCTTCCATTCCACGACCGATAGCTTGCTGTTGGTGGATTTTCTTTTGTTTAGTTGTAATAAGGGTGTTGATGTTTCCGCCCCTTTGGTGTGTTTTTTTGTTTCACTTTGGTGCTTTTGTTTCAGTAATAATGGAAGTGATGTCCTCTGCTTGTGCTCTTACCCGTTTAAAAACTGTGGTATATGTTTTCCAGCTAGAGTTCCCTCTATGTTGTTATGTAATTGTCTCTGTTGCGTGGGGTTTGGTTTCGATTGACTGGGCTGGTCTATCGACTATTTTGGTGTTGTTTATCGAGCAAAGGTCAAGCTCATAGTTTATGCGCCGAGTGTGTCTTTTTCCATTTGAGTTTCGGTACTTATATTTATCCATGTGCTATTTTAGTCTTCACTGATGAATCCAGTCATTGATTCAGGATTGAATTTCTTTGTATTTGAGACTATTTTTATCTTGTATAATTTATTTTTTGTGAAATGAACTTTCCCATTTTTTTTAAGAAAATGCATGTTTTTTTTTTTTTTAACAAATTTTAATCACGTATACATCTAAGCGAGCAAACGCAATTTTCACTTTTCAGAAAGAGTACGATGGGAATGCATCATGATCAAAATTTTCATAATGTAATCCCAAATTGCTGGGCATCTGCTTTTGCAATACATATTTATTGCTGCAATTACCTCATTTTATATGTTCATATGTACGTAAGAATTGTCTTGAATCCGGTACCTAAATTAGTAAAATATGTGTAATTTTTTTCATTTGTTCGTGTAATATTATTTATAAATATATGTGATACTTAATTTATTTTAGTGTAATATTTAATAAATGTAGCTTAAAATATATAACATTAAGTGTTATATAAGTATACAAAAAATGTATATGTGCGAACGAATAATGTTATACAGACATACGAAAAAATTTATGCATGACTGATCTAGGTGGTGGATTGAAGACTTTACTTATACATTGAATTTCACTATATATATATATATATATATATATATATATATATATGCTTTTCTTTATTTACTTTAGATCCAGGTGGTGCATTCTTTATTTATAGCTGCGCAAGACAGTAGAACATATAAATAAGCATGCCAGCATTTCAAAGTAGCTAGAGCCCCACCTTTGCTATATTCATCATTGCAGCAGATTGTAGTGATATATAGCTAGCTAAATGATGGCCACAAATTGGAAAAGAAAAGGTTGGTTTTGTTAGTTGGATTTTTTTTTAAAATTTTTTTAATTTTTTCCTCTTTCATCTATCGGTTAATTTGTTTCAAGTAAATACTGAATGGACTTTACTTTTTGTTTGACTATGGGAAAACCCCCAATTATAGATATTACGGTACAATATGGCATCACTAAAGTGATTAACTAAAACCTAATGATTATGAGGTAGAATTATCTGTCCACCCCATGTGTCCTGCTATTAATTTCCTCTAATTAGTCTATCCCAAGTGATCTTTTGCCTTTGCCTTTTCCATTGATTAAGCCATGTTGTGATATCATATCCAACCGTACGTCTTCAGAGCCTAGAGGTCCCTAGAAACCTCAGGTGTGCTCTAAATTCTAGCTACAAATCCAAAGTAGATCAAAAGGAATACTACTTGTTTCCCAATAAAAAGAGAAAATATTGGATGGAAAGGAAATTGAAAACAAATTAAAAAAAAAAAAAATATATATATATATATATATAAAAGTAAATTTCCCTAGTAGTCCGTTTTATTTATAATTATAATTTTTATTATTAGATATGATTAAAATCATATTAAATTAAAAAAATATACATAATTAAATATATTTTAATATAAATTTAACGATTAAAAAATAAAAAGCATTAATAGTCTGATTTTATAGAGATTATTAGTGTGATAGTCCCATAAAATAAAATAAAAAGTAAATTGTAAAGATAAATATTATCGAATATTTTGTATTGATTAAATTCATAACGGTTAATAGGCGACATCTTTATTCCTTTGTTTTTTTGCACTTCCCCCCTTTTTCACTTTAAAATTACAAAGGCAAAGCCACCTTCCTCTATTTACTGCCCAATAACTTCAAATTAATGCCCCTTTCTGTATTCCTACAATTTTCTTTTTCTCTAATTCTTGGATCAAACTTGCCGACCAAAAAAAAAAAAAAAAAAAAAAAAAAAAAAGATTTTCAACAGTGACAAAGGAAAACCAACACAAATTCAAGAATAGAAGTTAACAAATATTTCATCATTATGGTACATTAGTAATGGACATTTATTTCAACAATATCCAACCAAACACAGCTTCCCACCAAAGTAGAAGTACTCAACACACTCTTTTGTAACTTCTAAACTAAAAATTTTCGTCTTGTAGTGTCATTGATATAAATTCTCATAGTAATGGACATTTATATATTTATATAGTGAGGGAGAAACCACAATAAACGAATCATTTACTATAGAAAATTAAAAAAGAAAAAAACTACTGTATATATTGGTCAATCAACAAAGTGTGAAGATCAAGAAGATCAAGGATAAAGACCATCCGGATTAAAGTAATTAATCTGAATCGGGTCCGGATCCGGATCCGGATCATCCGGCACGTGAGAAAGAACCAACTCTCCGAGAAATGTCATGCATACCCACACCAGGGTTGAACCCCAAGCACCCCAAGAGGCCTTGCTTATACGGCAAGAAAGTCTTCTTCTTCATCTCCTCCGAAGCCGCCCGGTTCACCGTGTAATGCAGCTCGTGCGCCGACAGCGGCCCTCTCCGCCTCGAGCTCACCGACCCGATGCTGTCCGTCGACCGGAAGCTCGAGTTCCTCGCGTCCTCGCTACCCGCCGTGCTCTTCCTCGACAGCACCGCGTACTTCGACCGTGACAGAACGTCGTCGTTTCTCGGCGCCCGTCCCTCCGACGCGCTCCGGAACAGCAACAAGTCCTTCAATTTCCACTTCTTGTAGTCCGTCGCGAAGGAAATAGCTGACAGGAACGACGAGTACGCCGAGTTGGAATTCGACGCCTTCGAATTTATCACCGTCGCCGTCGTCGCCGTTTGAGATGAGTTCTCCTCTGGCTCGAAAACGATGTCGGAGACTCTCATTGGAGAGAGAGACCTTGTTCCTTTACGAACGAAATTCGACGAATTATGAGCCCTCATTTCTCTTCCGCGGTAGAGATTTTGATTTTCCTCCTTCTTGCGCGTCTCTTCAATGGCTGCGGTGAACGGATCGATTTCGAAATCCTTTTTCCGCCTCGGCGACATTGTGAGCGCTTCCTGGACCATTCTCTTCCCCTGAGAAATCCTCGATTTCGGCGATCTCGGAGAAGCTAAATTCGAAGATCCTGGATCGCCGGCGCCGGTGACGATCTGTAGTCGCGGCGGCGGCTTCAAAGGACGAATCTTTCCGCCGTCGAAGAGCTCGTCGGCGGCGGAGAGAGAAGGCCTGTCCAATTGACCGCTGAAATCGAACTCGAAATCATCACCGTCGTCGTTGTTGTGATCGTTGTGGTAGTCGTCTCTGATATCAGTTGTTGGTTTCGGGACTCCGGGCTTCTCCTCCCACTTGAAGGGGACGGAGAAGTCTCGGTAGAAGGCGGAGATGCGGGCGGGGCTGGTCGGAGCGCTGGAGAAGAAGTTGCCGAAGCGCTGGGGGCTCGACGGAGCTGTCATGTACGGCGACGAGCATGCGCTGTCGAAGTTGAAGTCGTGGGGCGGAACCGGGACCGCCACTTGCAATTCCATTGTTAGAGCTCTCTGTGTCCTCTGTGATTAGAGAAATTGAACAGAAATAGAGAAACAGTGATTAATATAGAGAGGGCGATTGAGAAGGGAAGGTTAGAGAGAGAGAGAGAGAGAGAGAGAGAGAGAGAGAGAGAGGAAGGAGAGAGGAAGAAGAGTGAATTGACTAGAGGGGAGAATGGTCTTAATAGATGAGCCGCCTTTCTTTGTAAAAACTTTTGTCTTGTTTAACTACTTCCCTCTCTGCCGTATTACCATTATGATTATTATTATTTTTTTGGTTCTTTTGTCAATTGTTTGTGACATGTTTTTAAGGAGATGTGTAACATGCTATTGTCAACGAAACATTGTGTGGCATTTACTATTATCGATAAAACATTGCGCGAAATATGTGATATGGAGTTCCTTTTTAAGGAGTTTTATTTATTTATTTTTAAATGTCTCCACCTTAAAGTGCAAAAATATATTTTATGATTTCTTAAAATGTTTCACTCTGATTTAGGATTTTTTTTTTTTTTTTTTTAGGAAAAAAAAAACAACAAAAAATGATAGGAAAAAAGGCACAAAAGTTTGTGTTCATTTCTCTTATAGATCTTCTTTACCAAAAGTTTTAACGGTATGCTATCAGTGAAACAAAATGTAAAACCACCAAACCATGTGTGGACAAATCAAAGAAAGAAAAGGGAAAAGTTTCAAGTTTTGCATGAGATATATATATGGCATTGTTGTCTTTTTACGGAGATGAGATTCTTTTCATAGGAAATAATTGGGGCGGCAAATTTGTGCTTCAGTTTACCGTTTTGTTCTTCTGCTTTTGTAGCTGTTTTAGGAATAATGTTTGGTTTGAGGATTCAAACTATGATTTGAATCATGATTTATGATTCGTCATAGTATTTTCTCTAATAAAAAATACACGTAAATCAAAAATAGTTATAATCACATGATTTTAATTCATGAACCAAACGTCTCCCTGCAATGATTATGTTTATCTATGCCGTTAATTATCCTACACTAAACAGCCCAACATATATCAAATTCATGGGATTAGTTGATGGTCATGGAATTACTAGTAAAATAAGGTATTATGACATGTCACAGTATTCACTAGACACTACTCAAGCTTCTTCTTCTGCTTTTTTTCCCTTTTTTTTTTTTTTTTTTTGGAGTAAAGTACATCTTGGTGATTGAATTTACCCTCTTTAATTCGAAAGTCCAACTCATGGCTTTTACAGGAAGGGAAAAAAAATATAAAAAATAATAAAAAAAAGAACGACCAACTTGTGGAATAATAGGAGGGCCTCTCTCCTTAATGAACCATAACAACTAGCCCAAAGTATTGATTGGAAAAGGAAGTGAAAAATGATTATTTTTATTGACAAATACGAGTTTAAATTTGTTGTCGCATGTTTTATTGGTTGTCTCTCCAATTATATTTTAATCCTCATTGAGTTGTTTATAACAATTTTTAGTTTTTAGCATATTGTTATGCAGTTGAGTTCTTAAATTTTAATGACGTGATAAATTTTACAGGGACAACTAATAAAACAATAAATTGAGAACAACATATTTGAACTCGACAAATACGACCCATGATCTCCAAACAAATTATGGTGATAGAAAGTAAAGGGCAACACCACAACTAATCTAATTATCATTCTGAATTATCTTAAAATTATTTCTCTGAAGTAGATTAATTTCTCTATTTCCATCATATTCTTGTTCAATGCTGAGTAAATACCTTTTCTAAACATATATAATTTATTTTTCTCAGCTGTCGGCGTGGTAAAATGCCCCCAATAATAATGCTTTAAAAGAGAAAAGTCCCAAGAATAATATTTCCCATCGTAGATAATAAGAATTAATAATAAAATAAATGGAGCTTATGCAATCATGCAAGCGACATGCACACAACTACGGAAATTGAATCCCATTAACGTTTTTAAAACGATAACCTAATTTTCTGGAGTCATGATGAAACCTTGATTACAGATAATTACATTTTTTTTTTATTTATTAGAGAAACACATGTTATTCACAAGTCATGACATGACTCATAAGGGCAAACATTTGGAGAATTATGGTGGGATATAAAAAAATATCTTAGTGGTATTGGATAATCTTGAATGGAAAAGTTTTCCTATAATTTTTTTTTGGCTTTGATGTAACTTTAATTTAAATTAATAAAATTTGACAGTCCTCAAGTGAGCAATATTGTAGGTTAATTTCTCTCCTAAACATTTTCTATTCGATAAATGCATATATAATTGTTCAAAAATTCTGAAAAAAAGGAACATAAAAAATTAGATTATATTACGTTGAATGCTCGTTTTCAATGTTCTTACTATATTTCTGTACAATATATTCTTTTATCTCTTTTTTTTTTTTTTCTTTTGTAGAGATTTCTCGTTTGATCTTGAAATTTTAAAATTTTTATACTATATTTGGTCGAGTAGAAAAGTGCTAAGAAGAAATTGTGGATGAATCTTTAGACCAGTAGGAAAGATAATATCGAGTTGTTTAATATATGAAATTAGGAAGAAAAGAAGTAGGCAGTTTATAGGACCCACCATTTAGGGTGAGAATATTAAACAAAAAACAAGGATATGAAATAACTACTTTAATCTATTACACCTCATTCACACATTTTTTTTTTTTTTTTTAATCATAGGACTCACTCACACACTTAGTATAAGGACATAATGGTAAAATAAATTGGTATGAACAATTTTCTACTCTTGTATTTCTCTTCTCACAAATATTGTGAAGTCAGGTGCAATATCAAGGATTCAAGGATGGTTCTTTTTTTTTTTAATTTTATTTTTTCATTTTGATTTTTATCTTCTATTTCCCATTTTGCATTCTTCTTGCCAAATATAGCATTTTATTTTTTTTAATGAAAAAAAAAAACCAGAATAGTAGTCCTGCCACAAACAAAAAGCAAAAAGCTCGTGCCCGCAGAAACTTGCAATCGGGCTCAACACAGCCACAAAACAGCCGGCAGAAAATTTTATATATTGACCAGTGCTCCAAAAACATATATATATATATATATATATATATATATATAATTCAAAAAAAATCAAGTAACTGGAATTGATATTTGGGAATTAAAATGGTTTTGAATTTAATTTTTTTCTCTACCACGTTTTTATTATTATTTTTTTTCTGCACAAGTTGTTCTTATCATTTGTGTCTTTTGCCTACAAGAATTCAAGGACGCACGCAGCTTAATTAGAAAAAGGATTCAAATTTTATCAGCAGGATTTCCCATCCCAGACCAGCATAAACAGACAAAATCTAAAATTTCATTTAAAAAAAAACGAATATATTGACTTTGTGGCTTCATTAACCATTCCTATTTCTTTATTTCCCCATTATTGAAGACTATGCAAGCAATGTGGTCAGTTAGATACTGTTGTTTGGGGATTGTCATTTGGATAAATTAGAATTGAATATTAATACACATTTTTTCTTTATTTCGACTTCCTATTTCATAAGTAATATTGTAAGTAAACACATACGAAAAGAAAAAAAAAATAATAAAGAAACGAGACAAGTTGAACAATTAAATAGTATAAAAACTGCCAGAAAATGTAGGCTTATCGATCTTAACGTAATCAAATATACACGAATGGTTTTGATACATTAATAAATTAATTTCATCATTTTGATATTAAGAATGAAAATAGTATAAAATATAAAATATGTTTTTTTTTTTTTTTTTTTTTTTAAGTTTCATACGTACTGATTAATTGATTTCATGATAATAGTATAAAATTTCGAATATGGTTTTGAAGTTTCACACATTAATAAATTAATTTCATCATTTTGACATTGAGAATGAAACTAGTATTAAATTCCTTCTAATTTTTTCTCAATATAAAATGGCGTAAATTATGTTATTTTTTCAGAGAGAAAAAAAGGAAGAATGACGTAAATGTTACAAGTAGTAAAGTTAGACACATCATTGTATGTGAAAACGAAAGATATTTGTACACGAAATTATCAACGCTGATATATAGAGGCATGCTTATAATTCTTATTTGCCATACGTGCTTAATATGACAGCCTCTAGAACATTTGCGAAAAGTCCAAACAAAAATTATGGCCAACTATATATTTTTTGCTTGATATCTAAGAGTAAAAGTGTTCAAAGGTGAAGATTTGGATTTGTCTTTTGATGAGCAAGCATTGGGATGTGTGTCGTATGCAAAAGAAGAAATTCCTAACGTTAACTGATCAAACCCTCTTCCTTTTATTTGATTTTCAAATATTGCTATCAATGACACATATTCGATTCTGGCCCTATACGAAAAAGTCTTTCATTTCGGCCCCTATAACGAACACTACTCTTTGTCCCTTTAAAGTTATTTTTCATCTTTTCTTTCTTTCTTCACCCAATTACTACGGTGGTGTACTTGTTTTTTTTTTTTTTTTTTTTCTCGTAAACAATTCAAATGAGAGCCTCAATGGTCGGGGAATTTTATTTTCAGAGAATATTTGTGCTATATTATTCATTTCATACCTCTTTTGTAGTTTATTTTATAGTCTCTCTCTTTAGTTTTTTATACCGACATATATATTATGATACCATTCTCCAAAATCATTTCCTATTTTCCTATCTTATTTCAGATTCTTTAAATCTATATATCCTTCATATTTTAAAGTTTAAAAGAGTTAATAACAAGTTAACGGTAATACAACTACTGAGTAAAAGTTGAACATAAATTTAAAAAAAAAAAAAAAAAAAACCATACAAGCAAAAAATATGTTAAAAGGGGAGAAAAGGCCCTTATATTTATATTGAGTTGAACTTAAATGTCAAAATCAATTGATATAGAATGAAACATGTACATCAGGTGCTATATATATTTTGTTACCAAAAACTAGGTGCTATATTTATATGTGCTTTGTGTATACGTGTGTACAAAGTAATTAGTATACGTTTGGCCCCTAATATATATATATATATATATATATATATATTCATGTAGGAGTAATTTTAATAGTTGTTTAAATATTTATCCTTTTATAGATATTATTATTTTAACTATAAGATATTAATCTGACGGTTGTAATAAATTCAATAATTGACTAAAAAAATTAATGACAATTAATAAAATTAAATTTTTATCACGTCATGTTATCAAATTTTTATATTTAGAAGTAATTCATGAAAACATAATCATTCAAAACCTTGTTTAGAAGATGTTGATGCAACCGTGTATTGATCCAATCAAAACCATGTTTCCCATGCAAGTATTCAACCACCGCTTCGTATATTTTAGTGTTTCCCTCTTCACGATAAGTTAGTTCATTGTCTTTGACTTTGCAAAATGACAATTATTTGGCGATCTGATATGCTCTTTGTCATAATTAAACAGTTTACTTGAATTAGTCTACCCTTGAGTATGCTTATAAACATATAACGTGTGTGTACACAAATGCGTGCGTACATACATCCGTATTATATTTATGTATTAACATAACGAACACGTGACCGATTTATAAATTTAAGACTTCCTTTAGAAGGCTCGAATGATGTATGTCTATATCCACTGACATTTAACTAATTAATTTAAGCCGTTATGATATAATGGTCAACTTTTGTTTGTTGATATATTTTGACGTAAAAGTATAATATATTTCCACATAAATTTCTTTTTTTTTTTTTTTAGGGAAATTTTTTACCAGCTTAATTTTTAAGCATTAATCATTTAAAGACCAAGATACGCAGACAAACACATGTGTGAGTGGACTGTAGCCATTTACAACATCGAGGAAGTTACTTAAAATAGTAGTATTCAACAGGTTCAATATTAATTATATGGTTGATTTGGTGAAAGAAGAGATAATCCAATATCATTTTGCATACCTATTGTATCTTCTCGCCTTATTAATTCGCCAGTATCAGAATCGATCCGGTTACGTCTCTAAAGGAGCTAGTATTCTAGATATTTCTTAACATGATATTCAAGTATAAGAAAATGAAAAGGAGGGCTCAAAAATAAAATAAAATAAAATAAAATAATTGCTATTAATTCAGTCAAGTAGGGTTTTTTTTTTTTTTTTTTTTTTTTTTTTTTTTGCTGAGAATTCAGTCAAGTAGGTAAATTAAAAAAAAAAAAAAAAATCAGTCAAGTAGGTTAGGAACGATTATTGATTACAGAATTGAAGAATTAAGCTTTGCCTGATTTTTAGTTTAAACCAAAGCCTTCTTTTTGCCATAATAGCAGCTTCTTGTAAAGATTGATAAAACTTTGGAAGCTGAACTCTTTCAAGCATTAATTCTAAGTGGATTTTTAGAACCACTTGATTATAAGATGATGGTAAAAAGATGATGGTCGGCCGTATCTATAATATTGTCTTTCTATATGTGCATATCGTATTAAACTTAATAGTTATTTTTTAAGGGAAGACGGGCGGTAAGAAAAACAATCCTTGAAACCACCATAACCGCCAATTCCAACGCCCAATCAAAATCCTCCCCAACATATAACCCAAATCAACTTTTTGATTTTTCACAAAACCCACATGAAAATTGACCACGAAAAAGGAATGTCGAAGAAACATATAGACTTTCAAATGAACAATGTAGCATTCAGTGTAGAAAAAACTCTCCAGTGCAGTGTCATTTTTCTGCTAAATTAAAGAAACATATAGAATATGAAATTGTAAATAAACCTTACAAAAAAATTATAAAATAAATAGGGACATATTTAAAAGAAGTTATTTTAAGAGGGGCAAAACATAGATCAATAGATCAATAAAAAGAACAGTAAAATAAAAAAATAAAAACCTAAGTAATAATAATAATAATAATTCGTCCAAGAAGAGGGACAAAATGTTTTTCGTACTATATTCAGAAATGAATGTTTCACCTCTTTTTGTGGGTTTTAATGTAGTAAAGATAAATATAAGGACAAACTTTGTAAATTTTCTCTCAATTTTGTCACTTGTATCAACATGCCTCTTGAACTTTAAAATGTGCATGTTGTGCGCCTTGAACTTTGTCACTTATGTTAACATGCCCCTTGAGTCTAACTCCATTAAGTTTTTTAACGGATATGCTTATAAATGCCCCTTAAATTTTGTCACTTGTGTCAATTTGCTCCCTAAACTTTAAAATGTAGATGTTGTGTCCTCCAAACTATGATATGTTTCTAACATTTTCCCTCCATCTTGATTCTATAAGTTTTTTGAATGGAAATATTGATATGACCATTAAATTGCTAATTAGCTATGATATTTGGGGTTATATTGAATTTCTTCCCCTTTAAAATTGGTACCTAACTAATATTTTTAGAGGAAAAGACATTCAATAAATTCTAAATATAATAGATTATTAGCAATTTAATGGTCATATCAACATTTCTATTCAAAAAATATATAGAATCAAGATGGAGAGAGAAAATTTAGAGACATATCATAATTCAGGGGGCATAACAAGTACATTTTAAAGTTCTGAGACATATTGACACAAGTGACAAAGTTCAAAAGGCGTTTATAAGCATTTTTGTTATTTAAAAAAATACTTAACAGAAATAGATTCAGAGGGCATGTTGACACAAATGACAAAGTTTAATGGGCATAATATTGACATTTTAAAGTTTAGGATGTATGTTGACATAAGTAACAAAATTTAAGGGGCACAATATGAACATTTTAAAGTGCAAGTGGCATGTTGACACAAGTCACAAAGTTCAAGAAATTTATAAAATTTGTCCAATGAGTAAAGAAGAAAAGAGGAGCATTGGTGTGAGAGAGAGTTAAACAAAGTAATAAGAAAAGAAAACGCGCACAAGCCACAAACACACACATGTAGGCTTCATCTAATGTATAGTTACCTCAAGAAATTATGCAAAAAACAAACGACACCAAGAGGAGCGACGACAAAGAAATAAATAAAACACGAAAGAAAGAGAACGTGCTTGCACTTAACTTGTGTTAGCATTTTTTTTTTTTTTTGGTAACTTTTTTAATTTCATGATGGTTTATCTTTGATCTTTAAAGATATATCAGCCTCAATAAAATAATAACGACAATAATAGTACAGATGTATCAACTGTGGACCAAACATTTATCCCTGAAATAACGAAAACATTTTTCCCTGCATCAACCCCAAATGCACTCTGGTCGGACAAAAAAAAGCAGAAGGGACCAACTCGTGTATGAGTTAAGAAATTTTACTTTTTTTAGTTTTTATTTTTTATTTTTACCAAAAATAGAAATAGAAAATACAATTTCCTGAGAAAGTTTTCCATTTTTTCTACTTGGCCAATTTTAACTATTTGTTCATAAAATGTTTTTCATCTGCGTATCAAACAAATATAGGATCCATTTTCCAACCAAAATATATATACAAGCAGAGCAATATAAAACAGAATAGATATACGGTGATCCTCATCATGCATTTTTTTTTGGTATAAAATACTGGCCTGCAGCCTGCATAGAGGCTTGTTTGCATATAAAAACCAATAAACGTTCAAAATTCTCACATTGAAACAAATCAATCAACAAGATATGAAATGAGACAGAACGCTTGGTGGATATTCAAAATTACTTTTCAACGATTCTCCCGAATATATGTATACGCTCAACCAAACAAAACAACAAACAAAACAAACAAAACAAACAAACAAACAAAACAAAACAAAAAATGAAAAAAAGAGGGTGAAATATTTTCCCGTCTGATAAAATGAAAAAAAATTCCCGCAGACCAAAAATCTTTAGTAACGATACAAATACAATGACAAAGACAGAGCTACAAAAATTCATGACAAGTACAAGAAGAAGCTGAATCCACCACCCTATTCCAATCACGATATTGATAACTACATCTAAGAAAGCCACTCCTATAAAGTTCATTTTACACACGATTAATAATTGTCGTACTCCTGTCAAGAAGCCCCATTGGCCACAGCTGCAGTGTGCTGTGGCACCGCATATGCATAACCACCGTAGCCTCCATGATGCACCCCGTTCCACTGGTTAGTCGAATCTCCTCTCCACTGTTAAATTCCACGTAATTCAAGAAAACAATCAACAAAAGCCAGTCATAACAGGAAGGGAGAAGGCATAGGAATTCTAGTATGACGAGGACTAATACTTTAACTGTTAATTCAGAACCTCAAAAACGGTAAGATAATGCGAAATATTGAACGCAAAAGGATTTAAATAAGGAGCTAAGAGACACAACCTGGATGAACTTGGGAGGTTCGAGAAAGAAAACAAAACTCGGTTCAACGTTTGATTTTGCATGTCTGTCGGACTAAAGCTTAAAGTGTGAGTGTTTTGTTGGAGATTCAGTTCAAAACACGTTATGACGTTAATACATACCATACAAAGATATCAAGAAAACAATATTTCTCCCAAGGGTAATAGTTCAAGGAAAAATCATATATTTGTTAAACTAACAATATGCATAAAGCAGCTAATACTTTAACTAATACTTTAACTGTTAATTCAGAACCTCAAAAACAGTAAGATACTGCGAAATATTGAATGCAAAAGGATTAAATAAGGAGCTAAGAGACACAATCTAGATGAACTTGGGAGGTACGAGAAAGAAAACAAAGCTGGGGTCAACGATTGATTTTGCGCGTCTGTCAGACTAAAGCTTAAAGTTTGAGTGTTTTGTTGGAGATTCAGCTCAAAACACACGTTAATACATACCATACAAAGATCAAGAAAACAATATTTCTCCCAAGGGTAATAGTTCAAGGAAAAATCATATATTTGTTAAACTAACAATATGCATAAGCAATTTTTTACCTGCTTGTGTCCTGGTGTGCGGCCCCATGAAAGACGAACTGTTTGCTTACCGATTACTGTCCCATTCAGAGCCTGGATTGCGTTTTCAGCACTCTTTCTGCAAGTAGAAAACATAATGGGGGGTTCAGTCTAGTCACTGCAATTTAGTTACGCT